>VDFB02338372.1:7323773-7670734 GCA_007258455.2 Sequoia sempervirens | reverse complement strand
GGTTTGTTAGGGCCTGCCACAGGTCAATGTGTGCTTCCCTACCATTAGCCTTCCCGGTTTTGCAAGCAACTATCCTTTAGTTTTGCCAATGACTGATGTTAACTTCTGCTTGCGTATCTTTAGTCTACCTTGTCAGCAAGAAACTATTCTCTCTATTTTTGTTATTGAGTTACATCAACTTGCAACTACCTATCTTTTAGCTTTCCTGGGGTAGCAAACATCTGTCATGTCTAATATTTTAGGTTAATACACTTTGATATAATGATTAATGCTGGGATGCCAAACTATAGCTTGAAGGATGCAAATGATAATAACCAGTAGAATATGGGTTTATAGATATTCTTATTTGTTCCCTTTTTCTAATAGATAAATTATAACACTCAAATGCCATTCAGTCAGTGGGGAATGGTCAATCAAACTTAAAACACCTTCATTTGGAAACCACCTCAAGGGATTTTATGTTCTGCTATAATTTGAGTAGGACTTGCACCTTATGTGGATTTACCCTATCTCTTAATATGCAAATTGTAATACTCAACTGCTTCTCAGACCATAACAATTGTACACCAAAGGTTAGAAGATTAACTTCAAGGGTTTGTATTTTTCCAAATTCATCAAGGATTAACATGGTAAGCTTTCCAGAAGTACTTGAATTTGGAATGGCATTTGCTTTGCTTTGCTAGCAGACCACGGGGTTCCCTTCTGCTCTTTTGGTCTACCATTAATTACAGGATTAATTGTCCAACTGAGGTGTTAGGATATTTATAAACCATCCCACAAGTAATAGGGGAATGGAGCCTTTCACAGCAACGAGTCCCTCAATATTGCAAATTTAAATGTTTGAAGTTGAACCTAAGTTGTGACATGTAAAGCTATTTGATTGACATTATTCACAGGCATATAGTCGAGTAAGAGAAGTTTCTACTAAAAAAGAGACTTAGAGCTAGAGTATTAAGTGTTATCATATTGATAAATTCAATTATTTAATTATTTAATTAGAATTTATCATTTTTTGCTCTGTTTTATTTCATTCTAAATCAATTTTGTTGTTATCTATTAACTGAATGCATTGGTTTTGAATTTTAGTATCAAATTAAATGATCATAGAGATTTACTATCAATGCTTGATAGTTATAATCCATATTTTCCAATTGAATTGAATGTCTGCCATCTTCTAAATTATACAAGATAAAGCTCAATTTTCTAGGTAAGGGAAGTGACAAAACATAGATTTTTTGGTTCATGTCATCTTGCTAATACGTATAGAAGTATCAGGGAGTTTGTGTGTGCAATTTACTGCAGGCTTGTTCAGATATAGATGCCAATTCTATGGCAGAGCATGTGCCCTGAACACTATTTTCAATATTCAGGGAGTTTGTATGTGCAATTTACTGTAGTCTTGTTTTGTTTCACCAGGTTGATTAATTTAGATTTGTAACTTCATGAAGTATAATAAGTGACCAACCAATCAACTAATCCAATACAATCATTCTCACCTCAAACTTTGTATCTGTTCAATGGACAGCCTAATGCTTCTATGAATCTGATCCAAAAATGCACCTACCTAAACTTTTTGCATTTATAGTTAATACAATATAATTCTCAAAAAAACCCAATGTAAGACCATAAGGACTCACCATGTCCACACAGAATGTTAGAGTGTCAAGAAAATTAGACACCCGTAATTGTTGGGAAGGCTTAGTAAGCATAAGCCACTCAACTATGGCAGGTTATTGCTAATGTCATACTCATCACAGATGTGCATGAATGTAAGATACTCCCATAAATCTATAGCACAAAAGACCTTTTTGAGTGTGCATAGAATAAAATAATTAGGGCAAGCAAAGATATGGCAATTAAATAAGGAAATAAGGAACTTAAATATTTAAATTTCAAACCTTGTCTAAGGCCAACTTAAGAGCATCTTGCTCAGCATCCTTCTTTCTAACCAAATGACCTGAAGTCACTGAAAAATCTGGAAGCTCCAAATGGAAAATATATTTATTCTGTCTGGCTTGTGAGAGAAGAAGTCTTGGAGTATCCCTTGCAAGCTCAGTTGGAACAATCTCTGTTTTGTAAAATGATTTTCTCCTTTTTGTAGCACATTATCTTCTAGAATCTGGTGTTTTTGTTTTGATTATGTCGCAGTAAATGAAAATAGTTAGAATTTTCAGTTGTGATAAATCATCAGGATCAAATAGTAAAGATAGAAAGAATTGCAGAATTAACTCAATAAATATTAAGGAAAGCTACATTAGATTTGTTGAAATATAGTTTGATTCTTGTTTCTTCTGAGCTCAGAGCACATAAATTTCTTGATTTTGGACTTGAGACTGCATTCTGGGTTAGTACTCTGGCGCTGTTTTCTTGTTGCAATTTAGTCTAAAGAGATATGAACTCCAGTCTTTGATTTACATGTCTTATGATTATTGTATACTGTTGACATTATAGTTTATGGTCAATGTATATGTTGGAAACACAATGATATGATTTGTTTCACTCCCACTTAATATTATGTATCTTAGGAACAACTCCAAGTTAAGGGAAAATTATAATACTACTTTATCAAACGTGTGCATTATTAATGGATTGACCATGCATTAGAATTTTTTTTCTCTACCCAGAAAAATCCAGATTCAAATATATGAAACTAAATATATTATAAATGTTTTTTTTAGCAGCCATATCCTTGAATATTAATAATATTTATATGAAAGGGTAAGATTGGTAATATTATCAGTAATACATTAAAGTGAAATAATAAGGAATCATTATGATTTTTTTTTTTAAATATTGCTTTAATAACAAGAGTAATAGGGTGATGTCAATGTTGTAAAGAAAAAAAGTTTAAATCAAGAGAAAGATTAATAATAAACATTAGTATTAGTTATAATATTAATAAATACACAATTAAATTGTTATTTGTAGTGATTTTACATGTTCAGTAATTTTGAACTAAGAGTGGTTTAAATAGTTTTTTCATGTTCAATTTTCTTACTTAACTTTACAGTAAATAAGAAATAATATGAACAATGTTTTATTAACCATATGAGTTAAAATGAGAGTAATTTAAAAGGTTTATTCAATTCTGTTTCCTCTTACCCTATTAACTTTGTATATGTAAATTTCTCTTAAATGTTATTACTGATGTTTTTTAGCTTCTCAAAAATCATTTCATACTATTAGGATTTGACTTTTCAATGTTTAGTAATTATTTGGGTGAAGTGTTAAAAAAATGTGAAAATTCAATAAATACAATAATGATATTTAATTAGAATTTTGATACATATAAGTTTTGATAAATAGTTATAAATGATTTGGATTTCTATATATGAATTCTAAAAATAATGAAAACAAATATCGTGAAACATTATATATTTAAATTATAAGAAAAATTTCAAGATTTTTTTGGATTAGATAGATCTATAATCTTTGTCTTAAAATTATAGTTAATTATAATTGGAATTAATTAAATGTAAGATAGGCTTTATTATATGTTTCTTTGGAATGTCTTTTTTACGTATTGCTATTAGTTAACACTAGGTACAATCTCAATTTTTTTTAATTTAGGAATGGCAAACCCTGGACAACCTGATGAGATCATTGAGATATCCAGTAGTGACGGCTCATCCTACACTCCACTTGGCTCACCTCCCTCTACCAATGGGGGTGGACCTCCTCCAAGGGCCATTCAAAGGTTTGCATGTGAAATCACCATCAATTGCATTGATATTGTGTAGAAAATGCAACAACTTGTTCCATATATACATAATGTGCAAGTAGATGAGATATATTCAGTGGAAACAATGCTTGAAGACTTCCATAAAACTTGTGACACATTGGCATCGTTTGGAACTTTTCTGCGTGAAATGTGCATTGATGCTCACTATAGACAGGGCGGCGCTCCATACATCCAACTTGCATTTCTGAACTATTTGAACAATGTTTCGAAATAATTTTGTTTCACATATGTGCATATGTCATCGAATTTTGTATTGTGTATACGAGTACTACCAACTATGTATATTGTGTACTTTTTTGGTGGAAGTGCTTACGATAAATGCTCTTTTCCTTGTGTTGCAAACATGATTGTTTGCCTTGCACTAGAGCTGTATTGCAAAAGTCCTTCGCTGCTATGTATTTTGTATCTAATCCAAATCTATGTAAATTGTATGTGATATTCTAATAGAATTATCCCCTCTATTAAGTATGCATACATTTGATTTGCACTTGTATCTTTTTTAGTTGGAAATTATTGATGCTTTCCAAAATTTTAAAAAACTTAGCCCTTTGTTTACACATTCTCATTTTCCCTAATACAAGTTGAAACAAAACAAACAATTCAATCTAATTAGTAATGTTAGTAATGGCTCTCGACCTCTTGCTATATTAGATTTTACTTGAGATTCTATTAGGTTCTATGTGAATTGGTGTGGCAATATTTTAGAGTTAGTGAGGGTAAAATAATAAGAATAGGTTGTTTGAAACAAAACAAACAATTACTTTCTTTTATTGTAGGTATGCATGTGTTTTTTTTCCTTTCTTAGTACATATGCACAAATAAAACATGTTGGAATTCTCTATTAAAATGCATACATCTAATTTTTCAATCAATATTTGACACCCTTACATGTATAAGTTTCTAATGGCTTGTCGAATGTGCTAACCCTTATTTCCATTGCAATCAAATTTAGATAAACCCATTATTCGTTTCAAATTTTTGACTTTTTAACTAACAGAATGTCAATTGTTTGGCATTGAAACTCGTCTTTCCTTTGAAAAAAATATTTTGACTGTCTACTTTGCATCAAAACAATAGTTAACTAGACCATCTATTTGTTTTGTCAATGACTTGCACTCACTAACTTTTTTGTGCTTCCTTTCATCCACAGGATCAAATTTGTTTCAATCAAATAAATCTGTGTGCAAACTACAATAGTCATTACCTACAGGTCTGTTTACCTTCTCTTGGTTATCTTCAATCACCTTCACTCTATAAACTGTATATGATGCTTCTACGTGTATTTAAGCATTCTTTCTGGCAAGGATAATAAAACCAAGAGATCTTTGTGGTGCACACATCTCCTTTTTTTAATAGTTTATCCATTTTATATATAAGGAAAATTGCATGTTCTGTTTTTCTTCATGCTTTTACAAAAGGACCTAGCTTTCAATTTGTATATTCTTACTTGCAAAGCATACCATACTTATCAACTCATTGGGCTTTATAGGGCTACTTCACCTCCCTTTAGCTATGTCTATCTCTTTGACACAAAATGCAATCACATTGATAAACACTGGAACCAAAGACATATATCCACATCTCCAAGTCTTCAATATTTCAACATTTGGCCATGGTGACGAATCAACCATTAGATACATATTAGATCTATCTAATGGAGTGCATCTTCAAATAACAATCTTGCCAAGAAAGTATAACCATTTTTTAACTTCAGAGCTAATTCAAAAGGGTTCTATCGTATAGCTCACAGGATACACATGCCCTACTATTTGTAACTCAAGGTGAGCCAACCACTCTAATGCTATTCTCAAATTGAACATGTCCATCTCTATTTGTTACTATGCATTACTAAAAGTGCATTTTTCTTTATTTACTTATAGGTTTATTGTAATCTCTAAAATGGAGATTGCATGCACACAACATGATGTCATTGGGGATCCCACCTTCCTCTTCAAAGAACCAAAGCAACCTATACATGAAAGAGTAGGGATTCCATCTAGTTCATGCACAAATGTTGGTGAGAGTGGCACATCCATGCAACCAACCCCAAAAAAATGATGTTTGGGATATATGCGTCACTGCGCAAGAAAAGTGATACCTCAACTATCACTCCTATTAAAAGTTTGAATCCATTTCAGACAAGGTGGACAATAAAAGGTTGTGTAACTATGAAAAAATAAATCCACCAGTTTGACACAAAGAAAGGGTTCGGGCAACTTTTTAGCTTTGATATTATAGACAGTGAGAACACTGAAGTGCATGTCACTTATTTTAATGACGTTGCAGACCTCCATTACAACAATGTTCATATTGGGTCTATATATACAATCTCTGGTGGGACCATCAAAGCTTCTAATAAGTTTTACAATAAGTTGAATAGTCAAATGGAAATCACTTTGATGGATGATTCAAAGCTCACTCTTACTGATGATGACCACTTAATTCCAACGCATCAGTTTTCTTTCACACCCATTAATGAGATCCAAAATTTAAATACCAATTCTTTGATTGATGTAGTAGGAGTTGTTATATGTGTGGACCCTACCTCTACAATAAGAAGAAGAGATGGCACATAGGTTCTTAGGAGGAGCCTCAAGTTGCTAGACATGTCTACCTCCACTATAAATGTGACTTTGTGGGGATGAGTAACTCAAAAGGAAGGTGCACAACTCCAGGAACTGTACCATGCACAAAAGTCGCCTGTGCTTGCCGTTAAAAATGGTCGTGTTACAGAATATAATGGTAAGGTTGTCAGCACTTTAGTTACCACCCAGTTGTTTATTAATTCTGAAATTGAAGAAACAAAGGAACTACAGGCTTGGTTTGCGCAGGATGGGAATAGTGTTCTCACATCCACAACAAACCTTCTAGATGCACCCCCACTTCTTGAATGGAATACCATTTCCAATGTTGTTGAAAAGTCTTTAGATACAACAAAACCCCTCCAGTGCATTGTAAAAGCAACAATAGTACTTATCAAATCAAATTCATTATATTATCCAGCTTGCCCCATTAAGACTGAGGGAAAACAATGTAAGAAAAGAGCCTTACAAAGTGATGATGGAAAATGATATTGTTCAAAGTGTGAAGTTACCTTTGAAGATTGTGATTATCGATATGTTCTTCAAATCAAACTTGAAGACCACACAAGCACTCTATGGGCAATTGCTTTTGAAGAAGCAGCAACTAAATTGATTGGCATGCCTGTGACGGAGCTATACATGATGTAGTTCAAGCAAGATGCTACAAAAAATAGTGAAGAGGTCATTCACAGTTTACTATGCAAACAATTTCTCTTCACTCTGACAAGTAGATATGAAACCTACAACAATGAATCACAATTGAAGTCAACAATCTTAGAAGTTGGCACTATTGATTTCACAAATGAAAGCAATATTTTGTTAAAAAAAATTGCTGACATGTGCAATGTTTAGGAAAAGTGAACTAGCATAATGTTGTGATTATCCACCCTTGTTTGTTTTCCCTTCCCTACTTGTGTTCTTTTTTCCCTAATCGCTATACGATTGAGACTTTTCCTTGTACAGGGTTTCAAGATCCCTTCAATTTTTTTATAAGTTTATTGTAAATACAAAGAAAAGTGCACATGTACTTTCCACAACCAAAACATTCACACTTCAACATATTTCTTTCATATGTACATATGTTTTTATTTTTATCATATTGATCTAACATATAAGTCAACCAAAATGGCTTTTGTAATTTCACATTTTAGTGGTGTTGCAATATACACATTTCATTTGTTTATATTTATTTTATCTCTCATTTATATTCTAGATGATGGACTCCACTGTGGAAGAATTAGAAAGCCAAACAACGAAGACTACAACCAAAGCCCTAGAATCTCATAAGAGAAGTCGCTTCTATTATGCTCGTCATAGAGAAGAAATAAGTATTCGTCGTAGCATGCAGCGAACCCACCGCTTGCTAGAAACACTAGATCAACCAATACCTGACCACACAAAAGCTTCTACAAGTATATGTATTCCCACTGAATCAATTAGTTCAAATCTACAAAATGGAAATAAAAAACAAAATGAAACACAAATCCCAACACAGATGCCTCAAACCACGATTTCAAATAACAAGGGAATGAGGTGGTCCACCAACTTTATGGAGGCATCTAAAAAATTCTTCCAAAGAATAGATGCATTGTCAAACCTACACACATGTTCTATATGTAGGGAACGGTATCCTGGTATGCATCTTTGTTCATCAAGAAACAATCATACATGTAGAAGATGTAGCTCAGAGAAAGGCATACATCGATTCTCTTCAAGTAATAATATGGACCCAAGTGAACAACCACATGTTTTGCGCATTCTCACTCAGGTTGAAGAGATGTTAATTGCACGTGTCAATCCAATATTGCAAGTTACTCATGCTCATGGTGGACAATACAAATATAGTGGCCACACAATTAGCTTCCCTCAAGATATCACAACAATAACAAAGTCTTTGCCACATAAAATCAAAGACTTAGACTTATTAATTGTTCGAAGAACTCATACACCTGGGAGACATTACGATTGCTATGTTAGTAGAAGTCGTGTTCACAATTCATTGGCCTACAAAATACAGTACGACCCATACTACCCGGATGTTAAGATCAATGTTGATGCATTGTCCCTACTCCCTAATTGTACTACAGACATTTCAGAAATGCTTCATACAATTCAAAGCGACAATGAAGAACCCATAACAAAAGACAATGAAGCTGCTAATAGCGAAGATGATCTAGAAAGTGGAACAAAATGTTGAACATCATTTATGGTAAGCCTGCCAAATAAACGTCGTGAGTTACAAATCATTAAGGAATCTTTGCAGCTAGAAAATAAGAATGATACCATTGTTAATTGGCCTGAGATAAGTTTGAATCCTGTAAATGAGTACACTACCGAGGGGCTTTTTGACATGGCATTCCCCACACTTTTTCCAAATGGAAATGCACTACCCATGCAACCTCGATCCAGGGAAGTGCAACTACATGAGTATGCCTTGCATCTTATGCGATATCATGATAATAGATTTGGGCAACATCCATGCTTTAGATACTTCCAACTAAATCTTATGATGAGGCATCGTAGCCAAGCAACTGCATCAATATTCATCAAAATAAAAGTCGAAGACAATATTCCTACTACTATTGAACATTTTCGTGCCCACCTACAAAACCTACCAGATAAACAATTGGCTGAAGAGCTGATGCATTTTGGCTCGGCCTTACGTGGGACGTGAGCTTATTGGAACAAGTGTCGTGCTGATCTAACAAACATGATCAACCAAATAGGTTCCCCGACTTTTTTCTTCACACTGAGTGCAACAAACACTAAGTGGCCTACATTACATAAGCTTTTCCCAACCGACGATACTTCCCCTATTGCCTCCAACAAGCATTGTATAGACAATGTGATTAGAAACCCCCACACCACATCGCTCTATCTACATCACTACTTCACAATCTTCCGTGAAGAGGTCATTGAGAAACTCTTTCATGCAACAAATTATTGGTATAGGTATGAATGGAAACATCGAGGCTCTGCACAAGTGCATGGGTTCCTTTGGCTAGAGAATGCACCAAACATGGATAACCTTGACTGGGGAGATAGTTTGCAAGTGGGTAAAGCAAAAGAATTCTTTGATAACTATGTCACTGCTTGGAACCCCCACTCTAAACCTATAATGAGTAGTACCATACATAGATCCCCAATGGATGATCCATGCTTGTTAAACACATCTGAGATATTCTTTACCAATCCATCCATCGATTATGAAGAGTTAATTAATCGTGTGCAAAGGCACACTAAATGCACAGAGTGAACATGCTTGCGCAAAAAAGGGCATCATGTAGAATGCAAATACAAAGCTCCATGGAAATAATGCAAGGAATCCACTTTATCATGTGATGAATTTGGAAACAAAACTTACGAACCATTGAGAAATGATGACAGGTTAAACATTCATAATGCAGAGATGCTCTCTATATGGAGAGCTAATATAGATTGCCAGCTCATCATTTCACGCCTTTGTGTACTCAAATATATTTCCAAGTATGCATCTAAAGCCGAAAGAAAATCAAAAAGTTGTGTTGCTATGTTGGAAAGAATAGCTTCAAATGAAAGATTGGAAGATCAAGCATTGAAAGCCTATCAAAAGTTCATGGCTAAGATTGTTGTTGAACGAGATATAGGAGCCCAAGAAACATGCCATATGCTACAAAAATTACCCCTCATTGTTTGCAATCACAATTTTGTATCATTGAATGTAGGCCAGAAAGTGTTCCACCGCCTTAAAAAAATGAGCGATGGTGGTGAGATACTATCTAACTATATACAATCCTACATGAACTGGCCATGTCACCTAGAAAATGTATCGCTAATTAAATAAGCTAGATCCTTCACATATACCGCTTCTCGAAAAGGATGCAAATGGCTAAATAGAAAAGAACAAGTAATTGTGCAAGTGTTTCCACGTTTCAATACCATTCCAAAAGAAGACTCAGAAACCTTTGAAACCTTCTATTGGAGTGAGTTTCTTTTGTATAAACCTTTCCAAAAAAAAATGAAGATATAGGCCTTACCAAAGAAGAAATCATCAACCACTGGAAGCAAATGAATACACAAAAATACACTCCATGGCATGTTAATCGCACTGAACAAACTGAAGATGTTCTTGAAGATGAAAATTGGTCTGATGATAATATGGATCAACAAGAAACTGTAGAAATGAATGAATGGGAGTTATTATCTCAATTGGGTCTCACTAATAATCTAAACTTGAATGAACTTGATATGCTGGGTCGACGTGATTTTGATAACAATCACAATTGGGAAAATCATAATGTCCCTACAAATCTACATGATGTTCAGTTTCTGCACACAAACAAGATGTCTCAACAAGATTTGCATTCCCCTTCAAATATGAACCACCACAACTATACATTATCACCCCAACAACAACTAGCACTGACTATAATAACAAACCACTCAATGGAGAAATGCTCTAACCAACCGTTACATATGGTCATACAAGGAACTGCTGGCACTGGCAAATCCTATCTAATTCATTGCATAAGAAATGCACTGCAAACTTGCATACCAACAAGAGTAAACCCCCTCCGTGTTCTTGCTCCAACAGGAATTGCAACATTTAATATACATGCCTCAACTATACATGCAACCCTCAAGATTCCAATTAGAGAAATAAAACCATTACAAGGACAAGCATTGACAACATTCCAGGAAGACATGAAAAATATACAATACATTCTCATTGATGAGATGACCTTCATTGGGCCAAAACTTCTATTGAAAATTGATAGTAGGTTACGTGAAGCATTCCCCCATTAGCAACAAACTTGCTTTGGTGGCATGTCTATAATTTTTGTAGGAGACCTTGCACAACTCCCACCTGTTATGGATAAACCTGTCTATGCATCACACACAACTGCAAGAAACCTATGGCACAAATTTAATACAGTTGTTACATTACAAACAATGTTTAGACAAGAAGGTGATGATCCAATTCAAATACAATTCCGTCAAACATTACAAAACATTCACAATGCAAAACCAAAAAAACATGATTGGGACTTATTGATGACTCGCACCAACAAGCAACTAACAACTACTGAACAAGAAGATTTTGACCAATCAATACACTTATTTGCTACAAATGAGTTGGTAACATTGCACAACAAAAAAATGTTGAAACTACTTAATGTGCCTATTGCACTAAGTCGTGCGGAAAATACACAATCTAAACTAGGTGTCGATCATAGTGACGAGCAACTTCCCCAAGAGGTATTACTAAGCAAGTGTCAACGTGTCATGCTTACAACAAACCTATGGATCCAAACTGGACTAGTAAATGGATCGCTTGGTCAAGTCAAAGATATTGTATATCTTACTGGATCAAAACCACCTGCATTGCTTGCATATGTTACAGTCACATTCGATAACTACACTGGTCCACCGTAGGATGAAACAGACCCAAAAACTATACCAATACATCTAGTAACACATGGCAATCGTAGACAAATACCGCTAGCCATGGCATGGGCTATCACTATACACAAATCATGAGGCCTTACACTAAATAAAGCCACAATCAATATTGGTACAACTGAAAGACAAGGCCTTACGTTTACAACAATTTCCAGAGTCAAAGCCATAAGTGGCCTTTGCATAGAGCCTGCATTCTCTTTTGATCGCTACTCCAAAATGAAAAAAAACCTGTACAACATTATCAGGAAGAAAGAAGAAGCTTGCTTGCACTTGCTCTCACAACAACATGCTTAGGTATGTACAATTAATTACACACTCTCTCAAAGTTATACATTTTTTATTCTCCCCTCTTTGAATAGAGTATCACTACTAAAACTTATCAACTACACAATTTTGGCTTTTGCAGGTGGTCAATCACTATTGGGAATCTTCTATGTCAATGCTTGTTAAACACATCCTCAGATATTCTCTACCAATCCATCCATCGACATATGAAGAGTTAATTAACTGCAGTAAAGTGCGTCACCGTCGGTTAGAGCCAACATAAGAAAAAAGGGTCATGTAGAATGCGCATACAGTTCCATGGAGCACGTATGAACTAATTTTATCATGCAGAATTTGTGAAACTTACTAACCATTGGTAAAAATGATGATGTGTTAAACATCATACGCGTAGATAGTTTCTCTATGAGAGCTAAGAGAGATTACTAAATAAGGCCTTCACCTTCATGTAATCAAATATATTGCCAAGTATGCATCTAAAGCCGAAAGAAAATCAGAAAGTTGTGTTGCTATGTTGGAAAGAATAGCTTCAAATGAAAGATTGGAAGATCAAGCATTGAAAGCCTATCAAAAGTTCATGGCCGAGATTGTTGTTGAACGAGATATAGGAGCCCAAGAAACATGCCATATGCTACAAAAATTACCCCTTGTTGTTTGCAATCGCAATTTTGTATCATTGAATGTAGGCCAAAAAGTGTTCCACCGCCTTAAAAAAATGAGCGATGGTGGTGAGATACTATCTAACTATATACAATCCTACATGAACCAGCCATGTCACCTAGAAAATGTATCGCTAATTAAATCAGCTAGATCCTTCACATATACCGCTTCTCGAAAAGGATGCAAATGGCTAAATAGAAAAGAACAAGCAATTGTGCAGGTGTTTCCACGTTTCAATACCATTCCAAAAGAAGACTCAGAAACCTTTGAAACCTTTTGTTGGAGTGAGTTGCTTTTGTATAAACCTTTCCGAAAAATAAATGAAGATATAGGCCTTACCAAAGAAGAAATCATCAACCACTGGAAGCAAATGAATACACAAAAATACACTCCATGGCATGTTAATTGCACTGAACAAACTGAAGATGTTCTTGAAGATGAAAATTGGTCTGATGATAATATGGATCAACAAGAAACTGTAGAAATGAATGAATGGGAGTTATTATCTCAATTGGGTCTCACTAATAATCTAAACTTGAATGAACTTGATATGCTGGGTTGACGTGATTTTGATAACAATCACAATTGGGAAAATCATAATGTCCCTACAAATCTACATGATGTTGTTGTTCAGTTTCTGCACACAAACAAGATGTCTCAACAAGATTTGCATTCCCCTTCAAATATGAACCACCACAACTATACATTATCACCCCAACAACAACTAGCACTGACTATAATAACAAACCACTCAATGGAGAAATGCTCTAACCAACCGTTACATATGGTCATACAAGGAACTGCTGGCACTGGAAAATCCTATCTAATTCATTGCATAAGAAATGCATTGCAAACTTGCGCACCAACAAGAGTAAACCCCCTCCTTGTTCTTGCTCCAATAGGAATTGCAGCATTTAATATGCATGCCTCAACTATACATGCAACCCTCAAGATTCCAATTAGAGAAATGAAACCATTACAAGGACAAGCATTGACAACATTCCAGGAAGACATGAAAAATATACAATACATTCTCATTGATGAGATGAGCTTCATTGGGCCAAAACTTCTATTGAAAATTGATAGTAGGTTACGTGAAGCATTTCCCCATCAGCAACATACTTGCTTTGGTGGCATGTCTATAATTCTTGTAGGAGACCTTGCACAACTCCCACCTGTTATGGATAAACCTATTTATGCATCACACACAACTATAGGAAACCTATGGCTCAAATTTAATACAGTTGTTACATTACAAACAATGTTTAGACAAGAAGGTGACGATCCAATTCAAATACAATTCCGTCAAACATTACAAAACATTCACAATGCAGAACCGACAAAACATGATTGGGACTTATTGATGACTCGCACCAACAAGCAGCTAACAAAGACTGAACAAGAAGATTTCGACCAAACGATACACTTATTTGCTACAAATGAGCTAGTAACATTACACAACAAAAAAATGCTGAAACTACTTAATGTGCCTGTTGCACTAATTCGTGTGGAAAATACACAATCTAAACTAGGTGTCGATCATAGTGACGAGCAACTTCCCCAAGAGGTGTTACTAAGCGAGTGTCAACGTGTCATGCTTACAACAAACTTATGGACCCAAGCTGGACTAGTAAATGGATCGCTTGGTCAAGTCAAAGATATTGTATATCTTGCCGAATCAAAACCGCCTGCACTGCCTGCATATGTTACGGTCACATTCGATAACTACACTGGTCCACCATGGGATGAAACAAATCCAAAAACTATACCAATACATCCAATAACACGTGGCAACCATAGACAAATACCGCTAGCCATGGCATGGGCTATCACTATACACTAATCACAAGGCCTTACACTAAATAAAGCCACAATCAATATTGGTACAATTGAAAGACAAGGTCTTACGTTTATAGCAGTTTCCAAAGTCAAATCCATAAGTGGCCTTTGTATAGAGCCCGCATTCTCTTTTGATCGCTACTCCAAAATGAAAAAAAATCCATACAACATGTTATCAGGAAGAAAGAAGAAGCTCGCTTGCACTTGCTCTCACAACAACATGCTTAGGTATGTACAATTAATTACACACTCTATCAAAGTTATACTTTTTTTATTGTGCCCTCTTTGAATAGAGTATCAATACTAAAACTAATCAACTACAAAATTTTGGCTTCTGTAGGTGGTCGATCGCTATTGGATAATCTTCTATGTCAGTGCTTGTTCAAGGAAATCTAATTAGCATTGCTGTCACTTCTTACACATTGCATGTCTTAAAAAAAGACATATTGATGCTCTTATATAAATTTGACTTGTGCAAACTTGCAATAAATTGTTCAAAGGGATTCCGTTGTTTATAGAGAACAAACCCAACAAAAGATTGTACCTGCTTGTATTGTACAGTGCATATCCTTATATAGATATATTTTACTCTCACCACCCGTGTATTAAAATAATGCATTGATGCTTCTTCTCCATTTTCCTATCGGTGTCTCCCTTGAACCCCCATTGGGTGCAAGTGCTAGTAGATAATTTGTACTCTTCAAAGAGTGGTCACAAATTCAAATCCTACACGAGATAAGATATGTACATCTTGTATTAAAATTATTATACTATAAGCCGTATATAGACTCAAAAACATATTACCTAATATCATGAACTATAGAAAAAAATTCTATTTACATTGAATTGAATTGTTGATTTTTTGGATTGAAACTTTGTTCATTTTTATGAATCAATATTTCGGATCAAACTCCATGATCTATTTACGTTTCCATTTCCCATCGTGAGAAATATTGAAATACTAACACGGACAAAGTCAAACTACGTTATATTTGGTTAGGAAGATGGTTAGGATGATGAAAACGGACAAAGTCAAACTACGTTATATAGGATGATGGTTAGGATGATGAAAAGACAATGGAAATTGAATTTACCCTGATTGAGTAGTATGACCAATGTGATGTTAAGTTTGAATTAGTCAAATACGTGCAATTCCACAATGCTATTCAACATCAAGACTCGACTCTCAATGTCTCTCTACGTCTTTATCCTCTTTTCTTTATAAACGTTCTCCATCTGCTTTCCTCTCCATATCCATTGAACAAGGCGAAAGCGTAATTCCCATCTGCAACGTTTTATTTAGTTGAAGGGCGAAGAGGATTCACTACCTTCTCAAACAAATCCACACTCTGGGCAAGCAAATATGATGGCGAGATCAATGCTTACTAAGATGAGCACCTTGTTTATTCTGCTCAACATCATATTTGTCTTCCATGTCTCTGCTCGAGATAAGCTCCTCCTTCTAAATACAAATACAGAGATCGTGCACAAATCCTTTCCAACAAGTTTGGAGCAACTACCATCGTGCACAAACTGTGCTGGAAATATTGCAGACAATAAATGTTGCCCCAAATCAAAGAACGCTGGACTCGTCTCCAAGCAGAACTTTGCATATCAGCAATGATGGCAATCAAATCTGATTATCTAAACCCAGAGATCTCAATTTGATTGTTATCAATTGTGTAATACAAATTGATAGCAAATCAGGGATCCATTCGCATATCTTTCCAGTCAAAAGAATAGTGTAGAGAGAAATTGACTTATTTTGATTTTGGTATTGATTTTGAGTTTTTGTATGGATGAAATCTACCTATTTTATAATTGCATGTCTTTCATAAGATAGATTCTCAGATCCAGTTATAATGGGTCATGAATTTAGATTTAAACTTTATTTTTTTATATATTGTAATTATTTCCATTGAACTCATGTACCAGCATCTTCTCCGCAGCAAGTTAACGAGGGTTCTAAGTAATATGCTTTTCATATATATATATATATATATAGTGGTAGTCCTACATGCTCTTATAGTGGGAAAACAAATAGTAGATGGAAATAGCGAAGACTTACAGAAATATCTCTAATATGCAAAGACTTAGATTGAATGGAATGGTAAATGCTATTGATTTACTGGTTGAATGAGATTCTTAGCCATATGGTCTCATTTTTAGACAATATGGTAAAAAAATGAATATTTTTAGAACTAAAAAATAAGCTCTTTGTATATTTTCCATTTTCAACAATCTAGTATGTTCAATGTGTAGATTTGAATTTATGATCTGAGTACAAGCTCAATATTACAATGATGCATGTTTTTAAATGTACCAATATATGATCTTTGTAGCATTAATTATAAAATAGACAATATTTCTCTAAGGATTTGTTTCCAATATATTATTTAAATATGTATCCTACAAAACAAATTAAGACAATTAATATGGTCATAATCATGTTACATCTCTACCTAAATTTAAAATGATTTTTTAACCATAATAAACTCTTTAAAACCCAAGAGTATTTGTTGAGAGTAATCCTTGCAAGAATGAATATATGTGGTTCCCTGTAATTCAATCCCTTCAACTAGAGTTTATGTTGTTATATTCATATATGGATAAGCTTCATGAAGAAAACTTTGATATAAATAGTGAAAAATCTAATGGTATTAATCATTTCCTATCATTTGTACACACATGAAACATATAATATGCATAGATTTTTCTCATATTTACTAGGAAATGATTAGGGGTCATGCTTTTGGGAACATTATCAATCAATATTATATCACTCATTCTTAAAGTGAGAGATAAATAGTTAATCGTAAGTTGGTATATATTAGCTTGTTGAGTGCCTTTACTTATATTCTTGTAAATTATATTTTTTTTATGCTGTGTTTTTTATTAAGATACAGTCATGAGATTAGGAAAAATTGTATCTATACAATTTTCTTACATCATATCTATATGATTTTCTTACATTCTTTTAATATTATTATACTTTTGGAGGGCATCAAATATAAAAGATATTAAAATATTTAAGATTTGATAACTTTTAAAAACTTATCTTATTAAATATTAATTATTTATATCTAAACATTTTTTTTTTTCAATATTTTACAATTTTGTTCTTTTTTAATATGTTAAAAGATCAAATATTTAATTGCCTCTTCATATACATAAATCTTCACATTATTATACCAAACAAATTTCTTTCTATAAAATAAAATCCTAAATAATTAAATCTAATTTATCTAATAGTTCTTTAGATCATCCTATTAAGAAAGAGTCACCTTTTGATGAATCTATGTGCTATACTAACATTTAAAAAAAAGGATTAAAACTCAACTCATGAAAATTTAGTTAGTGTTTAGCAAGGTGAGATGTAAAGAATGTCGGACAATCACCTTTTAAATTAGTTAAGCCAGAGTCTTTTATCACCATGATTGAGATTTATAGCATCATGCTTATTAATATTTTTTTTGGGAGTTTGTAATGGGACCAATCTAAAGGTATGTATCATTGTTGAAAAAAAATATTATATTATTTTTATTGAGAGAACTAATGAGGACTGTTTTAGAGGCAATTGGAATTGAATGTGGGTCAAATGTTTGAATTTATTTTAATTGAATGTTTGACTCCGATGAATTTTTGAATGGGTCACATAGAATTAATGGAATTATTACTCTACAAAGAATCTGTTATGCAATCCGCAAAATTTGACTACGGTTATCTTTAAACCACATCCTTGTCTGCTATATACAACCTCTAAAACAGAAGCTTTAAAATTTAAAAAAAAAACCAATGAAACTCCCACAATGCTGTTCAACAACTTTAACATATGATATAAATTTTGAATTGGTCAAATACATGAAATTCCCACAATGCTATTCAACATAAAGACTTGACTCTCTCGCACTCTCAAATCTCTTCCACGTTGTTTAATCTGAATGTCTATAATTTAGATGTTTATCCTCCTTATTCTATATAAACGATCTCCATCTGGCCTCCTCTCCATACCCATTGAACAAACCCAAACCCTAATTCCCATCTGCAACTTTTTATTTAGTTGAAGGGCAACGAGATTTCACTGCCTTCTCAAAACAAATCCACACTCTGCCCAAGAAAATATGATACTTACCAAGATGGGAATGTTGCTTATTCTGCTCAACATCATATTCATCTTCCATGTCTCCGCTCAAAATAAGATCCTCCTTCAAAATGCAAATACAAATACAAAAATTATGCGCAAATCATTTCCAGCAAGTTTGGAGCAACTACCATTGTGCAAAACTGTGGTGGACATATTGTAGACCAGAAATGTTGCGCCACATCAAGAACGGTGGATGTCTCAATTTGATTATTATCAATTGTGTAATACAAATTGATAGCAAATCAGGGAAGACATATTGTAATCCAGGGATCCATTCGCATATCTTTCCACTCAAAAGAATGGTGTAGACAGAAATTGACTTTTTTAATTTTGGTATTGATTTTGAGTTCTTTTATGGATGAAATCTACCTATTTTATAATTGCATGTCGTTCATAAGATATATTTTCAGATCGAATTATAATGGATCATGAATTTAGCTTTAAACCATTTTTTAAATATATTATAATTATAACGAGAGGTCTACGTAATGTTATATATATAGAGAGAGAGAGAGACGGGGAGGGTAGTCCTCTATGCTCTTATAGTTCTGATTTTTTAAAGCATTTTTTTGTGATGATATCTTTCTTATATTTTAATTTATATTTATAGATGATCATTGTTTTTATGAAAAAATGGAATTGTGGGTTAAGATAGACTAAACACTAAGTTAATATTAAATGGATCCCACCTTCAAATGAAGTTCAAGCTGAATTTTGATTATGCGGTTGGAGAAATTTGAATATTTTAAGAGCAAGTTATGTCATAAGACATTACCTAGGATGGAAATAATGATTTTGGTTTTATGTAAAAATTGAGATATTATTAAATAGGATGACTCTATGGTCATGGTAAATGATAAAAAAAGAAAGAAAATTATTAGTCAAAAAACGAAACCACTAGCCCAATAGATCATTGCATTAGGGAAGCATCAATTAAGACAATTGAATAACAAACACACATTATAATATAAAGGTTGTGAACAAGATCTCTTCTTCATTCATGCTAAGATGGACAATTCATTCAATCCACACATATTTTTGGATGGAAACTATACACATTGGTTTCCATTTCCAATTGATTTCATAATCAAGGGACTTCAAGCAAGGACTAAAATGTGAATCTAGTTTCACACCCAAAAATTAGGATGAACTAGAGGAGATGTCTAGATCTAGTTCATATAGTATGTGTATAACAATCAAATGATAAATACACCACAAAAAAATAGATGACCCATATGATTCAATTAGTGCTATGATCACCAATAATGAATTTCAAAGTTTACCTTGACCTAAGAAAATGGGAAGTGCTAAGCATGGAAAAATATAAAATTTGGAATGATCAATAGAAGTATTTGTTATAGGATCACCTTTGATTGAACACATTATTCACAAGGGGCTTATAAAAGAGATGTTTATGGAGTTTCCTCACTAATAAATTAATATTAACATGGTTTCTATTTTCCTTTCTAATCTTATAGATATCTTAAGAGAGGAAGGGATGTTATAGACATTTAAAGAATGCAGACAAGATATTTGTATCTTAGATTCAAACTTGTATAATATAATCTATCACTAACTCTAATACCACTATAATGTCCCTAGCCAAAACTATAATGTAAATGTAATTTGTAACCTTCCACAAGTACTTATTATTTAAATAAAAACACTATCAAGCAATAATATTTAAATAAATGTTATACAAATCAGATTTAAGTTATAATTTATACATCAATAGTTTTATTACATTCTAGTCAATAATGACAACATAACACTCGATATTCTTATTATAATAAACAAAAAAATACATATATAATTCCTTCTCCCTTTCTTATTACGATAATGGTTGTATAACATTCAGATGACTCTATGTAATAGCAGCAATTTATACCAATAGTAATTAAAAAATAGATCAATACAATGTAGGTAGAGTCCACATCCAATAAATCTCAAATGTAAACTGTATATGGGATTGCATTTTGAAATCACTAGGGTTTTCATCTTAGGATTCCCACACTTGAACATAAGTACTCAAAATAGATTCTAAAATAAATTTTGTTAAGTGTAGATGATGATCCTAAATGAAAAAATTCACTCTTATATCTTCCAAAAATAGAATAGGTCAACTACCATGCACACTTGCAACTTCAAATTTGAACAATGATTATGGGCAAAAAAGATTTCACTTTAATAGTAATGGCACCAAAAACAATATGATATGTGCTAGAAAGTTAAAGAGTGGAACAAAAACATAGGAAAAAGTATTGGGGATCAAGGGGTAAACCATATTACAAGACTCAAAGTATAGGATGATGCATTGAGGGTTGAGCAATAAGCATGCTAGTAAGGGAAAGTTCAAAAGTAAAATGGTAAGATGTGAAGAGAGGAGTTGGAAGAAAACCATACATAGGAAGGGAAGACACATGTATATACCTAATATGTAAGGACTTAGATTGAATGGAAATGGGATATGGCATTGATTTAGTGGTTGAATGAGATTGTTAGCCATATGGTCTCATTTTTAGATAATATGATAAAAAAGGAATATTTTTAGAACTTAAATATAAGCCCCTTGTATATTTTCCATTTTCAACAATCTAGAATGTTCAATGTGTAGATTTGAGTTTATGATCTCACATACAAGTTCAATATTACAAAGATGCATGTTTTGAAACGTACTCATATATGATTTTTGTAGCATTAGTTATAAAACAACCAATATTTCTCTAAGGATTTGCTTCTAATATATAATTTAAATAAGTATCCTACAAAACAAATTAAAAGATAATTACTATGGTCATAATCATGTTACATCTCTACCTAAATTTATAATGATTTTTGAACCATAATAAACTCTTTAAAACCTAAGAGTATTTGTTGAGAGTAATCCTTGCAAGAATGGATATATATGTTGTTCCTTGTAATACAATCCCTTCGATTAGGGTTTATGTTTGTTATATTCATATATGGAAAAGCTTCATGAAGAACACTTTGATATAAATAGTGAAAAATATAATGGTATTGAAATCATTTCCTTGTACAAAGACACATCAGACACATAATATGCTTAATTTTTTCTCATATTTACAAGGAATTGATTAAGGGTAATTCTTTTGGGAATATTATCAACCAAGGTTATATAAAATTAATTGTTAAAGTGAGAGATCCATAGTTAATCATTAGTTGGAATATATTAACTTATTGAGTGCCTTTACTTATATTCTTGTAAATTATATTTTTTTATGTTTATGTTTTCTTACTAAGATACAATCATGAGACTAGAAAAATTGTATGTATATGATTTTCTTACATTATTTTAATATTAAATTATAATTTTGGAGAGCATAAAATATGAAAGATATTAAAATATTTAAGATTTGACAACTTTTAAAAATATGATCTTATTAAATATTAATGATTTATATAAACATTTTTTATTTTTTTAATATTTTCCAATATTTTTTAAAAATATATATTAGAATATTTTAAAAGATCAAATATTTAATTACCTCTTTATATATACAAATCTACATTTTTTTTTTTGGTCGGTAAACACTGCAAGGGGTAGTACCCTATATTGATTTTCAAAAAATTATAGTAGTAGCAGCATGAAACTCTGGTAGGTCTTTTCTGTAATATTGACCACCAAAACTTCCTGATTGCAATACACATATACATGCCAAGAAAAAAACCGGTTGCCATACCAGTTGCAAGGAGACCATAGAACACTAAACAACTTGGTAATATTACCCCACACCCAAGACTGACTCATAGCCTAAAATTCATAAAATAGGAAAAGATCATTACAATGCACATATATTTAACGACCCATTCTGAAATGCTTTCAAAACTTAGAGACCTTCCTCTTCATCGACGACTTAACAGTGCTTCAGGTACGCTTTGAAACTGGCAATTGTGGGGTAGTTGGGGCCGCACTTCCGGTGGGCTGGGTCCATGGCTTTTTCTTCAGGGTCCCGCTGGTCATTTTCCAGCCATTCCTCGCCATCACCCAGACCCCAATCCTGAGCGTCATCCATGTCGAAATCGTCCTCCATCTCTTCATCTTCAACATACCTTCTGACCCAACCTCTTGGCAGATTAGTTGTAAGCTTTGCAACCCTGAGAAGGAAGAATATGCTCCTATCCCTGTCTGCCCATAGTTTCTCAAAACCTTCGGGGTCTATGGTGCGAACCAACGGAAACTTCATGACCTCACGACCCCTCACACGAAGCATATAATAGTTTTGTGGCATGGGAATGTTCCTGTCCTCATCCACGTTGTCTAATGTGCGTCTATCTCACCCAGCCAAGTGTGAAAAAAAACCATTTTGGTCAATTTCTTACCTAAAGCTTTGGAAACGCCCATGTGGAGAAGAAAAACAAGGAACATAGCCGAAATCTTTGTATTGGCTCACACTCTGTGGTATGCATTCAGGAACTTTGGCCCCAAAACATGCTTACTGGCTACAAGAATGAGCGGATGAGAGGAGTGGAAAAGACCCTGTAGCCGTTTGTTCGAGATTTCCCCACGGAAAGCTTGCATTTGTTTGCATGTTTCTAAGGATAGTGGCATCTCCATGGCTTTCCTTTCTTCACTCCTTCCAGAAAATTCTATTCAATACGCCTTGGTATCCTTTTGGACGTGGAGAAAGCTGTTGGTGAATTTTAAGAGCTACTTGCCAATTGAAATATGAACGCTAATGTACCTGGTGCCACTAGCAATCGTGTCAATTACAACATCAAAAATGAGGAGTACTCCATCCTAGGTGAGAATTTAATGCAAAAACCATCACCCATATGAAGGAATCATTCCCATTTTTTAACTTTATAGATAATGATTGTGTTGATCTCAATACTTGAAGGGGGTGACGTAGGTGTGATTGCGCCATCCAAATTTTAAGGGCCGTTAAAGTAACATCCAGAGCCGAAATAATATCCTAGTCAGAAGACCTTCTATATCCTAGCTAGCCTGTGTCGAGGTGGCTTTTTCCAACTCATTTGCTTCAAAATTTCCTTCCCTATATATGTGGCCAAATTTGAAGGCTGTTAAGCCGTCAGATAAATCCTTTATCTGTTGAAGCAAATGGTTCAATTTCCAATTTGGTGTAGATCCTTTACATATTGCATTGATCGTAATGAGGGAGTCGCCATCCAGATGGATCTGCCTGAATTTTAGGTCTCTTCCTAGCTGCAAACCAATTGCAGCCGCTCTAAATTCTGCCTCATTGTTTGTGCATCTACCCAAGGGGACTGATTTTACTGCTAGCACCTTGCCTTCAGAGTTTCGAGCTACACATCCAACCCCTCTTAGGCTAGGATTTCCTTGAAAATTGATTTTTAGCCAACTAAGGGATTGCCACGTAGTTTCCTCTCTTGCTACTTTTTTGGATTGAAGGGAGTTGTTTCCACACAGGGGTGGTGGTTTTAAACCCGAGAAACATTTGATCAGAGAGTCATCCCAACCAGTGAAAATTTTGTGTTTGGCTTCCTTGCGCCTAGTAGCCTCATTAACCAGTTCTACTATGGCTCTTTCAATCTTATCCCATAGTCTATCCTTATTCAATTCTTGTCCCTGAAAAAATTCTTCGGTTCCTTTCCTTCCATAGTTCCCAAATTACTAGTGACAAGGATATTTTCCAAATGCTGTTGAACATTACTTTGTTGGTTTTTTGAGGCCACATTTTAAACCAGGTTGCAAGATCAAGCGGTATTGGGCTTTGAAAGTTAAGCTTGCTTCTTACATGGTTCCAACAATCTAATGCATATGGGCAGGATAGAAACAAGTGGTCTGCCAATTCCAGGTGATTTTCTCATAGGCAACATCTCCCTGAGCCTTGTATTATGAATTTGGCCAATATATCCTCCATGAGAATTCATTTTTGAACTGCTAGCCATGCAAAAACTCTTGCCTTAGGCAGACAGTTATTTCCCAAAAATAGCTTGCTTGGCCAATCCTGACAAGCTACTGCTAATTCTTTGGCCTTGTATCCTAACTTCACTTTATAGGCTCCATCAGACGATCCACACCACCTGATCTGGTCTTTCCTAGTGGAAGGGACAAAAAACCTGTCTTTGAGGATTTTGGACAATGCATCTTTTTGAGATTGAGGGGCATTGAGGTTTTGGAAATCATGCCAAACCCAACCTACAGTTCCAAGGCTATTAGTTTTCATACCATAATTTTCCACCTTGTTTCCCCATAATCTGGTTGTTTCCTATTTTATCTCCTCCAGGCCCTGGGTGTCACCAATTGGATCTTTCCCACCCCAAGAATCCTGTCAAAAGGAGGCACTCCAACCATCTCAGATTTCACAAGTGACATGATCAGATATAATGTCTCTACATTCTAGAATAAAATTATACAAATCTACATATTATTATACAAGATAAATTTCTTTTTATAAAATGAAATCTTAAATAATTCAATCTAATTTAACTAATAATTCCTTCCATCATCTCCCATATTAACGTTTAAAAAAAAAAAACTCAAATAATGATTTTTTTTTTAGTGGTGCTATCTTGAATTTATAGACATCCCTTTTTATTTTCATAGTAACCTATCATATCTATAGGAATACATTCTAAAGAATGTGGGGAGAATTGCCTTTTAAATTAGTTAAGCTGAGTCTTCTTTCACCCAGATTTATAGCATCATGTTAGTTGACATAAATATTTATTATATATATATTTTTTTGGGTTTCTCATGGGACAAATCTAAAGCTATGTATGATTGTTGAAAGAAAATATTATATTATTTTTATTGAGAGAATTGAGGACTATTTTAGAGGCATCTGGAATTGAATGTGGGTGAAATGTTTGAATTTACTTTTATTGAATGTTTGACTTTGATGAATTTTTGAATGGGTCACATAGTATTAGTGGAATTATTACTCTACAAAGAATCTATTATACAATCCATAAAAGTTGACTGCACTTATCTTTAAGCTACATCCTTCTGAAATTTTATACCACCTCTAAGATAGATGCTTGTCTCCAACAAAAAAAACCTTAAGCTTTTCTTAAAAAACCAAATGATCCAATCATTTGAGTTTTAGGAAAATTCACCACCAACAATTCACTGTCAAAAATTCACCGTCAACATTTCATCCAAACAATTCACCGCCATGAAAAATTCATCACTGTAGATAATTTTCCACGAGATAAATTTGTCATGACGATGAATTTTTAGACGATAAATTATTGACGGTGATTTTTCCTAAGCCATAACAATTGCCTCCTCTTGCTTAGTAAACACATTTTTGAATGTATCTAGGTCAATCTGGATTGTCATGCATATAGCATCAAAAGAACCCACCTCCTTTGGTGTGTTTGAATTGCCTTTGAAGACACAAAATTTAAATCCCTCTATTTGCGACAAGGTAAAATAAATATCAGAAATCCATAATGTAAGCTATTGTTCACATCGTTTCATTAAATACAGTCCACCTACTTCAGAAAGCTCTATTGTAATCTTGCATTAATGGCTTCCTCTTCCTCAAAATTATATGATGCATACTCTATGTGGTGTTTAGATGAGCTCATTCTTATGTTACACCAAGGGGATCATAAAGGCTCGCTATCCTAAATTTCTATTAGCCTCAAGGACAACTCAAATGGAAAAGTATCATTGTGAAAATTCTTCCTTAGATGAAAATGATGCATTGGTAGAGTCAAAACTTAAAAATGCATATGGTTAGCTATATGTATCTTCACATTATTTTGAACTTAGTATGCATTATTAGATAAAAGAGGGGTTAAAATTTATTCAAACAAGAAGTACAGAGCACGAGCATCAAACAACCCTATCAAGATCCACTAAGTGGTCTAATTGTTGAGACAAACCCAGAGGCAATTGACCCTTATCCACAATATTCCAATGTTGCATGTGATCAGAAGCCCATTTGGCCAGACAATCCACTACTCTGTTCCACTCCCTGGGGATATGAGTGAAAGTAATAGAGTCCAAAGAAGCACACAAATTAAGAATCTAGTTAACAACCAAAGCTAACTTCCAACTAACATCCTCAGAATGCTGCCGATTCAACATATGCACCACCACCTGTGAATTAGATTCACAAATGAGCCTGCTCCATCCAAGAGCACAAGCACGCTCCACAACATACAAAATAGCAATGGCCTCCATCAAATTTTTAGTATGATGACCTTTATAAATAGAAAATATAAACTGAATAATCCCCAAGCTATCTCTACCAACTCCACCAATACCTGCAGGACCTGGGTTTGCCCAAGAAGACCCGTCTATGTTGATTTTTAGAATGCCCTGCGGAGGAGGACTCCACCTCCTCACCCTTTTTATCTTCCAAAGAGGGTGTCTGCATCTATTTCTCATAAGTTGGCCTTGTGGAGGAGGAAAATGGAGACGGTTATAGCAAAGAACATCACCAGGATCCATAGCCTCCGACAATTCACATTTAGTCGAAACCGTTTCTCTCAAAGAATGAAGAATTTTCCACCACAAGGGGTGAGCCCCCATCAACACATCTTGAAAGATCTGACGATTCATCTCTAGCTAGATATGCCAAATAATAAAATAAGGGCCAAGAGTCCAAGCAACATGAAGAAAAGAAGTCTTAACAAGAGCCTTTCCCCATCGAACAAAGAACTTAGCCAAAGAAGAGACATGCCAACAAGCTTGATTCCACACATCCCACCAAAACTGCCAAATATGTCTAGTGAAGGAGCACTGGAAAAAGAGATGAGAGACAGTTTGTTCACTGTTACAACACAACATACACATCAAGGGGCCTTGAAAGCCACACTTACATAAGTTATCCCAAGTAAGACACTGATTGTGGACCACCACCCACATGAAAAAATTGCACTTGGGCCATGAGAACTTGCACAAAACTTGTTTCCACCAAGGAACCTGAATGTCCCCAAATGTTTTCCATACCAGCTTAACATAACCTATAGAAACAAATAAATTTCCAGACAAATCACTGCTTTCCCAAGCCAGAACATCATTCCTAGCCAAGGTAGTGCACTCCCGAGCCTCCAAAATCTGAGCCAGCTCCTGCCTATCTTCTTCGGATCCTCCTGGAGGCCAGTTAGAAGGATGTTTCTAGCAAAAATGAACTGCCAACCCACAATTAAATGGGAAATCTTATAGTGGTCAACAGTGTCCCAGCCAGTAGCAGTAAAGATATCACAAAGGGCCTGAAGGTGGGGATGAGTGGAAAGGATAGAAAGATGACCATCCCAAGAATCCAGCCAAAAAAGAGCTTGAGATCCCGTATGATAGATCCAAAAGAGACCATCCTTTACCAACTGAGCCCCAAGTTTCAAAGTATTCCAGATCATAGAACCTCTTCCCACCAAAGGAAAGTGGGGAACATCACAGACATTAACACCTAGAAGATACTTAAGGGTGAGAATACGGGCCCAAAGCTGGTTCTGACTAGTATATGAGTGCCAATATAACTTAGCAACAAGAACTTTCCCATTTAAAATAGAAGAACGTAATCCAAGGCCGCCTTGATTCTTAGGTTTGCACATAGTTTCCCACTTAACAAGGCTTCATTTAGCAGTCGATAAATACCCAATCCAAATAAATTGAAGAGTGAGGGAATCAAATTCCTAAAGAAAATACATGGGAGCATCTTGAACAAAACACCTGTATATAGGAAGGGCTTAAATAACTGTCTTTAAAAGAGTCAAACGAGCAATAGTAGATAACCAATGGTAAGTCCAATGATTAACCTTCTGACATAGCTTGTCCATCAAAATCTGCCAAGAGGACTTGGGATGTCTACCAACAGTAAGAGGAATGCCCAAATAAACAAAGGGAAGAGACCCAATCTGGAACTGAAGAATGTCAGCAATACGCCTCTGAATGGCCTGAGGGGTATTAAAGAAGAAAATGGAGGATTTATACTCATTGAATTTCTCTCCTCAAGCTGCAAGGTAAACATCCAAGGTGTGCCGAAAATATTTAGCTTCCCGAAGATGAGCCAATCCTATAAGAGCAGTGTCATCCACAAATTGGAGATGTGAGAGTTGTGGCAAGCCATTGCCCCATTGCCACCCATTAATCAAGCCCTGAGCAACATGAAATTTTAGAAGATGACCTAGCCCCTCATCCAAAATAATAAATAGGTAAGGGGAAAGAGGATCCCCTTGGCGAAGGCCTCTGGAAGCACCAAAAGGCTCAGAAGGTTCTCCATTCACAATAAGATAAAAAGAAGCAGAAGTAACACAACTCATAGTCCAACTCACCCATTCTGCACTAAAACCAAAGGCTAAGATAATTCTCTAAAGAAAACTCCATTTGACTCTATTGTAGGCCTTGGCCATGTCCAATTTAATGAACATAGATCTCTCCTTTGAAGTTTCCATAGAGTGAATAACCTCAAAAGCAACCACCACCCCATCCAAAATCTATTTACCAGCCATAAAACCCCCTTGTTCCTCAGAGATAACCATAGGAAGACAAGTTTTGAGCCTCTCTGTGATCAATTTAGTGATAATCTTATACACCACATTACAAAGAGTAATAGGCCAAAAAAATTCAAGTTTATCTGCACCTTCCATTTTAGGAATGAGAATCAAGAAGGTAGAATTTAAGGCCCAAAGCATCTTCTTATTACATAGAGATTCTCTAACAACCTCCAATAGATCTAGATTAATAATATCCGAAAACTCCTTAAAAAATTTAGCAAGGAAGCCATCTGGGCCTGGAGCCTTACCTTTGTTCATCCCAAAAACAACCTCTTCTAACTCAGGCAGAAAAATAGGACAAATGAGAGAATCATTCATTGCATTGGTGACAAGGAGGGAATGCAGGAAAGGATCAAATTCTCCTCTACAACAACAAGAGGGAAATCTTCAACAAAAATAGCAGAATAAAATTGACAAGCCTCGCAAGTCATAGCCGAAAGAGAAGAGAGTTGAAGCCCTTTAGAGGTAACAAGAGAGGAGATATACCCCTTATTACGATGAGCCTGAATAGAATGATGAAAGAAAGAAATATTCCTATCCCCTTCTTGTAGCCAATCAATCTGAGCCTTCTGTTTCCAGTAAATCTCCTCCCGATGTTCCCATTCCTCCACATCTCGCATGCCTTGGGATTCAGCTTTTCCAAGAGCATCTGAGAATCCAGAATCCCAAATTTGGCAAGTAATCACTATAAGATGGTCAAGAGCATTCCTCTTCCTAGATTGAAGGTTACCAAAACAAGATGTATTCCATCTCTTAAGGTGATATTTGACATATTGAAGTTTCTTCAAAAAGAAAAACATCATTTTGCCATAAGTAGGGCCACCCTCTCTCCATCACTTAGCCACTAAATCATGCAACAAAGGTTCCCAAAGCCACATAAGCTAAAATTTAAAAGGGGGATTCTTAGAACCAGCAAAAGAAGAAGTAGAGAATTTAATTGGCCAGTGATCAGAACCTCCCCAGTCAAGAATTTCAGAACTAGTAACCAAGCCACCACCAACCCAAAAACATGAGACAAGAAACCTATCTAGCCATTCAGAAATCACCTCCTGTCCACTCCATCTATTGTTTGAAGTGAAGGTCCCATTAGAAGGCTTGACACCCACTAAAGCAAGAGAATCCACCTGAGCTCAAAAAAGATTAGAGGTTGGACCTAACCTAGGAAACCCCCCTCTTTTCTCAACCAAACTCAACATAGAATTAAAATCTCCACCTAAAATCCAAGGAAGATAAGGGGAACATCACCAGACATATCTTATGTGAGCCCAAAGCTGGATTTTACCACAGATGTCAATTGGAGCATACACATTAGTAATTAGAATAGTCTCACTAGAATCCAAAGAGGTAGCAACCATATAAATAGAAGAATGACTAGAAATCCACCAAAGGGGAGCAATCTTGCATGGATCCCAAAAAATTTCAAAACCTACAGAATTACCCTAAGAACCAATGCACTGGCACTGACCAAAATACCAAATACGAGAAGCATAGCGAAGCATGTCATCAACAAAAACCTTAGTCTCCTAAACATAGAAGATGTCCAGTGAATGAGCAACAACCAAATCATGAATAGCCTTTTGTCGAGGGATGCTATTCAACCCCCTAACATTCCAATAAAGAACAATCATTGAGAAGATTGGGAGAAGTGAACATCAATGGGCTTGACAACCCCAAATTCCAGTAACAAATCCACAATAGATTTAATCTTCTCCTGATACTTCTTACGACCACCTTTAGAAGAATTATCATATGAGACTTTCTTATGAGGGTGTTGTTGCAAGCCCAACCTCAACGATGATCCTTGACCCTTTCTAGCCAACATTACCTCCTTAGAAAAATCTTCCAGAACAATGTCATCCTGTAAGTCAATGGGAGCACAGGGAACCCCCGACACAGGAATGCCAAAACCATCCAACTGCGGACCAACATGCTGAATCTAAATAGGGAGCTTCTTCACTTGCACAATGTCCATATCTACTATAATCACCCTGGAGAAAATATCAACTGGAATCCCTTCCTCCAAGGCCATAGTGTCTAAGACCTCAAAACAATTAAAGTTGTCATCTAGCTACCTATCCTTAAAGGATCTCTTTTGGCCTCTCCCCTGAGCACAGGGTTTAACAGACATGAAACCATTCTTATCTGAGCCATTTTCCTACATAGGGGCCTTACCCTTATCTCCTGTATCCACCTTAGGAACTGAAGGAGGAGGAGAGCCACCAATAGAGGTACCTACATTCTTACTAACTCGAGGACAGTGATGTTGGAGATGACCATACTCATGACATACCCGACAACGAAAAGGGAGAGACTCGTAATCAATCTGTTGGATCCATGAAGCAGAGACCAAACAAATTTCCAAAGAATCCAACAATGGATTATTTAAGTCAATCTCAACACAGATGCGGGGAAAAGAAATTACCTTTTTATCCAGGGTTTGTTGAGCAATCACAACAGGCTTAACAAGCAAAGTAACAATCTGTTTCAAAATATCTTCACGCCAAAAATCAAGAGGGAGCCTTGGAAAATGAACCCACATAGGAACCTTTGAAGGAATCTCTTCCACTGAATAAAACCCCACATGCCAAGGTTTGACAAACAATCCCACATGGTTATAAAATATGGGTCTCCCTCAAAAACCAAATTTTTGTTCGCCATTTTTTTAAAGACAACTAGGAAATAGCTGTTCGCGGCTAGCATGATCTCTAAATCACCTTCGACCCGCCATGTGCAATGAATCCATGCCTCTAGCGCTGACAAAGAAATGTGTATTCTGAGGAATTTACAAATCAATGCATGCCGACTCCAATAATCAACATCCTCCATAACCGATTTAGGAGGAATTACTAGGACCAAACGATCATGGCTGCGTGGAAGACATCCATTCACCTTTTTTTGATTTAGAGCTCTCCCCTGTATAAAATGAATTAGACTGATGTGCATGCATTCCAGAAGAAGATCCAAGAAGTGGCTTGGAGCCCGCAACTACCAAGCAATTAGAAACCTGAGGGTCCCCCATTAAGAACAAAAACCACAACAAAAACCCCCAACACCAAAAATAGACCCCAAAAATTAACACCAAACACACCTCCAATGTAAACCCCCAACAACAAACCCCAAATGCAACATAATGAAGAAACAAAAAACATAGGAGATGGAAGACATAGGAGACGACACCCACAACAAAGAAAAAAGTAGATAGAGGCTAGGGCATGATGGCCCTAGCCCGATGCAACACTCATCCTCCAAATCTATACTTAGTATGCATTTGATTCATTCAAATATTAAATTGTTGGGACAAATAGTCATGAAAAATAATATGGACAAGTAATATTTTATAACCAATGATCATATGTATGGCATGTATGAATAGAAGGAGGACAATGGAGTTGACAAGAAGATGCATGTTGTTCATATGGATGCATTGATAGAGGGTAGAGGGTGAGAAAGTATGTGTAGGAAATTTTGTCACAAATCATGATTACCTTTTACCAACAAATTTAAGTTCTTTATATTTTGATTATGGTCTAGTATGAAAGACATATATAGATTAAATATGAAAAAAATTGAATTACCACAAATTTTAATCATGCATGTTGAATCCCTAGAATATGAACATAAAATTTATAAAATTTTAATTGATAATTCAAGTGAAATCCAAATTTAGGACTATGATTTGATGAACCAATGAATAATTCTGGTAGATAAATTTTAGATTTGAGTATTTTAATAAGATCCTACAAGAAATCCAAATTTCTTCATGCAAAACAATGAACTAAATTCTAATTTTTTTTGTTATTTTAATGAAAGCTAAAATACACCAAATTATGATGTAACACTATCATAAATAACAAATGGAAACTACTATGCTTAAATCCATAACATAATTATAATCTACACAAACTTGAATCAATTGAAACTTGCAACTCCGAAAGCTCAACCACAACCTCTTAGTAAGATTATCCCCCAATATCAAAAGGCTTTTTTTCTCTAACTCTTGAAATCAATTAGTTTTTTTTTATCTCCAAAAATCCAAGGGTGTTTGTCCTTAAATTTAATTTCTTGAACACAAGTGTTCAAAAATGATTTTTAACTAGAGTTTTTATGTAGAATTAAAGTTGGATCCTAGAAGGAATGCATTCACGCTTTATCTATGAATGGTAATGAATCCAACTTGAAAGAGTAGCCTAGATCATACTGTTGAATGCACAAGACAACTAAGAGGGGGGTGAATCAGTTGTACCTTAAAACTTCAAAACCTCATACACATTTAGATCCACACTCATTCATTAAACCCTTAAATATGTTATGATGAATTAGCATGAAAAGAAAATAACATAAACTGAACCAACTTAACACCATACACAAAAGAACACTAGATTTATGTGGAAAACCCAAGAAGGGAAAACAATTAGGATTAGATCACAATATAAGTAATATCAACATCGAATACAATAGGGCTCACTACCCAAAGAAGAAAATTCTCACTGCCAAAAGGCTCACTTCCAGAATAGAAAAGAAGATAGAGAAGAAATGTTACACAAAGAAAAGAATCTCAATGCAACAAAGAATCCACCAAATGACATCAACACTTTCACAACATGATTGTAGAATTGCAGCCACCTTCTTCTCACTGCATCTAGTAGACATACCCTTGAAAGTTGTATAGGAGTGCATTTGCACCCCTACGCAAATTCCTCTTTCACACACCCTCACCTTAGAAAATAAAATCCGAAGGCGAAATTCCACATCACCCAACTGACTTCCGTCCACTTGGAATTTGTCCTTTGTGTCGGTGAGAGAATATTTGTTGAGGAAGCACACACAATACGTAGATGTCCGTGCAACGCACTGTTGTCCCTGACGGATTCCTGTGTCTAAAGTTGGAAGAGGAGTTACACACCTGATTGGGGCCAAATTGTAATGCCCCTCTTCGACCAACTGACTAAAAAATGGAAGATTCTTCCTCATTATTCCTTCAAATTCATTCATTCTCACTTCATGTCATCTTCTAACCATCCTCTTGCATTCTCTAGTAGTTCTCTTGAGCATTCTAAGCATTCACTTTACTCTCAAGCAACATTTCAGTACTCCATTGTAGTAGCACTCGATCAACTCCACATTTCAAGTGTGAAGCAAGCTATAGAAGCGTGGGATTAGAGTCTTGTGAGACCTCCCTTCATCACAGTTGTGGTTGTGGTGACTTTTCCAAGTCCATATCTCCTCCATTGGATAGTGAGCTTTTGGGTGGAGGTGGTAACGTTTCACTCCTCTCCTTTGTGATTTGGTTGAGTAACATTGTATTGTTTTGTAGTGTGTATTGCTCTCTTTTCTTTCCTTTATCACATATTCTACTTCGTTGCTTTTTGGTTGTCTGTGGAGGTGGAAACACCAAATGAGGGTCTGACTGAGGTAGACCCCTATATAGCCCCAACAATTTTCCCCTTCTTGTGTGTAGAGGTGAACGTTCATGTGGAGCTAGCTGGTGAACTGACACTTTTGTGAGATCATATTCATCACCTTAGTTCTTATTTACTTGCTTTATCATTTTAATATCTATTTCCTATACTTTCTTATTTTGTTTTTACCATCTAAGTTAACTAGCTAGGCTGTTAGTAGGTTTTTTTGGTAGTTTCTACTATGTTTTCTATTTTTTCACTGTATGGATGCTAGCATGCCCGAGAGATGCCAGTGCGCCACACTATCATCCTTAGATGGAGAGTTGTTTGAGACATAGTACCAACTCCAAAAACTAGCTTTCCTAGCCCACATCTAAGTCTAGGATCTATAGAGTGGTAGAAGTACATTATAGTGCTCATCATTCTAGATCCTTACCCCAAGACATGTTTTAGAGTGAGGTAAGTTAGGGAAGTCTTCCGCTTTTGGCTCTCTATGACCTGGAGCCTTGATGTGGTTGGTCCCCCTCTCTTACATTTTTGGTGAACCCGATGTGAACCCATGTCTTCCCATTTGTCGATGTTGATACTTTTCCCTTGTACCTTGTGATTGTTGTACCCCTGAGTGTTGTGAAAGTTTATGAGCATCACAACCCAATCCATGACTTCCGAGTATGTTGTTAGGAGAAGTGTACGACACCTTCTAATGGAGAAGATGAAGGTCACTTATGGTTCCTCTACAAGCCTTTTTTCTGGATCTGTCATTGGTCTTTCTACCCAGGAATAGTTTTCGAGGGGTGAGGTAGGATTCTTCGATGAAATCGACCACATCCCCACCACTCCTGCATCTCCTACACCATAAGCCATTCACATTCCTTTAGAATATATCTCTACCCTTAGCAAAGGGATGGGTCACTTAGAGAATCACTTGGAAAAGGACCCGAAGTTGGCTAGAGCTACTAGGGTTATTAGTGAGATAAAGTATATGGTGGGAAAAGACCAAACAAGCATAGAAGTCTTGGCTAGTATCTCTAGTTTGAATAAAGCATGTGCCCTTCCAAAAAATGCTAACATTATACAAGGGGAAGTTCTCAAAGAACATGAGAGATAGTTAGGAATGTCGATGCCTCCCATGTTTGTATATATGGATGACACAATCGCATCGATCAACATCTCCTCTGCCTCTGAGAGATCCAAAACTATCAAAGAAAAAAAAATACCCTTAGGTTTCAGTTTCACCCCTCCTATCACCTCTAGTGGTGGAGGTTTTGGTGGGTTGAGTGGTGGTGGATTCGATAGTAGGGGTGGCATTAGCGGAGGTGGTTCTAGTGGAGGCCATGGTGGTGGATTTGGAAGCGTAGGTTGCTCCGGTGGAGGCCCTGTTGGTGGTGGTGGCTCCGACAGTGACTCCAGCGGTTGCCACATTGGTGGTTCCAAAGGTGGCTCAGGTGGTGGCTCTAGAGGAGGTCCCATTGGACCTTTGTCATCCCAAGACCCTAATATGAACACTCTTCTTTAGAATATGGGCAATATGCAAAGCCAGCTAGCGATTCTCTCCCAAGCCTCTACCCAACCTATCTTTCAACCCTTCTTCCAACATAGTCCATTGTTGATAGCAATCCTAAGAACTCCCTTCCCACAAGGAATGGAGATTCCAAAATTCTAGAAGTATGGCAGAAAAGGGGATCCACAGACCTATGTATCGACCTTTAATTCCATGTGTACAAACTTCTTCCATCACAATGAGTTGATGGAAACATTATTCCCTCGATCTCTTAAGGATACAAGCTTGAATGGTACCGTTCCTTACCTGACAACTCTATTTTCTCCTTTGATCAACTTGTAAATCAGTTTCTTTGACAATTCCAAGCCAATATCAGACTGAAGATGACCTTTTAAGATCTTGTTTGATGCAAGCAAGGTGATAATGAGAAGATTACTAATTTCATAGCCTTGTATCCAACACTGTTCTCATAGATCTCATACCTGTTTCCCAATTCTGACGTGCAAAAGGAATTCATAGGGAATTTGCAAATACCTTGGTAGGAAAAGTTCACCCTTATGAAATACCCCTCCTTCAAGCATTTGTGCATTTCACTATGGGAATATCAACAAATGGTAGTCTAGTTTAGGGGATCCTCCTCGCGCTCTTGTTCAAAAGGAAAATCCATTGTATCAATCTCTAGAAAGGTTAAGGTTGTCACGAATTTAGTAGCTGCTACAAATGACAATGATCTCAGACAAAACAAAAAGTTTGCAAAATTAGTAGAATCTTATTCTTCCATCTTATAGAGATTGTTGAAGGATAAAATCATAACCTTGGAGAACCCTAAACCTCTCAAGGAACCTTACCCTAGTTGGTATGAGGAAAATACCTTCTATCAGTACCATCGAGTTAATGGACATGATATCGAACGTTGTATGCACCTACATCATGAGATATAGGACCGCATTGAGGATGGTACTATTCATCTCAATGGAAATAAACAAAATGCAAACAAATCGGTAGCAAAAGCGAATAGTGAGTTGTAGATATACACATACCCGTTTTGGTTGCATTCTTACAACTTAATTATCAATCCCTCTGATTCTACCACTTGACCTGAGGCATACGTTAACATGGTCATGACTACTCCTACCATGTAGCCTGCGACCGACTCACCAGATGTGACATTCACCTCATAGAATATTCCCTTGAACAACAAGCCTTCTCCCCTCTACATTCCCACTCGTCTCAAATGGCAACATTGTGATGGGAGTCTTGGTTGACCTAACAAGTTGAGTGAATGTCATTACAAAGGAAACGTTGTTGATGAACTCATTGTAGAGGGGGGAGTACAAAGAAATGAAATATACCATTCATACACATGATGGTATTTGTCTCAAACCATATGGCTCAATAACTCTATCCATCCTAGTTGGACCTAGGGTTGTAGACATAGTCTTTGATGTTATTTCAGAGTCATATTTATTTAGGCTGAAGCTAGGCATACCTTGGCTAGCTTCCATGAATAAAATTGCCTTTGTGATTCATAGTTGTTTAAAATTATCCCATGAAGGTGTTGTGCACGTTGTGCATGAAACTGGATACTAACCATTGGTGTCCCGTGGGGGCTACTCGTTGGATCATTTTTGGATCACCCTAGTGAGTCTGCTTCCCCAAAGAACACACCTACTTTACAAGAACTATGTGAAGTATACGACCAGGGGCAAGGGATAACCAAAATTGATCCTACTGGTAGTGCAATAGCCAATTGGCTCCTCTTCTCGAAAGGGGAAGGAGAAGCTCGCTTGTCCTCAGGATGCCTCTTCCACTTCTCTTTCTAGAGAGGAATTCTTTATGTCTACCCCTAGATTCCACCTAGTGAGTTTGATGGTGCCTGCTTGGCATAAACCCAAGATTAGGATATTAGATCTCCCTACCAAACCACCCGGACCTTGGTTCTACTTGTATGGCAAGAGAAAGGGTCCCCATGGGGAATCCTCTATGTCTTGACCTCCGCGACCTCCTACCACTTCTACTCCCAAAGCAGTAAATGAGAAGAGGCTCGTTGCTAAGGCACTGGAGCCAACTCCCCCTACTCCTCAACCTGCTCCTCCTACTCCCATTCAAGAGTCTATCCCTCAAGCAAAAATGACTTTGATGGACACCCCTATTTCTACACAGGAGCCTTGTATTCCTTCATAGCTCCCACCATTTAGCTTGAAAAGTTGTAGAAACTGCCTTGCATGTGAGTGCAAGCATCTACAAAAGGATCTTGAAGTTGAGCAGGCCGCTTTGTAGAAGAAGGAAGAGGAGATGACCGCCCTTGCTTCAGGGCCTCCTATTATGTCCTCTTCTCTCCTCCCCTCTACTTCTATTCAATCTAGTTCAGTCTTGATTTTGGCTCTTGCTATGAGTACACTTGGCCCCAAAAAGGTGTAAGTATTCATCACTCCTTTAGTTGATCTACCCTTGTTGATGTCCCTCTCGGACATCCTACCATTCCCAAAACCCATGGACATGTCAAATACCTTGGTGGTGTCCATTGTGGTTTTCTCCTCCTTCTCGTCTACGCCTCTTGCCTTGTCTATGGGGAGTTCACATCCCCCAAAAAAGAAAAAGGTGGAGGGTGGCCCTGCTATCAATGGAGGGAATTAGAGGAGCCCACCTTATCTGAAAGGTGGTCCCATGCTAGCTTGTTTCATCCTAGTGATGCAACAAGTCCCTGCTTCTCCTGAGTTTTTCACCGCTCCCAAGTCACTTGATGAGCCAAGTAGTGAATCTTGGGTGCAATCCTCCCCATCCATTGAGGTACGACATGGAACTCTAGTAAAGTGCATGCTCAACTCTTTGGATGAGGTCCCAACCTTGAGAATGATCTTCACAAAGTCACTAACCATAGCTCCACAAGAGCCTAGCGGGGAAGACCTTGCAGGGCCTTCTTCCTCAGCCCTTGTTGCAAGAGGGTCATAAGCTCCTCCCCTTAATATTCCACCACTACATGTTCATCCTCCTTCCCATTATAATGATCTATATTGAGAAGCAGATGACCTCTTGGTCAATGAGTGTTAGGGGGAGGCCTCTTCATTATCTTTAGATTAGATGTGTTTGTTTTATGATGTGCTCCCCTATGATTGTGCTATGTGTTCCTGGATGACCCTTGTCACCCTTGTTTTTGCTAGGATATAGGAGTGATTTTGTGTCATGAACCTTCTTCTATCTGTATCATTATTCTTCCATGTTTGTGTTTGATTTTTGGAAATTTGGGGATGATGTAAAGTGTTGGGGGCATTTAAGCTTCCCTTCCAATTTTTTATTTTTACTTTGTTTTCCATGCATTCTTCCTGATTTGGTGGGGATTGATGATCTTTCACCTTGCACCATAGTTACCTATTATTTATTTAAGCATGATAAGATCTAACCCTGTGAAACTAGATCCCCCTTTGTCTTCTATTTGTGATTTTTTTTCTTTCACTCTTTTCTTTTCTTTCTCTCATCTTTGCTTTATTTTTCCCTCGCATGTGTGAAAATGCCATTTCTATGATGCTTCAATTTTCAGAAAATGTATTCGTTTCCAATGAATCTTTTCGTGAGAATATTTGCAAACATTTTCAAGAATCACATTCTCAACTTGGACCCCTAACAAAATGTGTTTCCTACATCATGGGTTCTCAAAGAAAGAACATGAGAACTTTCCTCTGAGGTGGGAGTAACTTTGACCTTCCCCTCATGAGGGGGAATTTTCTTCCTTTCAAATTCCATGATGAAGTGAACATTTTTTGAAAGGATTCCTTGGTGATGAATTGATTTGAAAAAAATGTCTCTTTTTCACTTCCAAACAACGTATCCCTTGAGTAGGCCCCTCCTCACATCTGGTTCCCGAGGGACCCCTTTGAAATTCTTCCAATTTGTTGATGGTCTACGTGACTATCCGCTTTTTTGTGTGACATGTTTTATTTGTGAGTAAACATTTCACTTTGCAGGTGTGCCTATAAAGCCAATTTCAAATATGACTCTACAGAGTCTCCTTCTCTAGGCTTCCTTCATGTGAGAGATCTTGGGGGATGCCTCCTTGTAGGTTCATGGGTCTATAAGGTGCTTACTTCTCAAGGCTTCCTTCATGCTAGAAATCTTGGCGGTTGCCTCCTTGCAGTTCTACGGGCCTATGAGACACTTTCATCTTGCGGGATTTGTCCATCATTGGTCTGAGGGCCTTCAGTGTACTTTGTGCAACTTCATAGTTCTATGGGGCTATGGAGTCTTTTGTTTGAAACTCCTCAGGAAGTGTACCTGTGGACTAATCCTTTGTCTTTCTTATGCTTTCAAGCTCGCCAAATTGCGGTTTGCTTCCTCAATGATTCAAGTATAAATTTCTAATCCTACTAACTCTTTGATCTACATTACCGAAGCACTCATCAATACTCATGCTCACTAAAGTGGGGGTAAAATGTATAGGAGCGAATTCACACCCCCTATGCAAATTCCCCTTTCACACACCCTCACCTTAGAAAATCAAATTTGAAGGAAAAATTCCACATCACCTATCTATCTTCTATCCGGCATCTATCCTTTGTGTCGACTTGAGAATATTCTTCCTCATTCTTCCTTCAAATTCATTCATTCTCACTTCATTTCATATTCTAACCATCCTCTTGCATTGTCTAGCAATTCTCTTGAGCATTCTAAGTATTCACTTCACTCTCAAGCAGCATTTCAACACTCCATCAACTCCACATTGCAAGTGTGAAGAAATCCATAGAAGTGTGGGCTTGGAGTCTTGTGAGACCTCCCTTCATCACAGTTGTGGTTGTGGTGAATTTTCCAAGTCCATATCTCCTCCATTGGCTAGTGAGCTTTTGGGTGGAGGTGGTAACATTTCATTCCTCTCTTTTGTGATTTGGTTGAGTAGCATTATATTTTTTTGTAGTGTGTATTGCTCTCTTTTCTTTCCTTTATGGCATATTCTACTTCATTTATTTCTGGTTGTTCATGGAGGTGGAAACACCAAAACATGGGTTTGATTGACGCAGGCCCCTATACAGCCCCAAAAAATTTCCCCTTCTTGTGTGTGCAGGTGAACATTCATGTGGAGCTAGCTAGTGAACTGGCACTTCTGTGAGATCATCTTTGTCACCTTAGTTCTTATTTACTTGCTTTATCATTTTAGTATCTATTTCGTATACTTTCTTATTCTATTTTTACCATCTAGTTTAACTAGCTAGGATGTTAGTAGGTTTTTCTGGTAGTTTCTACCATGTTTTCTATTTTTTGACCATATGGATGCCAGTGCGCCCAAGAGACGCCAACATGTCATGTTGTTGTCCCAAAAATGCACTATCATCCTCAGTCAAAGAGCTATTTGAGACATAGTATCGACTCAAAAAACTAGCTCTCCTAGCCCACACCTAAGTCTAGGATCTGTAGAGTGGTAGAAGTAAATTATAGTGCTCATCATTCTTGATCCTTACCCCAAGGCATCTTTTAGAGTGAGGTAAGTTAGGGTAGCCTTCTGCTCTCGACTCCCCATGACCTGGAGCCTTGACATGGTTGGTCCCCCTCTCTTACAAAAGCTTGCACTACACTTCTCAAATTCACACTTACAACCCTTCAATTCTCATCATTCGCATCTCTCGCATCTATCTTAACATCCATCAACAACTCAACTATTATTTATACCATCCTCAACTTTGAAACCCTTCTCCAAGGTTAGCTATGCACATCAACCATGCAAATTCAAATTATGTTGACGCCAAAACACTTCCATGGAAAATAGATGTGAAATCAAACCATATCACACCTTATCTAGGACCCAAATCAACAACACCACACAATCATATGCTTCTATAAACAATATTCCTCTATTGCAAGTAGTGTAAACACCATTAAAATTTGAAGTACACATTTCCTCAAACCCAGGAATAAATTTTGAACCACACACCATGCTTAAACATGATCTAGAATATTCCTTAACCACCCTAAAATCCAACAAACTCCTTCACAACAAGTTCCACTTGAAGAATGTACACACCTAGTACACTCAAACAAATCTTCCATACACTATTACTTGAGAAGCTAACTTTTGAATCACCAAACGTCAAACCATATTTACTAAAAAAATATATCAACCTAATAGATACACCCTCATATCTACAAGACCTAAAACATAGTTGTGGAGAAATGGGGAGCAAAGACATTTCTCCTAGACACCTTTGTAACGCATAGTTCACACACTAGAGAACACAATTTATTCTACATAGTGATCCAACACACCAAATTCTAGATATTACAACTCTTAACAACTCTCACCAACATATTTGAATCATAGAGGTAGATATTTAACCTAGAAGAAATGCAAAGCAACACAAGAACACACCTCTGTAACCCAAAACACCATAGTAACACATTGTTTCTTCTTTATATCATTTTTTTTCTCAAAAGCACTTGGAAACCAAGCACCAAAGATACATCCTCATCATCTTTAGTATTCCCTCAACACAACTAAACCAACTACAACATATCAACTTAACCACATAGATCACAAAAGCTTATCACAACAACACTAGAGGTTGACACAAACTGTAGATTTACTAATGATCACATAATGCAACTAATCAAAGTATCAACTTTTCACACTCTTACAAAAATCTTATCCAACAATTGAAATCAAGGACAACACTAGCTTGTTGACATGAATGACAACACCAATTGCTCATACTTGCAACAATCTCCCCCTTTTTCATTGATGGCAACACATGATGTGAAAAACCATCAAAGACAGAATAGCTCTACTCTATACCTATACCATTTTCTCCTTTCTCCCCCTTTGACAATATACTCATTACATTATTTTTCCCTTAACTTTCTACATGACTCTTTCTCTCCCCTTGAAGACTTGTTCTTTTTGAAATGACTTTCTCTCCCCCTTTGACATCAATGGAAAAGGAACAAAATATTTTCATTTTTTATTCTCTCCCTTTGCCATCGAACAACCTACTTACTACTACCCCACAACATTTTCCTTTACTGCTCTATATACTCCCCCTTAGGAGCACACGCCAAACTGCACCAAATCATCAAACACTATACAATGACAACACACACTCTTCTGACTACAATAATAAGCAATGCCACTTCCTACTCCCTCTAAGAGGTAGCGACCAACATTAGTCAAGAATAAAGAATGAATCTTGATATCCACTAGTCTGATGCAAGTCCTTATGCATCTAGTTCAAATGAGTGGCGATAACCCCTAACTTCTCCTAGAGATACTCAAAAGTATCATTAGGAAGAGCCTTAGTGAATATATTAGAAATTTCATCCTTTGTAGGCATATATTCAAGCTTTAGTTCATTCTCCACAACCTTCTCTCTTAGAAAGTGATATCTGATTGAAATATGCTTTGTTCTTGAATGAATTATCGAGTTCTTTGAAATATTGATTGCACTTTTAATACATCACAAAATATAGAAATAGGCTCATCATACACCACTTCGATATCCTTCAATTTTTTCCTCATCTATAATACCCGTGTGTAGAAAGATGTTGTTGCAATGTACTTAGCCTCTACAATAGATAAAGAAACTAAATCTTATTTCTTATATAGCCATGATACCAATCTATATCCAAGAAAGAATGCACCACCACTTTTACTTTTCCTATCATCCTCATAGCCAGCCCAATTTGCATGTGTGTAATCACTCAAAGTGAAATTAATACCCTTTGGATACCATAAGCCATGATCCAGAGTGCCCTTCAAGTATCTAGATATCCTCTTCACTACTGCAACATGTGACTCTTTAGGGAATTCTTGAAATATAGCCACAATATAAATTGCATGCATAATATCCAATTTGGTAAGAGTTAGATATAGCAGTCCACTTGATGAGGTCAAGAAATTAGGGCTTATCAAGATCAAGATAAACTGCTAGAATTTCTCCACACTAAATCACTATAATGTATGCAAATATGAGGGCCAAAATATGCAAATAATAATCATACATTGACCCTAACTATTATAGCAACTATGAGGGAAGTTTTTAGAGCTCAAAGAGGTGTGTACTTTGCTGCAAGAAGCCTATTTTTAGGGCATGGACTCATTCGCCTTTAGTGGTGAATGGGTCCCTATTAGGGTTTCTGAAATTGAGATCTGGGTTATTTTCCTTGATTCCTACACTCTCAGATTCTTGGTTGTTAGCTCCTGAAAACTTGTACTTAATTTTGTAGCTTCAATTCTTCGTTCTTGCAGTATGAAGGTCAATCTTGCAATTTGACAACTTTGACAATTTTGCTTCAAACTTCTTCTCCATTTGATCTTCAACCTATAAATCTAAAAACACACACTCAAGGGAAGAAAACTTGTTGATTGTTAGTGAATAGGGGTTTTCCTAATTCAAACCCCTTGTAGGAAATTAAACCAAATGATGAAATGATGTAATTGAAGCATGAAACATGAAATATGAAATGCTAATTCTTTGGATGTTGTCTTGTAATGCAAATATGAAAACTAACATGTAGTGGCCATGAAGAATGTAGATCTTGATACATAAATAAGATTTGAACAATTGTTGCAATAGATCCTCAATGCTACATCAACTTTCTTAGCTCAACATGTAGGAATGCATTAAACCCTAGACATGATAGAATGATCTTGAATTGCTGCAATAAAATCTTGATAATATGCCTTGAAATTCCTTTGAAAATGCTCTTGAATTGCTCTATAATGTTCTTGTAAAGTTGCTAGGATGCTTCATAAAATTGCTAGGTGAAACAATGTAAATTAACCCCTTATTTATACTAAATCTAGAGATTAACCCCGAAATTCAAATAATTCAAGCCAACACCAGATCTAGAGATAAACATTATTAAATTCCCACCACAATGAAATTCAAAAAGGGGGTTCTCATTAAGGGAAGACCCATTTTCTGCCTAGGGCGAATGGGTCTTGGCACTATTTTCTAGGACCTTGCCTTTGGGGAATGAAAGAACACTATTTAAACCCATTTGAAATATCTTGATAAAGGAGGGTCCTATAGAGGGAAGACCCATTCACCCTAGGTGGTGAATGGGTCCTAGCACCAATTTCTAGGACCTTGATTTTTCCCAATTAAATGTTATGTAATTTGAATTGTGGGTGTCGGGATAGATCTTTGGGAGGTGTCATAAATAAGGCTTAAATTTGAATTAAAGGGTCTAATTAACTCTAACTAACCACCATTAATTAAAAGGGCCCTAGTTAAATGTGAAATTGTGTTACAACACTTAAATACGGTAAAAATTAAGCTTTTTTATTAAAAGAGAGGCCGAGATCAATGTAAATATGTTACAACACATTACAACATTAAACCTAGGCAAAAAATAGGTTAATTCAATGAAAATTATTCCCAAATCAAGTAAGGAAATATGATACATTTTCTGTTACTACATTTTCCTCCCACTTTAGTGAGAGGATGACACCATGTCAAACTCACACTAAAGTAGACATTCAAAATACTTAAGTATGCAGAAATAACAAAGATACATAACCATACCCTATCAAAAGTCAATAAAGAAAAACAAAAGGATCAAGCACAACCGTTCCAACATGATGTTGAACGGGGCTATTTTTCCATAACATATGCTACCCACTCTGGGGTAGTGAAACCTCAGTCTATCCACTAGGTGAGTTGTCCCAATGAGGTGGAAAATGAGAGAATCATATTAGCCTCTCATACCATATCGAAGTTATCCTCCTGACAACTTTGATAAGGCACAACAATGCAATGCTTTTGTAATGTCATGTATGTAATTTTTTGTTAAAGGGGATTTTTCTTTGTTAGTGTAAGGTCTTATTCTTAGGGAGAATTGTGCCTAATGTCTCCAAGAGAGGAAAAGTCAAGGGTGTCAGATCATCACTGATTGGATGGATCGTTCACCTCATGCCATGATGGTAGATTGTACACTCTTGGAAGGCATCAAACCTAGTGACACCACCAAGAAGAGGACACATCACACGAAAAAAAAAGAAAAATCACACCATGAAATTTTGTCAAAAGATGTCATTGATGTATGCCCCCACTTTAAAGTGGTTGATACACCATTACTATGAGAAATTTCCTTAAAGTAGCCAAATATTTTTCCTAAGACATGAGAGCTTTCCTCGGAAAACCCTATGCCAAGTCATATATTTTTGAAACAAGCTGCATCATGAAATAGGAAGGAAGGGTTTCCCCCACAAATACATAAGAGATCTATGGATTTGGGGTCAATATGTCTTTGCTACAATGTTGTCATAGAGCATGGAACTATCATCATTCCCCAAATACTCATAGAACTAGAAGAATGGCACAAAGAGAGTGAAAACAAAGAAAAATCCTTTTGGGTCAACATGGAAGAGACCTAAATGTCTTGACACCTTGTGTGATCCCCAAAATGAAAAAACAAGACAAATGAAATGATTATGACATATAGAAGAATGAAAGGTACATATAGAGGAATGCAAAAAATGAGAGAGACATCAAACGAAACAACACGGGGGATCACATTACACACATGCAATCACATAAAGAAAAAATGAAAAAGAAAAATACTAGTAAGGCACATGTGATTCAACCTAAAGTAGGTCATCCACATCCCAATCTTGATTGGTATAAATGGAAGGCATACAACTAGCCAAAGGGACAAGAGAAAGTATCAAACTAATAGAAGCACCAGGTTCAACACTCTTTTTAGGAGATTTTTCATTTAAGCTCATCGAAGAGGAAAACAATGTATTCAACTCATCATGCACTTGTTCATCAATCTTTGCAATGTTAATGCCATTGTCTAGATTTATCACAACAAGAGGTTGAATGACAATGTCCATGAAATGTTCTTGTTTATGCTACGGTGAGAGTATAGAGTCATCATGCTTTTCTTTAGGTAAGTTCATATTTTGATTTTATATGTTATTTTCTTCTTCTTGAGTTTGTAATCTATGAGCAATAGCATGTCGCCTACACCTATTCTCTCGAGCACTTCAATTCCTTTTCATTCTATTGTCAATTTTTGTTTGTGTAAGACCAGGTTTTTCAATCATAGGTTCGTTCTCTTCCTTAGGAGGAATAGAAGAAAAGATAGTAGGTTTTTCAACCACTTTCTCTTTCACTTTGTAAACTTGTTTGACTTTAGGAGGGACAACTGGATTGTTTGTATTATCTCGTGGTCTCTTGTAGGAAATTATGGGAGTTTTTTTCTATAGGTTGTTCTTGTATGTTCATAAGGGATTTTGGTTCTATCATTTCTTCATCAAGGATAGGTGTTTCATTTATAGGTTGAGGCATGTTTCGAAGGGATAATTCTGTTATTTTCTTTGCCTTGAACTTTTGATATTATTTGAAAAGAAATCCTCATGAGGCTTGATAAGTTCCATAGGCTCGGGCCAAAAGAAATCTAATGAAAAAATCCCTTGGGCCAACACAGGATTAAATACACTATGATGCATAGTAAATATGTCATTTCCAAATGGAAACTTTAGACATTTATGCACAAACGAAGGGACGACACTCATGGAGCAATTCCATGGATAGCCTAGCTTCACATGAACTTGGTCGGATTGCAGAATGATGGAAAATGAGACCATTAATTTTTTCAGTCCCACTTTTAAAGGGAGATCTATCGAGCCTATCGTAGGGAAAGAAAACCCATTATTCATCTTGATCCATGCTTTTGGTATGTCATATGTATCTTGATATAGTTCATTCACATATAAGAACTCTTCAATGATCACATACTCTCCATAGACTGGATCAATTAATATCCCATTACTGGGCTTATCATTGATTCAGATAGCTATGTAAAGAGGACCATCAGGTACACATTTAATTTTCTTTTTTTGAGAAATAAATTTCAAGAGGATTTTTATTTGAGCCCTTATGAGGGTTAGCTTCAATAAATGCTATCACTTTCTTTGTGTGACATTTTTTGATAGTATCTATATCATCATCATTTGTGTCAACATTCATCACATCATTCTTAGTTTCACTAGCTTTGACAAACAAAACAGTGTGTTTAGGCATGGGATTTGTAAAGATTTGTAAATTTTGATTAGGAGGGGCTATAGACTTATTACCTTGATCATTCACACCTCCAATTTGAAGTTAATTATTATCAATAAGGTCTTGCACAAGATGTTTAAGACGTTTACAATATTTTGTACCATGCTGATTTTGTTGATGGTAATGATAATAAGCATTGTTTTGAAATCCTTTAGGCAATGGTATATTAGGATCACATTCTATAATAGGAGGTAATTTAAGCATGTTCTTGTCAGTGAGCTGCAACATGATATTATGAAGAGTATCGGGTAAAGGAGTGAACTTCCTATCCCTCTCCCAGAAAGGAGTTGTTTGTATAGCAGCCACTTGATTATTAGTTTGTTGACTTGTTTGAGGTGAATTCAGTTGTAAAAATCCCTTATTTTTCTTCTTGAAGGGTTGATAATTGTTCTAAGTTGTAGATTCATTTTTTTCAGTATGGATAGGGGGATTTTTCACATCACAACTGCAAGTCGAATTTTGATAATCACGAAGGGAAGTACATAATTGTGTGAAGGATGGAAATCTCCACATTTCAAGTTTTCTTTGGAGTTTATCTTGTAATTTGGTGATAAACATTCATTGAAGGTTGGAATCAAGAATCTTAATGTTTACTTGTGAATAAAGTGTTTATTATCTTGCCATGAAATCAATCACTTTCTCTTCCTCTTTTTTTTTTGCATGTCATTAAAACAGAAAGGGTCATCTTGAGACCCATGTGAATATGGAAATGGTTTTAAAAGGGATCAATGAGTTCATTGAATGAACCAATTGAATTGTTCGTTAAACAAGAGAACCACTCTAAAGAAGTATCCTTCAAGTACCTAGGAAAGAGTTTAACCAATAGTTTATCTTCAAATATGGAATCACTACACAAGGATGTGAAGGTGGAAACATGACTAACAAGATCTCCTTTCCCACCATATTTCTCAAATTGCAAGACTTATATACCTTGTTGCATTTGTTCTCTTAATATGTCAAAGGATAATGGGTTGGATTTGATGTTTTGTAAAGTTTGATTATTGTTGTTTTGTTGTAATGTTTCCACTTGTTGTTGGAGGGATGTCATGGTTTGCAAAAGGGAGTTAAGGATAGGATCATTTTGGTTGTAAGGCTGAGGGGAATAAGGTGGAGTGGTGTATGGATGCAGAGGGCTAGTGAATTGCAGGTTGGTGAGGGTAGATTACTAAGGAGTTATTGTGTTCAAATGGACAAGGATGGAAGTATTTCCTATGGGAATACCTATGGAAGTGTACACAGTACTAGTGGGTATAATTGTGGTGGTTGGTTGAATGGTTGTAGTATGTTGAAAGGTTGTTGTGGGTTGTGTACTAGTGTATGTAGGAATGGACATTGGTATCATGGAGGATGGAATTGGAATTCCACCTCGACTTTGATTAGTCCCCAAATCTTGAGTGAAATTAGGGATGGTAGGGATCGTGTTGGTAACATTCAACACATTGGTTGTAGGAGGTGAAGTCGTTGGCAATGAGGTATGCAAACTATGAGCCATGGAGGGTTGATTAACAACACTATCAAAAAGAGAGTTAGAAAACCCAAGATCCACAACGAGTGAGATATTATAGGATGACATGAGCCTCGACCTACATCTTACAATAGTATTGTGAATAGGACACCAAGTTGTAAAGCTCAGGCAAGTTTTACAACCCTAGTGTGTAAACCCTGAATGGAAAGAGATAATGCAACAACCTAGAATGAAATGCAATTTTCAAATACTAAGAAATGCAATTTATTGATTACTCAATGCAATAAACTAAAAATGAAATGTTTGAATGCAATTTTGAATTTTAACAATGCATTGAAATGAATTAATTTAAGCTAAATGTAATGAATTTGATGGAACAACAAATCAGGAAATTGAAATAGGAAACTAACAGCAATAAACAGAAGCCTAAAACTGAGATTTTAATTTCTAGAAAATGAAGATCAGTAGCTAACAGAGACTCATTCGCCAGTAAGGGCGAATGGGTCCTAGTTAAGTTTTTCTGAGATGTTTATGTGGATTTCAGGGTGATTTTTAATGCTTTTTTAGATGCAAAAAGGTTCATATTTGACCTGATCAGGGACTCATTCACCAGTAAGGGAGAATGGGTCCTGGTTAGGTATTTTTAAACTATTTTTGAATGATTTGCAAGCTGTCAGTAATGTCTTTTAGTTCCAGGTCCGAGGTAGTGAGTTTTAGTTTCATATTTTCCAAAAATACAATGTAAAAATACAATGAAAAGATGAATGCAAGGACCTATGTTGAAACACAATTTTGTTTTGATTTTCAAATGCAAATAAATGAGATATAAATGATATGAATAATGATCAATTTTTTATTTTTATTTTTCAGATTTAGAGAGATGCAAAACAATGCAAATCTAAACCCTAAATGAGATTCAATTGTGAATGCAATGCAAGAAACACTAAATTAGATCTTAATTAAATGTAAATGAGATGCAAAAAAAACTAACATAAGATGTAAAGACTTCAAAAATCATAAAATTGCAAAGTTCAATATGTCAAGTTCACCATAAATGATGAGGCTAAGAAATTAGGGCTTATCAAGATCAAGATAAACCGCTAGAATTTCTCCACACTAAATCACGATAATGTATGCAAATATGAGGGCCAAAAGATATAAATAATAATCATAAATTGACCCTAACTATTATAGCAACTATGAGGGGAGTTTTTAGAGCTCAAAGAGGTGTGTACCTTGCTGCAAGAAGCCTTTTTTTAGGGCATGGACTCATTTTCCTTTAGTGGTGAATGGGTCCCTATTAAGGTTTTTGAAACTGAGATCTAGGTTATTTTCCTTGATGTTCACACTCTTAGATTCCTAGTTGTTAGCTCTCGAAAACTTGTACTTAATTATGTAGCTTCAATTCTTCATTCTTGCACTATGAAGGTCAATCTTGCAATTTGACAACTTTGACAAATTTTCTTCAAACTTCTTCTCCACTTGATCTTCAACCTGGAAATCAGAAAACACACACTCAAGGGAAGAAAAAATTGTTGATTGTTAGTGAATAGGAGTTTTCCTAAGTCAAACCCCTTGTAGGTAATTAAACCAAATGATGTAATTGAAGCATGAAACATGAAATATCAAATGTTGATACCTTGGATGTTGTCTTGTAATGCAAATCTACAAAATAACATGTAGTGGCCATGAAGAATGTAGATCTTGGTACTTGAATAAGATGTGAACAATGCTGCAATAACTTTCTTAGCTCAACATGTAGGAATGCATAAAACCCTAGACATGATGGAATGATCTTGAATTGCTGCAATAAACTCTTGATAATATGCCTCAAAATTCCTTTGAAAATGAACTTGAATTGCTCTATAATTCTCTTGTAAAGTTGCTAGGATGCTTCATAAAATTGCTAGGTGAAACAATGTAATTTAACACCTTATTTATACTAAATCAAGAGATTAACCTTGAAATTCAATCAATTCAAGCTGACACTAGATTTGGAGATAAACATTATTAAATTCCCACCATAATGAAATTCAAAAAGGGGGGACCCATTCTCCACCTATGGTGAATGGGTCCTGGCACTGTTTTCCAGGACCTTGCCTTTGGGGAATGAAAGAACACTAAAAGCCCATTTGAAATATGTTGATAAAGGGGGGTCCTATAGAGGGAGGACCCATTTTCCACCTAGGGTGAATTTGGTCCTAACACCAATTTCTAGGACTTCGATTTTTCCCAATTAAAGGTTATGTAATATGAATTGTGGGTGTCTGGATAGATCTTCAGGAGGTATCATAAAAAAGGATTATTTGAATTAAAGGGGCTAATTAACTCTAACTAACCACTTAAAAGGACCCTAGATAAATGTGAAAGTGTGTTACAACACTTAAGTAAGGTAAAAATTAAGTTCATTTTATTAAAAGAGGGCCAGAGATCAATGTGAATGCGTTACAACACATTACAACATTAAACCTAGGAAAAAAGTAAATTAATTCAATGACAATTATTCCCAAATCAAGTAAGGAAAAAGGATAATTTTTCCATTACTACAACACTAATCATAGATTTGTACTTTCTTTGATCATCCTTAGGGGATTCATCATTCTTGCTCAGTTTGTAACTAGTAACCATAGTAGTACATACTGGTTTAGAGTCTTCCATTAAATTTTTTTTCAACATTTCTTTGACATGCTTTGATTGTGAAATGAATATAACTTTATTTTTTTGATTGATTTGTATCCCAAGGAAGAAATTCATCTCCCCAAACATAGACATATCAAACTCATTCTACATCTCTTATGTAAATTTATTACACATATCTTCATTTCCTCCAAAAATTATGTCATCAACATACACAAATACAATCAAGATTTAATGTTTTCAACTATAAAGTATATATTACTATCTACGGTACCTTTATTGAATTCTTGTTGTATCAAATATTTATCCAACCTTACATACCAAGCTCTAGGAGCTTGCTTCAATCCATATAATTCTTTTTTCAATTTGCAAACCATATTCATTTTGTCTAATAATTGAAATTCTTTTGGTTGTTCCATATATACCTCTTCTTGCAATTCTCCATTTAAGAAAGTAGATTTCACATCCATTTGATAAACTTTAAAGTCCTTATGTGTTGCAAAAGCCAAAAAAATTCTTATAGCCTCCATTCTTTCCATCAGGAAAGTGTCTCCTTAAAATCTATTCATTTAACTTGTGAGAAGCCCTTACACACAAGCCTTGCTTTGTTCCTTACTACTCCATTATCATTCAAATTTTTTATGAATACCCATTTTTTTCCTATTAAATTCTTGTTTGTAGTTCTTGGGACAAGTTCCCAAGTCTAATTCTTCTCAATCTACAGTAGTTCTTCTTCCATACCCTTCATCCAATGTTCATCTTTGCATGCCTAAATCACCGTTTTAGGTTCAAATTCATAAAGTAAACAAATATTTACCTATTCTTCAACAAATTTCCTTCTTTTCAATACACCTTTCCTTTTATCTCAAATGATTTGTTCTTCATAATGATTCCTTTGCACATATTTAGGGGTTTTAGGGGGTCTTTTCTAGAGCTTCTTCCTCTTCGATCTGCACTTCCTTTTCCTTAGCTTTTTCTTTTTCTCTACAAATAGGGTCATCTGATTCATATCCATCTATCACAACTAAATTTTGGAAATCTTCATCAACCTTGACACTTGCACTCTCAACAATCTTTCTTAGTCTTTTTTTGTAGCATCAATAGGCTTTTCTTTTAGTAGAATATATAAGGAAGGTTTCTTCATTAGACCTTGTATCAAACTCTCCTAAGTTTTCTTCATCTCTTCTTATATGACATTTTCTTCCAAATACTCTGAAAAATTTGACAGGAGGGGTCCTTCCACACCACAACTCATATGGAGTCTTTGTTTTGTTTCCTTTTGCTTGAACTCTGTTAAGTATAAAACAATAGTATGAATTGCTTCTCTCCAGTAGACTTCTGGTATGTTTTATTCATTCATCATTGTCCTTGCATCTTCTTGAATAGTCCTATTTTTCCTTTCAACCACTCCATTTTCTTGAGTCCTAGGGGTAGGCAAGTGTCTCTTTATGTCATGATTCTCACAAAACATGTTAAATTCATTGGATATTAACTCTCAACCTTTGTCAAACCTCAAACATTTGATTTTCATGTCCATTTCATTCTCAACCATAAATTTAAATGCTTTGAACCTATCTAGGGCTTTAGATTTTTCTTTAAGAAAAGTAACCCATGTAATTATAGAATAATCATCAATAATAAGCATGAAATACTTGTCACCTTCAAGAATTCTTATTCTTGTAGGACCAAAAATATCTATATGAACCAATTCCAACAATCCAGTAGAATATTGTTCTTTTCCTTTGAAACTTCTTCTTGGTTTCTTTCCAATCTGACAATTCTTGTAGAAAGCATTTATAGGCTTTGTAATCTTTGGTAGATCTCTCACTGCTTAAACTGAACTAAATCTTACCAGATTATAAAATTTAATGTGACACATCCTCTTGTGTTGTAACCAACTTTCATTAATTTGAGTTATAAAACAATGAACATTAGCACCCTTGAGCTGATAAACATTTCCATCTATCCTTCTTCTAGAAGCAATCATAGTTCCTGACCCTTTTTTGATTTCACATCCATCATCCTAAAACATAATATTGTATGATCCTTTGCTACAAACACTCAAGAGGTTATTCTTTAAATGCTTAACATAGTAAATATCATCAGTATTATGCTTTCCATCAAAATTGATTGAACCTATTCCACAAATCTTATCACCTGAATCATCACCAAATCTAACGAGTCCTCCATCATACTTTTCAATTTAAAAAAAAATATTTTTGTCTTTGGTCATTTATTAGAGCATCCACTATCAAACCTCTAATAGTTCTTGCCTATCTAGCATGAAAGGAATATACCAGAGTACCTTCAATCTTATCCTTTCTCTTCAAAGATCATTCCTTCACACATTTTTTAGAGTAAGTAGAAAAAAATTCGTATTTTAAATCCATGAAAAAAAATTCATCATCATCATCTCTATAATCAGATTCATCATCAAAAATACTTGCATCTTCTCTAACATAATAACTTTTCTTAATAATTTTACCTTTCTTCTCCCTATTTTTGACATTCACAACTCTATTTGGACATCTTTAAACATAATGACCTATCTTTCCACAACTGAAATATTTGAAAGGAAACATACTTTTATACTTACCAATACCCTTTTTCATACTTCTCACAAAGTTAGCTTCCACATCATCAAGATCCTCTAGATCTGATTTTCACTTTTTTTATTTTCCAATCTTAAAAGTAGTCTCAACTTTTGCACCATTACTTATACCAAATTCTCTCATTTCAAATGTAGTTAAAGAACCATATAATTAATCTCTAGACTATTGATCTAGATTTGGAAATTCCTCAATAGCAGAAACTTTATGACTGTAAGCTTTAGGTACAGTTCTAAGATTTTTCTTTACCACTTTTTATTCTTTAACTTTTCCACCTAGACATTTGATGGAGTTGACCACTTCATCTACCCTCTACATGTAGCTTGTAATGTTTTCATCTTTAGATATTCACAAGTTCTCAAATGTGATCTTTATATTCTACATCTTATCTTGTTTAACCTTATCGTCTCCTTCATAAATGATTTCCAACTTTATCCAAATATCTCCATCAATTTTCAAGTTCATAACTTTCACTAATTCAGAATTGGTGAGATTACTTAAGAGAGAATACCTTGCTTTACTATTGCTTTCATAGGCCTTGATTTTAGCTTCAGTGCTCAAACCATTTGTAGGTATAGTATTTCCATCTTTAACTAATTCCCAAACATCATATCCCAGATAACTTAGAAATCCTTCCATCCTTATTTTCTAGAATGCATAGTCTATTCCATCAAACATAGGGATCTCCTTCTTGTGTGCCATCCCAGATCTACCTCAAGCGATTAATATTTTCTCCAAGGATCCTTGCTCTGATACCATTTTTTGAATGCACAAGAGAATTGAGAGGGGGGGGGTGAATCAGTTGTACTTTAAAACTTTAAAACCCTTATACATATTTAGATCCATATTCAACATTCATTAACGCTTAAATTTTTTATGATGAACTAGCATGAAAATAAAATAATAAAAACTGAACCAACTTAACACCATACATAAGAGAACACCATATTTATCTGGAAAACCCAAGAATGGAAATACCACTGTGACTATTAGCTCACAATATAAGTAATATCAACATCAAATACAATAGGGCTCACTACCAAAAGGCTCATTGTCAAAATAGAAAAGAAGATAGAGAAGAAATCTTACACAAAGAAAAGAATCTCAGTGCAATAGAGAATCCACCATAATGACATCAATAGCTTCACAACATGAATGTAGAATTGTAGCCACCGTCTGGTCACTACATCAAATAGACTAACACATAAAAGCTCACACTGCAGTTCTCAAATTCACACTCTACAACTTTTCAATACACATAATTCATATCTCTCACATATATTTTAACATCCCTCAACAACTCAACTTAGATTATTTATACCATCCTCAACCTTGAAAGCCTTCTCCAAGGTCAAATATGCACATCAACCCTACATACTCAAATTAGGTTGGTGCCAAAACACTTTCATGGAAAATAAAAATGAAATCAGACCATATCGTGCACCTTAGCTAGGACCCAAATCAACAATACCATGCAATCACATGCTTCTATAAACAATATTCATCCATGACAACTAGTGTAAACACTAGGTCATTCATTACCCATGTAAACATCATTAAATTTTTAAGTACACACTTCCTCAAATGCAAGGATGACTTGTGAACCACACACCATGCTTAAACATGATCTAGAATATTCCTCAACCACCCTAAAATCCAACTAAATACTTCACAACAACTTCCACTTGAAGAATGTAGACACCTAGTACACTTAGACAACTTTGCCATATACTGTTACTTGAGAAAATAACTTTTGAAGCATGAAAGCTTGAACCATATTGAATGGAAAAAGATATCAACCCAATAAACACACCCTTGGATCCACAAGATTTGAAACATAGCTGTGGAGAAATGTAGAGCAAATAAATTTCTCCCAGACACCTCTGCAATGCATAGTTCACACATTGGTGAACACAACTTCTTCTATATAACAATCCAACACACACAATTCTATATATAACACCTCTGAACAAGTATCACCAACATATCTAAATCACATAGGTAGATCTTCAACCTAGAAGAAATGTGGAGCAACACAAGAACACACCTCTGTAACCCAGAACACCACAACAACACATTGTTTCCTCTTTTTATCAAATTTTATCAAAAGCACTTGGAAACCAAGCACCAGAGACAGATCCTCATCATATTTAGTATTCCCTCAACACAACTGAACCAACTTCAACATAGTAACTTAACCACATAGATCATAAAATTTTATTACATCAACACCAAATGTTGACACTAGTAGCTTTACTAATGGCAACATAATGCAACTAATCAAAGCATCAACTTATCACACTCTTGCAACAATATTATCCAATAATAGACATCAATGACAACACATGCTTGTTGAAATCAATGACAACACTTGTAATCAATGGGTTAATTTTTGGATTAGATTCATCAATCAATAAATAATATAAAATAAACCCAAAGATCTATCAAGAACAATGAAAACTAAAAATAAGAACAATTATACCTGTCGTTCGTAGGAGTTTCCATGATTCAAATAATTATTTAATTTAGAAGAAGTGGTTAATTAATTAAATAAATTAGCAAATCTATTTAATTAAAAGAGAGGATTTAGGGATTAGTGACATATTGAATAAATATATTAAAATATATTTATTTGATAATCAGGAGGACATTAATGACAAATATTAATTAAATAAAATGATAATTTTATTTAATTATGAGTTGACTTTAGATAATTAGTGACGCATTAAATAAATATGATTTATTCATTTAATAATCAGGAAGAATAGAAGACCCTGAATTAATTAAATAATTGTGAATTATTTAATTAATAGTTGAAGATGGGTTAGGAACATAATTAAAGTGTCATAATTATGCTAGTACGAAAAGTGGCAAAATAGTGCTCGTAGGCCTAGGTCATTTTTAGGTGTCTACAACACCAAATGCTCATACTTGCAACAATCTCCCCCTTTGACATTGATGGCAACACATGATGTGAAAAAACATCAAAGAAACAAGAACTCTACTCTATACCTATTTCCTTTTCTCTTTTATCCCCCTTTGATAACATAATCATTACATTCTCTTTCCCTTAAATTTCTACATGACTCTTTCTCTCCACTTTCTCTCCCCATAAAGACATGTTATTTTAAACACAACTCTCTCTTCCTCTTTGACATCAATGAAAAAGGAACAAAATATATTTGCATTCTTTATTCTCTCCCTTTGTCATCAAACAACCTGCTTACTACTACCTACAACATTTTCCTTTACTCCTCTATATACCCCCCCTTAGGATCACACACTAAATTGTACCAAATCAACAACCACTGTACAATGACAACACACACTCTTCTGACTGTAACAATCAACAATGTCACTACCTACTCCCCCTGAGAGGTAGCCACCAACATTAGTCCAAAATAAAGAATGAATCTTGAGATCCACTAGATTGATGCAACTCCTTATACATCTAGTTCAAAGAAGGAGGGGAAATAACCCCTAACTTCTCTCAAGATACTCAAAAGTATCCTTAGGAAGATCCTTAGTGAATATATCAATAATCTGATCCTTTGTAGGAACATGTTCAAGCTTCACTTCATTCTCCACAAACTTCTCTCTTAGAAAGTTATATCTAATTGAAATATGTTTTGTCCTTGAATGCATTATCGGGCTCTTTGAAATATTGATTGCACTTCTATTGTCACAAAAGATAGAAATAGGCTCATCATACACCACTCTGATATCCTTCAATGTTTGCCTCATCCATAACACCTATTTGCAACAAGATGTTTTTTCAATGTACTTAGCCTCTATAGTAGATAAAGTGTTGGGAAAATGTGTCTCAACCTTGCAACTATATAATGGTTATTGTTGATAGGATATATATATATATTTCCTAGTTACATCAATAGGTGTAATATACTATGGTAGCAAGGGGGGAGAGTGGGATGCATGTAAATAATTTTTTGTCAACTTTTTCAGGAAACCACTAAAATGGCTGACATACATTAGATAAATGATAAATTGTAAATCTAGACCATTAATTATTAGGTTTCAGATCTAATGGTGAATATTTTGTTGGCTTGTCTTGCCCTAGAATGCAACTCTATTTTATGAGGGCATTGTATTATGGCGGCGGTAGAGAGAGACGGTGATGTATTCTGAGAGTTAGATAGCAGTCGTGTTGTCTCTTGATCTCTAAGTGGTGATACTCTTGTGAGAAGCTTGATCTACAAGTATATTGTAATCTTTGTGTTTTACTAAATAATATATTGGGCATATTTTAGAGTGTGAGCTTTTTATCCCAAAATGGTTTTCCCACATAAATCACTGTGTCGTGGTATACATGATATTTATGTTTATTTCTATTTAAGTTTTTATAACTGTTAAAGATCTGTAAAAGTTTTGGATTATTCTCCTCTCAATATTAGTGTAGGAAGTTGTTCTGCTACCTTAGCTTCCTTACAAGTGGTATCAGAGCTTGATAACCTTTGGTTTCAATTGTGGGTTGTTGGGTTTTTTTGAACTAATCCAGATTTGAGTGGGTGCTTGTGTAGAAGACACTTTGTGATCTTGTTACAAAAAATTTCAGATGGTAAGTTCATCAGGGAGAATAGAGGTGGGGAATTTTTTTGGAAATAATTTTGAAATGTGGAAGCTAAAGATGGAGGATCTGTTGATAATTTGAGATATGTGGGATGTTGTTGATGAGAATGTTTCAAGGCCTATAGATCCTACTCATGCAACTCAATATGATGTTATGGACAGTAAAGCCAAGGGTCTAATCAGATTGTGTTTGACAGACTCTGTTTTAACTAATTTCCATGAAGAGACCTTTACACATAAGCTATGGAAGAAGCTTAGTGAGATGTATCAAGCCAAATATTTAGTGAATAAGATTTTATTGAGGAAGAAGTTGTATTCCTTGAGAATGGAAGAGGTTGGATGAATCATAGACCGCCTAGAAGCATTCAATATGTTGGTGGCTATGTTAGCATTAGTTGGTGTAAAAATGGATGAGGAGGAGAAATGTCAGATCTTGCTTTGTTCTTTGCCTGATTCATGGGATTATCTTGTTATGGCTATTGGGAGTAATTTTGTTATATTGAAGGCTGAAGATGTGGTGGGTTCTTTTCTTTCTAAAGAGATAAGGAGGAAGGTATCCATCACTGCCAAGGAGACCCTAAATGTTTGTGGAAGAGTTAAGGAAAAATGAAAGACGAATGAGAAGCATGATAAATCCAATTCCAAGGGGAGATCTAAATCTCTTGGAAAGTCCAAAGTTATTTTTTTGAACTACGGTAAGCTTGGACATGTTCGTAAGGAATTTAAAGAAGAAAAAGAAGAAATTTGATTTTTATTCAGAGTCCGAGAAGGAATATGGTGACACATTCATGGTTAATTGACTCAAGTGATGCATCTTTTCATATGACCTTTAATAGAGATTGGTTTTGTGAATATGAAGAATTTGATAGAGGTAAGGTGTACTTGGGTGATGATTCTCATTTAGAAAATTTTGGTCATGGTAAAGTTAAAATTAGGTTTCCTGATGGTGGAATAAAAAGGATTAATGGTGTGTTGCATATCCCTGGATTAGCACAAAATTTGTTATCTGGGAGAAAACTAATAAATGCAGGTGTATAGGTAGTATTTTATGATGTAGGATGCAAGATGGTTAGAGGTTCTATGGTGATTTCTAGAGGTGTTAGATATGGCACATTGTATAAGTTTGATGCATGCACTATTGAGTGCAATAGTACTTTTTTGAAAAGCAAGTTTGTGGAAGAAGTGAGGGTTTCACCTTTAGCAAATGGTCATGGATTTTGGGTACCCAAGGGTGCTCTTTCTTCTAAAACAAATTTACCTACAAAGAAAACTATGTTATGGCACTAGAGACTTGGCCACATTGGAGAAAAGGGTCTAAGGACCTTGAAAAATAAAAACCTTGTTGAAGGTTTATGTGATTGTAATCTTGAATTTGATTTCTATGAGCATTGCATTTATGGAAATAAAAACCACTTTTAGTTTTAATTGAGTTCTTATAAATCTTGTGGTGTATTGGATCTTATTCATTATGATGTCATTTGGTGTTGTATATTTTCCTTCAATTGGTAAATCCACATATTATGTTTCATTTATTGATGATTATAGTAGAAGAACATGGGTATATTTTCTAAAGAGTAAATTTAAAGTTTTCAGATGATTTAAAGAATTTAAAGCAATGGTTGAGTTATAGATTGGAAAGAAAATAAAATGTTTTATGACTAATAATGGCGATGAATTTTTCTCTAATGATTTTGATAGATTTTGTAAAGTGTGACAACAGAAAAAGTATCCCTTTTACTTTTCCTTGCTTGTTTGGGCCCTCCTTGTAAACTAAGCTTAATGGTGCCTTGATTTAGTGTTGTAATGTGTTTGACATATTATTAGGTCTTGGGCCCTTGTGAACTAATGAACTTAAAATGGTACCTTGCTAAAGTTTTGTGAAGTGTTGTAACACACTTTCACACTTTTATGAGGTTTTAATAATTAATTGAACCTAATAAATCTCGTAATTGAACCTAATAAATATCTTTTTAACCTTAATCATGCCTTATTTAAGGTGTTGTAAAGTGTTGTAACACACTTTCACACTTTTCTAGGGTTTTCATAAATAATTTGGCTTCTTTGTGCTTTAATTGGCCTTATTTTTCATTCACAAGCCTCATTTAATGCATCTTTTCGAGGATAATCCTAACACAAATCAACATCCAATCATAATTTAGGTGTTTTCAGGTTGTTTGGCCTAGATTTAGTGTTCTGGGGCTCATATGCTTCCTTGGGTGTATGAGTCCCACCTAGTTTTTTGGGTCATGGTTTTACACCATTCTAAGAATTTTTGAAAATGGTGCCATAAATTATGCCTAATGGGACTCATACGCCACCTTGGGCATATGAGTCCCGTGTGGCCAAAAATTAAAATTAATTCAAAATTTTGGTGGGATTTTATCCTCGTAGATCTAATGTTAGCTTGTAGTGTTATAATTTTGATAATTTTTGCATAATTAAGTATAAATACAAGGTTCTTTCACTCATTTTCACTTAAGACTTTTGTGAGAGCATTCATAATAGCAAGTTTGAGTTCACAAGAGCATTCAAGCATTTACAAGTGCATTGAAGATTCTTCAAGAGAATATTATCAAGCATTTTAGAGCATTCTTCAAGCATCAAGCATCTTGTCAAAGTCTTCATGCTGAGCTAACAATTGTGATGTACGATTTCATCATTCAAGCTAGCATCTCATACAAGATCTATTCTAACCAAGCAACAGTCAAGATCTACATCCATTAGATCCATCTCACACATGTTTGCAACACTTCATTTCTAGGGTTTGGTGAGTTGCAACATCATATTTTTTTCATTCATCATTCTCCACTCCTATTTCATTTCATTTCAAGGTTTGATTACCAAAATAGGGTTTGTCCAAGGAAAACCCCTCTCCATTAACAAAACAACATTTTTCCCTCTTTAGTGTGTGATTTGCACATTTAGATTGAAGAAACATTGAAGAGAAATTTTGGAGAAAGTTGTCAAAGTGCCTAAAGTTGTCAAATTTCTCACCTTGCATTAGAGATACTTGGAGGACTTCTACAGGTTGCAAATTAGGGTTTCAGATCCATAAATCAATTGGGAAGCACAAAGCAGACCTTGAAGACCAGATTCAAACCTTGAAGTTTCAAAAAACCCTAACTAGATTGATTCACTAGTTCTGGCGTATGAGTCACAATTTAGGTCAATTTTTAGATTTTTACAGATTCAGATACCCATTTGCTAGATTCCTATTCTTGCATAAAAACCCAGATCTAGGACTAATTTTCCCAGTCTAGCATATGAGTCTTAGTCAACATTAAAGTTATAATTTTGAGCATTTCAAAACTCCTTCTAGTCATCTCCATATATCTAGGTGCATACATTCCATCTTTTAGCTTTATGTTTTGTTCTACATACCTTTTTAGGTCATTTAGTGAAATTATAATACATCATATTAGGGTTTAGCATTACATCTTGCATTTCATTTATCTTTCCAAGTCTTAACTTAGTGGTGAACCACTCATTAGTTTACAATAATCCCCTAGGACATCCCTATTGCAAGATCTCTTTCTCCTTTGCAGTGAGATCTCTAGGGTTATCCTTCAATGAAATAACTGGAAAGTGGGCACGCTCTATGTACTCAACCATACAAAAACACCTTACATACCCCATTTTTTTTGTTTCATAAATATTATGGTATTCATAGATAGAAGACAACTTTGTATTCTCCACAATAGAAGGGAGCTGCAGAAAGAATGAATAGGACACTGATGGAGAAGGCTGGGAGTATGTTGAGTGGTACTGGCCTAGAATAAAGGTTTTGGACTGAAGTTGTTTCCACTGCTTGCTACCTAATTAACAAGTCTCCTACATCATCTCTTATTGATAAGACACCTATAGAGGCATCGTTAGGTTGCAAGCCTTCGTTAAGACATCTTAGAGTTTTTGGCTGTGAGGCATATGCACATGTGTCAAAGGAGAAGTGAAAAAAGTTGGAGAACAAGGCTATGAAATGTATCTTCATCGGATATAGTTATGGTGTGAAAGGATACAAGCTTTGGGATCCTATTGCACAAAAGGTAATATATAGTAGAAGTGTTATTTTAAGAGAAATTAAGCCTTCTTCTATTACATTGCTGCCGAAATAAAGTAAATAGGAAGATGTGATTCAATTTCCTTCTACACCTGAGAAAGTTGAATCGAGGCCCAAGGATAGATAAGAAGTTGAGGAGAGCTCATCTAGCTCTAGATCTTCAATAGAGGAGGAAGAACCTCCAACTTAGCTTGTTCATAGGTCTACAAGGAATAGACAACCACCTGAAAGGTATACACCTGATGATTGGAGATGTATTTTTTCTTTGAATACTGACATGGAAGAACCCAAATCTGTAGAAGAGGTATTAGGTATCAATGATGCAAAATCCTAGAAGATAACTATGGATGAAGAAATGGAATCTTTGAAAAAGAATGATACATGGGATCTTGTACCGTTTCCTAAAGGACGAAAACCTATTGGTTGCAAATGGGTGTTCAAGAAAAATATTTTTTCAGATGGAGGTATTGAGAAGTAAAAAGTAAGGTTGGTTGCAAAAGGTTAGTCTGAAGTTGAGGGTGTTGATTATGGTGAGATATTCTATCCTTTTGCAAAAATGACATCCATTATATTTTTGCTTTCTATTGCTACTGCTTATGATTTAGAGGTTGATCAAATGGATGTAAAAAATTATTTCCTTCATGGTGACTTGGAGGAAGATATTTATATGACACAACTAGAGCACTATGTGGTGAAAGGTAAAAGTAAGTTGGTTTGCAAATTGAAGAAATATTTGTATGGCTTAAAACAGAGTCCTAGTCCATATGGTATCAGAAATTTGATACATATGTGTTGATTTTTGGATTTGAACATTCTAAATTAGATCATTGTGTTTATTATAAAACTAATGGTGATCATTTCTTGTTTATTACATTATATGTTGATGATATGTTATTTATTGGAAAAGGGAAAGATATGATTTCATAACTAAAATATCAACTTGCTGCTAAATTTGAAATGAAAGATCTTGTTGTAGCTAGATTCATTCTTGGGATGGAAATTAAAAGAGATAGAATGAACAGAAAGCTATGGCTTGGCCAAAGTAAGTATGTCAATTCAATTTTACAAAGATTTAACATGTAGGATTGTAGACCATTATGTGTTCTTGTTTTTGTTGGAACAAAGTTATCTATTTTAGATTATCCAACATATCCATCAGACATGGAATACATGAGCAGAGTTCCTTACCAGAGTGCAGTTGGAAGTTTGATGTATGTTATGGTTTTTACTAGACCAGACATTTCCCAATCAGTGGGAGTTCTTCCTAGATATATGTCTAATCCCTGTATAGTTCATTGGGATGCAGTTAAAAAGGTCTTCAAATATTTATGTGGTACTTCAGATTATTCCTTGTGTTATCATAGTAATGTGACTGAAGATGAGATTTCCCTTGATATTCTTGGTTATGTGGATTTAGATTGGGCAGGTGATGTTGATAGCAAAAAACCCACCAGTGCTTATGTTTTTACTTTATTCGGTGGTGCAATTAGTTGGATGAGTAAGTGACAAGTTGTGGTTGCTTTGTCCACTATGGAAGCAGAGTATATGACAGCTACTCATGCTTGTAAAGAAGCCATTTGGCTTAAGAGACTGTGTTCAAATATTGGAATAAAATAAGGTGCAGTGACAATTTATTATGATCATCAGAGTGCGATATGTCTAGCCAAGAACCCAACACTTCATGCTAGGACCAAGCACATTGATGTACAATATCATTTTGTTTGAGATATGGTCAAAGATGGTAGGGTGAAGTTGGCTAAAGTAAAGACTTGATTAATGCTGTTGATTCTTTAACTAAGCATGTGAGCACATAGAAGTTCATATGGTGTTCAAAGATTATGGGCCTTTCGACCCCTAGAAATTAAGAGACAATGTTTACTCCCTCCCATTGCTCTTGCAAGGTGTTCGACAAGTGGGAGATTTGTTGGGAAAATGTGTCTCAACCTTGCAATTATATAATTTTTATTTTTGATAGGATATATATATATACATATATATATATATTCCTAGTTACAATAATAGGTGTAATATACAATGGCAACAAGGGGGGAGAGTGGGATGCGTGTAAACAATTTTTTGTTAACTTTTTTAGGAAACTACTAAAATGGCTGACATAAATTAGATAAATGATACATTGTAAATCTAGACCGTTAATTATTAGGTTTTAGATCTAATGGTGGATATTTTGTTGGCCTATCTTGCCCTGGAATTTAACTCTATTTTATGAGGGCATTGTATTATGGTTACGATAGAGAGAGACGGTGATGTATTATGAGAGTTTGATAGCAGTTGTGTTGTCTCTTGATCTCTGAGTGGTGATACTCTTGTGAGAAGCTTTCTCTACAAGTATATTGTAATCTTTGTGATTTACTGAATAATATATTGGGTGGATATTGGAGTGTGGGGTTTTTCTCCCAAAAGGGTTTTCCCACATAAATCATTGTGTCATGGTATGCATGATATTTATGTTTATTTCTACTGAAGTTTCTATAATTGTTAAAGATTTATAAAAGTTTTGCATTATTCTCCTCTCAAGATTAGTGTAAGAATTTGTTCCGCTACCTTAGCTTCCTTACATAAAGAAACTAAATCTTATTTCTTACTTAGCCATGATACCAATCTACATCCAAGAAAGAATGCACCACCACATGTAATTTTCCTATTGTCCTCACAACCAGCCTAATCTTCATCTGTGTAAGTACTCAAAGTTAAATTAGTATCCTTTGGATACCATAAGCCATGATCCAAAGTGACCTTCAAATATCTAGATATCCTCTTCACTGATGCAACATCTGACTCTTTAGATTCTTCTTGAAATCTAACCACGAGAAAAACTACATGCATAATATCTAGTCTAGTAGAAGTTAGATATAGCATCCCACCAATCATAGATATGTCCTTGCTCTGATCACCCTTAGGGGATTAATCATTGTTGCTCAGTTTGCAACTAGCAATAATAAGAGTACATATTGGTTTAGAGTCTTCCATTCCAAATCTCTTCAACATTTATTTGACATACTTTGATTGTGAAATGAATATACCTTTGTTTGTTTGATTGATTTTGAGCCCAAGGAAGAAATGCATCTCCCCAAACATAGATATCTCAAACTCATCTTGCATCTCTTCTGCAAATTTCTTTCACATATCTTCATTCCCTCCAAAAATTATATCATCAACATACACAACTACAATCAAGTTATGATATTTTTTAACTTGAAAGTAAATATTACCATCTATGGTACCTTTATTGAATCCTTGCTATATCAAATACTTATCCAATGTTGCATACCAATCCCTAAGAGATTGCTTCTGAAATCCATATAATTCCTTTTTCAATCTGTAGACCATATTTAGTTTGTATGATAATTGAAATCCTTCTAGTTGTTCCATATATACCTCTTCTTCCAATTCTCCATTCAAGAAAGTAGACTTCACATCCATTTGATAAAGTAAATGTGATAAACTTTAAAGTCCTTATGTTCTACATAAGCCAAAAACATTCTAATAGCCACCATTCTTTCCATCGGGTCAAATGTCTCCTCAAAATCTATTCCATCAACTTGTGAGTAGCCCTTACACACAAGCCTTGCTTTGTTCCTTACTACTCCATTATCATTCAATTTTTTTCTAAACACCCATTTTGTTCCAATTATATTCGTTTTTTGCAAGTCTTGAGACAAGTTCCCAAGTTTTATTCTTCTCAATCTACAACAGTTCTTCTTCCATAGCCTTCATCCAATGTTTATCTTTGCATGCCTCAATCATTGTTTTAGGTTCAACTTTAGAAAGTAAACACAAATTTACCTCTTCTTCAACATATTTCCTTCTTGTCAATACACCTCTGCTTTAATCTCCAATGATCTATTCTTCAAAATGATTCCTCTGCACATATTTAGGGGTTCCAAGGCTCTTTTTTGAAGCTTCTTCCTCTTCAATCTACACTTCCTTTTCCTTAGTTTTTATTTTTCTTTGCAAATAGGCTCATCTAAATCATATCCATCTATCACCATTGAATTCTAAAAATCTTCATCAACCTTGACACTTGCACTCTCAACAATCTTTCTTATTCTTTTGTTGTATCACTAGTAGGCTTTGCTTTTAGTAGAATATCCAAGGAAGATTCCTTCATAAAACCTTGCATCAAACTTTCCTAAGTTTTATTCATCTCTTCTGATATAACATTTGCTTCCAAATAGTTTGAAGTATTTGACAGTAGGGACCCTTTCATACCACAACTCATATGGAGTCTTTGTGTTGTTTCCTTTTTCTTGAAGGGTCAATGCTAGATCATGAGGGTCCAAACTAAGCCCTTAAGTTGCAATGAAAATTCAGAAAAAGAGAGTTAGGAAACTAGATATAAAAAATTGAATAGGTTATTAAAATAATTTGAAAAATATGTAATTACAAAATTTGTAGAAAATTGAATGGAGTTTCTACGATACTAGTCCTCTTTTGAAAATAAATAAATCTATTTGGTGAAAGTTTAAAATTTCAATATAGTGGTACTAAATTTTTAGGAAAAAGATAAAAAGCAGGTGTATGTCTGACCAACCTAAGTACAAGCAAAAAATAATATATTTTTTTGAAACTTTGAATATAAGTAGAGGACACATGCCCATATTCGCCATATTTTTTATAATTTTTTTGCAAGTAAATAATTAGTTATGAATTTTTATTAGAATTTTTAAAAATATTAAAACTTGTTTGTTTGACCACCATAACTTGGTGAAAATTTTATGAAAATAATTTTTTTATCATATAGTATATTGGGAAGCATATAATGTGTTGCATCTTTTGGATTCAAAAAATGTGAAATTGTTTAAGAATTATAATTTTTTTTAATCAACCTATCAATTAGGACTTTAGTCAGAATGCATGTAGAAAAACAATAATAATTATCTATTTAATTTCAAATAAGTCATATCTTATATTAGTGAAAAGCTGATAATTTTATCAATAAACCCTTTTCGTTTCCTCAAATTCAGATAAAAAATATCGTCAGCCATTTTTGGGTCATATCGCCACTTTTTGGACCCCCATGATCCTGCACTCAAATGAAACTCTATTAAGTATATGAACAACAATATGAATTTCTTCTCTCCAATAGAATTCTAGTAGGTTTTATTCTTTTATTCTAGTAGGTTTTATTAGTGACCTATATTTCCACAACTTAGGAATTTGAAAGGAAACTTACCTTTATACTTCCCAGTACCCCTTTTTATCCTTCTCACAAAGTTAGCTTCCATATCATCAAGATCCTCCTAATATGATTCTTCAATCTTTTCTGATTTTTCAGCCTTAAAAGTAGTCTCAACTTTTGCACCATTATTTGTACCAAATTCTCTCATTTCAAATATAGTTAAACAACTATACAATTGATCTTTAGAATATTGATCTAGATTTGTAAATTCCTCAATAGTAGAAACTTTATGGTTGTAAGCTTTATGTAGGGTTCTAAGAATTTTCTTTATCACTTTTGATTCTTTGACTTTTTCACCAAGACCTCTGATGGAGTTAATCACTTCATCTACCCTCTACATGTAGCTTGTAATTTTTTCATCTTTAGAAATTCACAAGTTCTCAAATGTGATCTTTAGATTATGCATCTTAGCTTATTTAACCTTATCATATCCTTCATAAATGCTTTCCAACATTGTCCAAATTTCTCCAACAGTTTTCAAGTTCATAACTTTTACTAATTTAGAATGTGTGAGACTACCTAAGAGAGAATACCTTGCTTTACTATTGCTTTCATAGGCCTTGATTTGAGCTTCAGTGCTCAGACCATTTGTAGGTATAGTATATCCATCTTAAACTAATTTCAAAACATCATATCCCAAATAACTTAGAAAGTATTCCATATTTTTTTTCTAGAATGTATAGTCCATTCCATCAAACATAGGGATCTCCTTCTTGTACGCGATCCTAGATCTACCTCAAGCAGTTAATATTTTCTCCAAGGAACCTTGCTGTTGAATGCACAAGACAACTAAAAGGGTGGGTGAATCAGTTGTACCTTAAAACTTCAAAAGCCTCATACACGTTTAGATCCACATTCATTCATTTAACCCTTAAATATGCTATGATGAATTAGCATGAAAAGAAAATAACATAAACTAGACCAAATTAACATCATACACAAGAGAATACCAGATTTACATGGGAAAAATAAGAAGGGAAAAACCATGGTAAGGATTAACTCACAATATAAGTAATATTAGCACCAAATACAATAGCGCTGATTGTCGGAGGGCTCATTGCCTAAAGAAGAAAAGGCTCACTGCTAGAATAGAAAAGATGATAGAGAAGAAATGTAACTATATAGAGAAAATCATCTCAATACAACAGAGAATCCACCAAAATTACATCAACACCTTCACAACATGACTATTGAATTGTATCCACCTTCTGCTCACTACATCCAGTAGACTAAGACATGAAAGCTCGCACTATAGTTCTCAAATTCACACTCTACAAATCTATAATTTTCATCATTCACATCTCTTGTATATATCTTAGCATCCCTCAACCTTGAAACCCTTCTCCAAGATTAGTTATGGACATCAACCATGCAAATTAAAATTAGGTCAGCATTAAACCACTTTCGTGGAAGATAGAAGTGAAATAGGACCACATCACACCTTATCTAGGACCAAAATCAACAATGCCATGTGATTACATGCTTCTATAAACAATATTCATCCATCACAAGTAGTGTAAACACCAGGTCGGTCATTACTCATGTAAACACCATTAAAATTTTAAGTGTGTGCTTCCTCAAAGCCAAGGACTACTTTCAAACCACACACCACTCATAAACATGATCTATAATATTCCTCAACCACCTTGAAATCCAACAAACTCCTTTGCAACAACTTCTACCTGAAGAATGTACACACCCAATACACTTAGACGACCCTGTCATACACTGCTACTTGAGAAAATGACTTCTAAAGCACCAAAAATTGAACCATATTGAATAAAAAAAGATATAAACCCAATAAAAACACCCTCAGATCCATAAGATCTAAAACATAACTGCAAAGAAGTGCAGAACAAAGACATTTCTCCTAGGCACCTTTGCAATGCATAGTTCACACGATGAACACAACTTCTTCTGCACAATGATCTAGCACACCAAATTTTGGATATAACACCTTTGAATAACTCTCACCAACATATCCAAATCACATAGGAAGATCTTGAACCTAGAAGAAATGTGGAGCAACACAAGAACACACCTCTATAACCTAGAACACCACAACAACACATTGTTTCCTCTTTTTATCAAATTTTCCCAAAAGCACTTGGAAACCAAGCACCAAAGATACATCCTCATCATATTTAGTATTCCCTTGACATAATTGAACTAACTGCAACATAGCAACTTAACCACATAGATCATAGAAGATTATCACAACAACACTAGAGGTTGACTCTAGTAGCTTTACTAATGACAACATAATGCAAATAATCAAAGTATCAACTACTCACACTCTTGCGAAAATCTTATCCAACAATAGACATCAACGACAACACCAACTGCTCATATACTTGGAAAACATACAAGGGTCATAGGTAGCTAATGATTCACCAAATACATTAATTGGAATCCAAAGGAGTAGGTGACATGTGCTAGGGTAGACATAGTGAAAATTGGTCATAGTATGCAAAACACTTTAGCTCCCCTTCTCTTGCTTAAATTTTTAAATTTTTCTTTACTACATAGATCAAATATTTTGGCTATTTCTTAACTTGTCAAGATTTTATTAATTTCACAAATTTATGAACTCAACAACACCTTTTTTGTCAAAATATTTAGCCTCTTAATAATTATGTCCATATTTTAGTGAATTGGAAAATTTAGATCTCTATCACATATTCACATTTTATGTGAATTGGTAAACCTATGAACCTTATCATGTTTTTACACTCTAAAAAATTTGGCAAACCTACAAAATTTCACTCTTTCACACTTTAAACAAATTGACAAACATATGAACCTTGTCATACTTTCACAGTTTTGGTGAATTGAAATCTTACAAACCTTGTATCACTTTCACACTTTAATTGAATTGGAAAACTTAGAATTTTTTTTGGTGTAAATAGGTGCTTTACATCTCTAATTTTCTAGTAGGTCCTATTTACATATTAATTCCACTTAGGTCCTAACTATGTTTTCTAGAAATCTTAGTTGTCTAGATAAGATCTTATTGAATATATTATCTAGTTGGTTTCTATTTAATGCTTGTGTCCTAGGTCATTTAATAATATTGAGGTAGCTATCTCATTATACACGATTAAGACACATGATGTCAAGATATTGTCTAATCCTATCTCATAATTTTCCTTTATAAGCAAGGCATCATATGTACAATCTAACTAGTACAATTATTCCAATTCAATACCATTAAAATCTTGAGTATTGCATATTGGCCATTATCTTGCATACATCATTGAAAATTCATGTTCTTGCTTTTCCCTCTTGTAGAAGGTTATTTTTGGTTTTGCAAGTGATCCTGAAGGCTTGAGTCCTTGAGTGACTCTAACATGGTATTAGAGCTTCAAATTTGTAAACCCCTTCTTAGATTTGGGAGATATTTATGCTTGAGCTATTATCAAGTTGTAAATCTTGGTGGATCCAAAATAGTTGAGTATTCTCTTCTCTTGCATCATATGATGACCTAGAGAATAAAAAACTCGATAGAAATACCACATTTTGGTTTTTTGGTAGCTCTATTTAGCAAGGTCATTTTGGGTAAAAAAGGCCCTACTATTGAATCCAAAAAACCCCAAAACCCCCATTTTCATATGTAGTACTTAATATTTTCATGGAAGGAAAAAATTTAGCCTTTTTAGTGCAACTATCTTAAATTTGACAATCAAACGATTGTTAAAAAACATTGCGTTAAATTTGATGGACAAATGATCGTCATCAACACTATATTGAATTTTACATCTAAATGAGCATCAAAATACAATATCTCAAATTTGGCGGTCATACGACGATCGTAAGCAAGCACCTCTCCAATCTTCTCCCTCTTTATCAATAGTTTTGATTTTACAATCCAACTTCGGAAGGGCATATCTTGGTCATATAAGCGCATATCTTGGTCATATAAGCTTATTTTTTGATATTTTTTAATTTGGAGTATATTTTTGTTCTCATCATAGTGGTGTAATTTTTTTGGATTTTGGTGCCTAGGTTTTCCAAAATTTGGAGATTCTCATAAGTGTTGTTGAGCCATTCTCATTTTGGGAACTTTCAAGGCTTCATTCTCACTCTTACGATAAAATTTTTGGGTGATTTTTTTAGAATGCATTTTTTTTGTGTACTTTATAGTGGCGTGATCAGATTGATCCTCATCTATATAAAAAATACTTTGAACTTGTGGCCAAATTCGACATCTGTAAGCACTAAGATGAAGTCTAGTTTGTTGTTTTTGGCATCTAGCACCTATAACTACAGTAAGTATAAAGTTCCACAATAATATATTTTTGGGGGGATTCTTGATTGAGTAATTTAGGGGGTCTCTTGGTGCATTATTTTGATTTGTTTTTCTTGCGCTTTTCTTTTTTCCATGGATCATTCTAAGCTTCCTTTGCTATCATATTAATATAACTATTCAAATTGGCATCAACATGAACAAAGTGCTCTAATGAATTAAAGTCACTCTCTATATGTTTAAAATAAGGTACCTTAACCTACAATTGATGTGAAAAAAGATAAAATGGATGATTCAACATACTAAAGATCTTGGATGTCTTCGTAACCTAGTTTCTCAAGATTTATTGTTTCAAATTGAATCATGTAAGAATTCTCATGAGGCTTGGGAAAAATTAAAAACTTTGTATAGTGCTATAGATGAAGTAAAAGTTTATCAAATTGATAATAAACTAATCAACCTTTATCCTAGAAGAACTTTTACAACATCCAAGACTGCATCACTAAGGTTAATGATCTAAGGGAATAAATTAAAACATATGGAACTTATAAAAAATAAATTCAGTTGATCTATAATACATTGAACAAATTTTGGTCCTAATTATTCTACTTTTGTTTCTAACTTTCATACTCATAGGTTGACTATAGGGTCTTCATATACTACACCTTCATTTACAACCTTTTCTAAGATGTTAATACATGAGAAATAAAATCTTTTAGTGATGGGTCTCATCATGTCATCTAAATATCAAGCATTGTTGGCTAGTTGGGGAATGAATTAGAAAATACTAATAAAAAACAAAATAAATTGAAGAACAATCCACATTCAGATCAACCAAAGAATAAATCCCTTTCCATAGAAAAATCATCTAAGAAGGAGAAGCCTATTTACATTTATATTACAAGAAGCTTGGGCATGACAACATTCTTTTTATAAGAAGGATATTGATGAATTTAAATATCTTCTCAAAAAGAATCATTTTGAGTTGCTTCTAGAATGCATGATTCAACTTCTTCTTCAAAATAGTCTAATAAGGACAAAGTTCATTATGGTTTGGTTACTACATCAGGAAGAAAATGATATGCTCTTTATGATTTTTCAGGTCTTGGATCAAGGAGATGACTTCTAGATTCATGAGCATATCATCATATGTCATCTTAACAATCTATTTTCTCTTCTTTTGAGCCTTGTTCTATGTCTCTTATTTTGATGTGAAATAATACATACATGAGTGTAATTGGTAATGAATCCATGGATATTGGGGAGGGCACTTTCAATGATTTTTTTTACGTACCTCATTTGGAAAACAATCTTCTTTCCATCTATCAAATTACACATGGTGGAGATGGGAGGACAGTGGAATTCACTTCTGATTCAGATATCATTATAAAATTAGAGAGTAGAGAGATTATTTTTGTAGCATAGAAAAATGTATCTTTAGACATTTTCACGCTCATTTGTGTCCTTCTTCTAGATGTTGGCCTAGTTTTTCCTTGATTTAATGTTGTAATGTGGTCAACACATTCACATTAGGTCTTGGACCCTTGTGAATCAATAAGAACTTTATAATGCCTTGTAAAAGTGTTGTGAAGTGTTGTAACACACTTTCACACTTTTCTAGAACCTTATCAATATATTTCACCTAAATAACCTCTTTTTTTCACTTACCAAGCCTTAATTCAAAGTGTTGTAAAGTTTTGTAACAAACTTTCACACTTTTCTAGGTTTGTCATCAATAATTTGACCCTTTCTTATGTTTAATTGGCCCCATTATACACTTATAGGCCTTACTTAAGTGTATTTTTGAGAATAATCCCATTAAACATCATTTAATACATCTTAATTTCCAACACCCACTTAAAATGCCTAAGTGGGACCCATTCACCATTAGGGGCGAAGGAGTCCCCTATGGCTCAAAAATAAAAATTATTTTAAAATTCTAGCAAGATATTATTTTCTAAGACCTAAGGTTACTTGTGATGTGGTATTTTTGGGAAATTTTGCATAATCATGTATAAATATAGGGTTTTTCCTCTCATTTTCATCTCCTCGACTCTCTTAATTTTCTAATCAAGCAATCAAGTGATTTTGCATTCAAGCATTTTATCTACAAGAGTTTTCAAGCACTTTGGAGCCATTACTTGCATATCTTTGATTTCCCCTTCAAGGGTTTGATGAGTTGTGGCATTGAATGTTGTTCATTCATCATTATCTTTTCATTTCATTTCATTTCATTTTCAAGGGTTTAATTACCAAACCGAGGTTTGACCAAGGTAAACCCTTATTCACTAATCCTTAACACTTTTCCCCCTCTTTGCATGTGTTTTGTATGTCTAGTGTGCAGATTTTCCAAAGAGAAAGGTGTGAAAAGTTTTCAACAAATTATTAAATTCATTTAAAGTGGTCAAAGCCTTAGTAGAAGCTTGGAGAACACTTACAGGTTAGATTCTGCAGTTTTGAAATTGAAAACCTGTCAAGAGCCGAAGTGCAGACCGAGAGAAACATATTGTACTTTTGAATTTCCTAAAATCTAGAAGTGGACTAAGTCACCATTGGTGGCATATGAGTCCCATTTCCAGGCCTGAAAAGAGGTTTTCTGCATTTTTGAGTACCTTTTGGTCTAAAACCTATTTCAGTAGAATCTCCTCAAAACAAGACTAAGTCACCTAGCTTGGCATATGAGTCCTAGTGGGATTCAAAAATTATTTCTATAGTATTCTAGAGCTCCTCTCCATCACTTTCCAATTTCTAGGCGCACATCTTTAATCTCATTAATTTTTGTTACAGTTTGTTTGCATTTTTAGTTTATTTTGCATATCACAGCTCGTGTTTTCAAACACTTTGCATTTCCTTAGTTTTGCATTAATAATCAATCCCTTTTATTAGTTCTTTATATCTAGGACATTCCCCTTAGACAAATTTCAATCATCTTTGTATTGGAATCTCAAGGTCATATTCTTGAGTGAGTCATAAAGGTTTTTGGATACCTCTCTCCTTTAGGGTGCAAAACCCTAGAAGTGTAAGAGAGTCCCCACATATCCAAAAATCTTTGGTTCATTTTGGTGAGCCTACATTTTGAACATCATATTTTTGATATATAGTGCATTTACACCCTAGGAATAGCTTACATTAGCATTGCATTGCATTTTGCATTGTTTAATTTACATCTTAGGGTTTCCAAATTTGCATTAGTCAAAAGCTCATCTAGCTTGCATTTTTTTTATTTCATTTCATTACAAATCAACAAAATTCTACATATTCATATTATATATGCATCTAAAAACCTAAAAAGCATAAAAACAATTCAAAAAATTCAAAAAAATCACCACCTGGACTCATTCGCCACCCAGGGTGACTTATTCTATTTGCATATTTTTCAGTGTATTTTTTGGCATTTAATTCTCAATTTCTATGTTTCACTTTGTTGTTTCTGCATTTCAGTTTTACTTTCCATAATTTCAATTTTAAGTATTTCATTCTTACTAGTTCACATTGCATTTGCATTCACCCCACATTTAGTAGCCTTTGCATGAGTGTTTGGTGTCCTATTGCTAATACCTTAGTGAGAAGAAGTTCAAGACTCATGACATCTCATGATAACACACTCATTGTGGATCTTGGGTTATCTAAAACTTCCACTCCTAGTATTGAAAATAGTGTATTAGGCATGGATAATAGCCTTAGCAACTCTTTTCCTTCAGGAAGCATGCATTTTCAACATAGACCTGATGATATCCCGCAAGACAAGATAATTCAAATCCATGAAGACTTAGTACATCTGCAACATCAAGCTAGCCTTGAAAACATTTTCACTACTGTAATTCCTACCATAGAAAACATTCATTATATGCTTGAAAGTGATGAAGGCCTTGACCTTGTGAAAAATATAGTTCAAATCTTTGGAAAACATCTTCCTTCAACCTCTAGTGCTTCTATCCCAAAAAACATTGTGGTAAGCCAAGGAGGAACTCAAATTTCTCCTCCCTCAATAATAGCATCAATACCTACCTATACCACTCCTCAAGTCACAACAACAATGCAACAAGTTAGTAAGGTGATTCCTTCCATCGGTATTCCTGCTAGCATCCCTAGCTCCTATGTGGCATCGCATGTTCTATCTTCTTCCACACTACCACCTATAAGCATTCCATTCACTTGCTCTCCTAGTACATATATCCCATCACCACTTTCCCTTCCACCTCATACCACTTCTACTGATCCTCTCATAACAAAAATTTTCCAAACTGTTTCATCCATGTAAAAAAAAATCTCCACCATAAACCAAAATTAGAATACCCGCCCACATATTATGTTCGAAGTAGCCCATTATCTTTGGAAATATTGTGAACACTGATGTCACAAGGGGTAGAGATGCCTAGCTTTGAGAAATATGGAGGAAAGGGAGATCTTTCTAACCATGTTAATGCCTACACTACCTTATGTAGTGATTTTGTCCTTGATGATAAACTGTTAGCAAAACTACTCCCTAGGACTTTATAATATATTGCCTTGGAATGGTTTTTATCTCTATCGAACAATTAAATTTGTTCATTTAATGAACTTGTTGATGCATTTATAAATAATTTCCAAGTGCATATGAATCCCAAGAAGACCTTGGTTGATTTGATGAGATGCAAGCAAAACGAGGAAGAAAAGATAACTGATTTTATCTCAAGCTATCAATCACTTTATTCCCAAATTGATGTCAAGATTCCTATACCACACCTTCAAAATATTTTTATAGAAAACTTGCAAACTAAACTTCAGGAAAAACTCACTATGATGAAATTCCCCTCCTTCATGCACTTATGTACCACCCTTTGTGATTATCACAATTTAGTTAGTAGTCGAGATACAAGGTCCACTTCTGGCCGAACTAAGAAATCTAAATCTTCCAACCAAAACAATTCCCAACCATTTAGAAAGAAAAACAAAGGGTTCCTACAGTTCAACCCCCCTCAACAACCAACTCAAACTATCAACAACCAAGTAGCAGTTGTTAAAACCGCGATTCCCATTACTTATGGAGATCCAAAAAGATAATTCACACCTTTACCTGACACCCTTCATAACACAATGTCCCAAATTTTACAACAACAAATGATTACCTTGCCTATCATCAAAGCACTTGACCCTACTAAGCCTTTACCTCTGAACTTTAAATCCAATGCTTATTTTCATTATCATCGACAAAATGGAGATGACACAGAATATCGTAAGCATCTTAAACATCTTGTGGAAGACCTCATTGATTCCGGTTGTCTATCCATTGTAGGTGTTAATGATCAAGGTAATAAGTTTCTTTCCCCTCCAAATCAAAACTTGCAAATTTTCATTGATCCAATACCCAAACATAATATTTAATTTGTCAAAGCTAGTTAAACTACAAAGAATAATGTGATGAATGTTGATACATATGATGAACATCATGATCCTATCCCACATATTACCCATGCTAATCCTATGGATGAAATGGTAGGTGTGATAGATGATATCCCTCGTAAGGGCCAACCTAAGAAGTCTCTTGATATTTATTTCTCCTCTAAGGAAATAATTAAAAATCTACCTGATGGTCCTCTCTACATAGCCAACCATATCTATGAAAGCTCACTAATGGGATACTAATAGATCCCGCCTGTGGAGAGAACATGATCACTGAGGAATTTTTGGTATTACATGACCTTTATCAAGATGACTATGATAAATCAGAAGCATGGATCAAGACACACAATGGTTTTTCTTTCCCTATGATAGGATCAATTGTCCTTCCATTACAAATAGGACCAAAAAAATTGGATGTCACATTCTCCATCATCCCGTAGTAAACAAGATCCAAACAACCAAGACCAACCAAGACCAAAAAACTCCTTGACATCATCCAAGAGACCAAGAGACAATGAAAGCAACTTTGTCATGCCTCCTCGAATAAAACAAGTTTATAAAGAAAAAGAGAAAGTGGATGACCAAACTTCCATGGTTCCTTTTGTTTCTCCCCTTAGGGAAGAAATGCAACCTATGGTTGATCAACCCACTCCTTAACAAATGCAAATTGATAACAAAACCAAAAGAAATAGAGGTGCTAGAGAGCGTAGATGCAGACATCGTACCCTTGCTCACAAGTTACATTATGAATAAAGTACAAAAAATCAAAATACAAACTTGACTGAAGAAATGCATGATGACCCTCCTCCCCAACCAAAACAAAATGATCCAATACAACAATCACAACATGATTTACACTCTTCATTGGAAATTACCATTCATCTTCCTATTGTAATTAATTTGGATGACAATGACAAGATCACTAAAATTGACAAAGAGGTGCATAATGATTTGAACACATTGTTTTCCACTTCCATGAGCTTAAATGAAAAATCTCCTATACAGAGTGTAGAACCTAGTGCTTCCCCTAGTTCAACACTTGCTCTTGTCCCTTTGGTTAGTTTCCCACCCTCAACATATCATGAACATGACTGGGAGGTAGATGACTTGCTCGATGGTTGACTCGCATTTTCCTTACTAGTCTTTTACATTTTATTTTTCCTTTCCTTTTGTGTGTTTTCATGTGTGTACTATGATCCCCCGTGATGTTTTGTTTGATGTTATCTCTCTTTGTGACATTCCTCTATTTGTACCTTCATTCTTCTCTATGTCGTACATTGCTTTTTCCTTTTCTTTTGTCTTTTTCTTGTGTTTTCCTTTTGGGGATGATGCAAGGCATTGAGACATTCATGTCTCTTTTATGTTGACCCAAAAGGCCTTTCCTTTTTCTTTTCCTTTTATTTTGTCTTTCTCTTGTGTTTTCCTTTTGGGGATGATGTAAGGCATCAAGACATTCATGTCTCTTTCATGTTGACCCAAAATGCTTTCCCTTTTTTCTTTCACCTTTTCTTTTTTATTTGGCTTTGTTTTGCTTTTGGGGATGATGCAAGGCATTGAGACATTCATATGTCTTCCATGTTGACCCAAAAGGTTCTTTCTTTTTCTTTGTTTTATCTCTCTTTGTGTCATTCTTCCAGTTCTATGTATTTGGGGGATGATGACAGTTTCGAGCTCTCTAACAAACATAGTAGCAAAGAACATATTGACCCCAAATTCATAGATCCCTTATGTGTTTGGTGTTTTCATTTTGGATGAAACCCCTCTTCCTTTCATTTTTCTCTCACATGACATAGCCTTACTCAGAAATATATGACTTGGCATAGGGCTTTCCAAGTTCGCTCTCATGTCTTCTTTCTCTTTGCATTTTTCATTTGCTACTTTAAAGTAATTGCTCACAGTATAGTGTTCAACAATTCCTTTAAAGTGGGGGCATACATTGGCATTATTATTTTGAAAATTTCATTTTCTTAGTTCTTAGTGCAACCTTCTTACTTCATACGATGCATTTTGTCACTTTTTCGATGGCATTGGGTATGTTGTCTTTTATGAGCATGATCTATCTTAGCATATTGCATTCCTCTTAGTGGCTTGATGTGACACTACATCCCCTAAGTTGCAAATTTTTTATTCTTTGATTGGTCCTCTCTTAGAGACATTAGACACAATGTTCCCTAAGTTATAGACCCCGCATGAACTATGCAAGACTCCTTTGAACATCCTTTGCATGTTGCATTTTTAATTTGTTATATGGCCACCTTACATAACATAGCTTGCATGCTTGTGGTGCCATCACATTTGTTCACAAGCTCCAATCATACAAAGTTTTGCTTGCCTCATGAAGCTCGAAAAGTCATTTTCTTTTGTAGTTCCTTAGTAAAGTTATCAGGAGGTATAACTTTGGTATGGTTGAGTGGGAAGCCCATTTTGAGGCATGACTTTCCCCATAGCCACCTGCATGTTTGTGAGTACATACCAGGTGTATGTTTCTCACATTTTTAGGCCTTCTCACCTGACAGAAAACCATGATTTTCATTGCATTAGAGTGAGTATGTGTTTTCTGGACAAACAACCTAGATCTAATCCACAATGGGATGGAAAAACGAATGCTTGATCTGATTCTCTCTTTCCTTTTCTCCCTTTCATTCTTTTACATCATTTTTCATGTGTGTTCCTTTGTGTTAATGTTTGGTTTGTCATGGGATCTTGATCCTAGGGGATTGATCACCCCTCTTGATTATTGTTGTCTCATCTTGCTAGCATGGGTGCATTTGGATCTCTCTTGATGTGCATGTTTGGCTACTTTAGTGTGAGTTTGAAGCAAGTTCATCCTCTCACTAAAGTGGGGGCTAAATGTAATGTAGAAAAATATATATCTTTGGACATTTTCACACTCATTTGGGTCCTTCTTCTGGATGTTGGCCTATTCTTTCCTTGATTTAATATTATAATGTGGTCAACACATTCACATTAGGTCTTGGACCCTTGTGAATCAATAAGAACTTTATGATGCCTTGTAAAAGTGTTGTGAAGTGTTGTAACACACTTTCACACTTTTCTAGGACCTTATTAGTATATTTCACCTAAATAACGTCTTTTTATCACTTACCAAGCCTTAATTCAAAGTGCTATAAAGTTTTGTAACAAACTTTCATGCTTTTCAAGGTTTATCATCAATAATTTGACCCTTTCTTATGTTTAATTGGCCCCATTATACACTTACAAGCCTTACTTAAGTGTATTTTTGAGAATAATCATGTTAAAAATTATTTAATACATCTTAATTTCCAACACCCACTTAAAATTCCTAAGTAGGACTCATTCGCCACTAGGGGTGAATGAGTCCCCTTTGGCTCAAAAGTCAAAACTATTTCAAAATTTTGGTGGGATGTTAATTTCTAAGACCTAAGGTCAGCCTGTGATGTGGTATTTTTGGGAAATTTTGCATAATCATGTATAAATATAGGGTTTTTCCTCTCATTTTCATCTCCTCAACTCTCTTAATTTTCTAATCAAGCAATCAAGTGACTTTGCATTCAAGCATTTTGTCTACAAGAGTTTTCAAGCACTTTGGAGCCATTACTTGCATATCTTCAGATTTCCACTTCAAGGGTTTGGTGAGTTGTAGCATTGCATGTTCATTCATCATTCTCTTTTCATTTCATTTCATTTTCAAGGGTTTAATTACCAAACTGGGGTTTGACCAAGGCCAACCCCTATTCACTAACCCTTAACACTTTTCCCCCCTCTTTACATGTGTTTTGCAGATCTTGTGTGTAGATTTTTCAAAGGGAAAGGTGTGAAAAGTTGTCAACAAATCATCAAAGTCATTCAAAGTTTCCAAAGCCTTAATAGAAGCTTGGAGAACACTTATAGGTTAGATTTTGCAGTTTCAGATCCAAAAACCTGTAAGGAGCCGAAGTGCAGACTAGGAGCTACAAATTGCAGTTTTGAATTTCTCAAAATATGGAAATGGACTAAGTTTCCATTAGTGGTGTATGAGTCCCACTGCTAGGCCTGAAAAGAGGTTTCTGCAATTTTGAGTACCCTTTCATCTGAAACCTAGTTCCAATAGAATCTCCCCAAAATAGGACTAAGTCACCCAGCTTGGTGTATGAGTCCCAGTGGGCTTCAACAGTGATCTATGTAGGATTCCAAATATCCTCTCTATCACTTTCCAATTTCCAGGTGCACATCTTTATTCTCATTAATTTTTGTTACAATTTATTTGCATTTTTAGTTCATTTTGTATATCACAACGTGTTTTCAAACACTTTGCATTTCCTTAGTCTTGCATTAATAATCGATCCCTTTTATCAGTTATTTGCATCTAGGACACTCCCCTTAGATAGATTTCAATCATCTTTGCATTGGAATCTCAAGGGAATATTCTTGAGTGAGTCATAAACATTTTTGGATACCTCTCTCCTTTTAGGTGCAAAACCCTAGAAGTGTAAGAGATCTCCCACATATACAAAAAATTTTGTTTCAATTGCTACAAGGATGGTTGAACAATTATCTTTGTTGTACACCTTTACAAATTTTTCTTCTGATGATGAATTTTCTCCTTCGATTGTTGATCACACTTCTAGTGTGGACCATGATTTTGACGAGATTTTTGGCTACTTGAACTTGGGTGTTCTCACATTAGATCCCATTCTTGAGCCTTGAATTTCATCTCATCCATCTTCTATTGCATTTGGTGAAGCTCATGTTATCACAATTTTGGCCTCTTGTGATTCAATGTGGTAGGATTTACATCATCTTCCAACTTTATCTACTTGGGATGTATACTTGACAAACTTTGCTAATTTGTTTGTTGAGTCCCACGTTTCAGATTTGGGAGACACCATTGATTGTATACATCTTCTATTTTATGGAAATGATTCTTCTTCAGTTGTTGTGAGGGAATACTCTGGCCCTCTTGTTCATTCTCTATATAATCATTCTTCACAATTTGACGTGAGTGGGATACTTCTGGACGAAATTTGGAGGAGGATTCTTTGTCTTCAAAGGAGCAATCATTATCTTTGGATTGCGTTTTACATATCTCTCTATGAGATTTTGTATTAACATCTTCAGTTGTGTGGCCTAGCATGCTTGTTTGAAGTGTGTTAGTTTTCAACATCGACATAGAGACACTCAAGATAATTCTTTAGAGACATCATATATCATCCTTCTTCCCATATATTCCATTTTGGAATGGGAGACATCCTGCTTATCATCCTGGTTTTGTTTCTTCCTAAGGGGAGGAATTTTTTTCGGTGAGATTGGATCATCTTCAACATTAAATGTTGAGCTTCTACCATCATTAAATGAGACTCGCCATTGAGGGGGATGTATGGTCTCTCTTCTTCTCTCTTATAGGGGTTATTTTTCCTTGCATGGTTATTTGTTCCTCTCATTCATCATTGAAAGCATTTCGTATTTCATATCTTTTTCAGGGAGGAGATTTTTCCTACTATATTTTCTACTTTTCTTCATTTGTGAGAGATTGTATTTGTATTTATACATGGGTACCTAACATGGCCTCATAGTCGGGACCCATATTTGTATCATTTGCATAATAATCTACTCCCTAAGTTGAATTTAAGGGGGGTGTTGGTGTAAATAGGTGTTTTATCTATCTAGTTGTCTATTAGGTCCTATTTACATGTTAAGTCCACTTGGGTCCTAGGTGTGTTTTCTAGAAATCTTAGTTGTCTAGATAAGATCTTATCATATCTTATCTAGTTGGATTTTATTTAATACTTGTATCCTAGGTCATTTAATAATGTTGAAGTAGTAATCTCATTGTACATGATTAAGACACATGCCAAGATCTTATCTAATCCTATCTCACAAATTTCATTTATAAGCAAGGCATCATATATACATCATAACTAATTTGGTTATTCTAACTCAATACCATTGCAATCTTGAGTATTGCATATTGGCCATTGTCTTGCACCCATTATTACAAATTCATGTTCTGGCTTTTTCCTCTTGTAGAAGGTTTTTTTTGCCTTTGCAGGTGATCTTGGAGGATTGAATCCTTGAGTGACTAAAAAAAATAGAACCAATTGACATTTACTCTTTTTTCCCTTTCTTAACTTAGGAAATTGAATTAAATAAATGAAAAAGTTATAAATATTTATGCCATCAATTTTATTGTGAAATTGGTGCCTTGAAATTTCTTATTGATGACTACAATTTATTATAAGGGTCATAGGTATGCAATTAGTGAAATTCATCATGTATCTAGTAATAATGTATTATTTCATGGATGTTAAAAGTGAAAAATTGAAGCCTATTCATAAAGAAATCATTAGTTAAAACCATTTTACAAAATCTCTTAAAGTGATGATGCTACAACATGTTTCACAGTCAACCTTCATGGGCTTTCCTTGGATTGACAATCCTCTAGTCTTTAGTATTTTATACTTAGTGCTTATTTTGAAGGTTATCACTTTATTTTTTATGTCATTTTGTATAGTATGCTTGTAGTGAATTCTTACACCTACAAAATAAAAAAAATGGACTCTCTAGAGCTTTCATCCTCTAAAATAAGACTTTGTGATAGTTAGATAATCACCTATTTTATGACAAGTGATTTTGTTGATGAAAGGGGTAATTCTAGGATAGTTATGAGAGTTTCTAAAAGTAATAGGTGTGATCATAATTAAAAGGGGCAATCTTGAGATAGTAGATAGTTGTTTACCTATTTTAGAAAGGTTTTGTAAAGAAAAGTTGACTATTGAAATCTCCCTTGTTTGCTTATCATCTTAGCTTGATGTCATTTCTTTCTATTTGTTACATATTTTTCCTTTTATGTCATATGTTGTATCTTGTGAGGAAATAGTCAGTTTCTTATTGGACTAGGTTGAGATATTCAATCTACTATAGTGGAACCTCTTAATTAGATATTCCTCTTGGGTTGGATGTCATTTTCGTCATTTTGGATGTGTGTTTATGTCATAGTTTATATGGAGAGATGAATTGATTCTCAGGTTTCCTTGGACTAGGAAATAGAAATTATTTCTCATTCTATCATTTCTCATCAATGAGAGATGTGATGAGTGATCTTGCATCCTATCATCATAGTTATAAGTAGCTTTTCCCTCTTGCATGCTTGTCATGGCGATTTCATCACATAAAAGAGCTAAGTCTTTTGCTTGTGAAATCATCCTTTATGTATTGACATCATGTTTCTTGCATGTTATTGTGTTGTCTCATGACGTCTGTTGTGTGTGAGTGTGCATTTTAACACATTTGTGTTTAGATCATAATTCTTTTTCATTTATTTGTTTTTTTTAATGTCTCGGGTGAAAAATAAAGTTATCATGTAACATATAGTTAAATATCAATTTAATAATGGTTCATTCAATCATCTTAATAACTATGAGTCACTTTTTGTAAGGAATAACTTTAATATCTAATGGAAAAATGTGGTGTGTGTTTTATATTTACAATTAAGTATATATACTTTCCAATTAAAATAACAATAATCCTATCAATATATATATGATTATTTTTCATAAATATGTCACTAGAATGTTTGTTATAAAAAAGAAATAGTTAAAAATCAAATCTCTAACAATCTACATTTGAGTTGGTCTAATGGTGGATAACTTGTACTCTTGAAAGAGAGGTCACAAGTTCAAAACCTACACGAAATTGAATATATAAATCTTGTATTAAAATCAATATACTATAAGCCGTGTATAGACTCAAAAACATATTACCTAATATCATGAACTCTAAAAAAAAAATTCTATTTACATTTCCATTTCCCATCGTGACAAATATTGAGGTATTAACTTAAATTGAAAAACTAAGATGGACAAAGTCAAACTATGTTATGTTAACTTTGAATTAGTCAAATACGTGCAATTCCCACAATGCTATTCAACATCAAGACTTGACTCTCAGTTTCTCTCCATCTCTAACAATGCTATTCAATATAAACGATCTCCAACTGTCTTCCTCTCCATATCCATTGAACAAGGCCAAAGCGCAATTCTCATCTGCAACGTTTTATTTAGTTGAAGGGCGAAGAGGATTCACTGCTTTCTCAAAACAAATCCACTCTCTGGCCAAGAAAATATGATGGTTACTAAGATGAGCACGTTGTTTATTCTGCTCAACATCTTATTTGTCTTCCATGTCTCTGCTCGAGATAAGCTCCTCCTTCAAGTTGTAAATACAAATACAGAGATTGTGCACAAATCCTTTCCAGCAAGTTTGGAGCAGCTACCATCTTGCACAAACTGTGGTGGACATATTCCCGACAAGAAATGCTGCCCCACATCAAAGAACGCCGGGCTCATCTCCAACCAAAACTTTGCATATCAACAATGATGGCAATCAAATCTGATTATCTAAACCCAGAGATCTCAATTTGATTGTTATCAACTGTGTAATACAAATTGATAGCAAATCAGGGAGGACATATTGTAATCCAGTAATTCTATTGTATGCTGATATTGGATCCATTCGCTATCTCTCCAGTCAAAAGTGTGGTGTAGAGAGCAATTAATTTATTTGGTATTGATTTTGCTTTCGATTTTGATATTGCTTTGAGTTTTTGTATAGCTTAAATTTATCTAGTTTATTATTGCATGACTTATATAGGACAGATTTTCAGACCCATTTATAATGGGTCATGAATTTAGCTTTAAACCTATTTTTTTATATATTGTAATCATCTTTATTGAACATATAAATTTTATTAGTCTTAATTTTTTGTGAAAGCTATTTTAAATTCAATCAATTTTAAACAAAATATATAATAAGAAATATCAGAATCAGGGCAGTAATTTAGCTTTAGTTTATGTTTGTTTGTATATATATATAGAAATTTAAATAAATGAATGTCTTTCTATGATCATAATAAATGCTATAAAAAATAAGAAAACTATTAGTTGAAAAATAAAAACCATCATGGAATAAGTTTGACAGATTTTAACACTATTAAATTCTTATTCTATGCAACATTGTTGTGGAGAGGGTATAAATTTGTAGATAACTTGTAAAATTACACAATAGCTCATATAGAAAATGAAATCAAATTAGCTCAAAAGATCATTGCATGGGGTTGTTATGTCAATTAAGACAATTGAATAATAAGCACAAATTATAATATAAAGGTTGTGAACAAGATCTCTCCTTCATTCATGCTAATGTGGAAAGTTCATTTATTCTACACATATTTTTAGATGAAAACTATAAATATCACTTGTCATTTCCAATTGATTTTATTGTCAAGAGCTTTACACTTGAAAAGTAATCATTTCATGATAGAAGTTGAGTAGTTGTACACAAATAATTATGATAGGGTTTAACCCCTGTTCCCATGCAGCTGCTTAGGCATGTTTTCTACTAAAATTTAAATAGTTTAAGCAGCTAGAGTGTTCCCATGCATAAAAGAATATTATAGGAAAATGATAATTTGAAATCTTTTTGCGCAACCATTGCTTAATAATTGAAAATAAGCTATGAAAAAAAATAAGAGGGCTAGAGATAAGTAGCAGCTACATAATGTCAAAAATGCCACATGGCTCCACAAATTTCTTTCCCTCTTTTTTGATATTTTCTTTTCAATTTTTAATTGCACAAATTACTATTAAATATTATAAATATAAATTTAAGTTGAATGCTTAAAAATAAGTAGCAAAATTAACTAAATTCATGGGGCCACCAGCTCTGCAAATAATGTCTAAATAAGTTAAGTAGTGGCTGCTAGCCAAAATAAGCTAAGTAGCAACATGGGGACCTGCCCTTACCTTATGTGTTTAAGGAAAGAAGAAGCAAATCAAGTACTAAAGGTTTTTCATAAAAGAACTAGAATTGGCCACAGTTTAGGTGTAGCTATAACTCATCAAATCTTGTGAGATGGATATTACTGGCCTGCAGTCTTCAAGGATGCACATTCCCATGTTCATTCATGTCATATTTACCAAATATCTATTTCTAAAGAAGAATTTAGTTTTACCATTACAACCAATCATGAAGGTTCATTTCTTTGCACAATGGATGTTAGTCTGAATAATTAATCTATTCACTATACTTAAGTGTATTTATGTTTATGAGGTTAGACAACATCTTGTCTAACCAAATGTGCAACCTTTTAGACCTTTAGAGGTTACCAAGTTATTTGGTAAACCTCATGCACATACCTTTTGAGGTTGGAAGTCTATCCATCTCACATCAAAGGTCCCTCAACACTTGGCAGATCAGGGTTGATAACTTGGTCATAGAGGTTGTTGGTTTGCACACTCCAAGTGTTCCTAAAGTTGACACCTATTGGACACTTCTATACTCATTTGTGTCACATTATGGGGCACTTGTCAATCCATCTCATAGGTAGATTGCCTCATCCTTACATATATATGCAGGGTTTTATATTCAATGTAATTTGGACCAACTATATACAATATTGCATATTGTTCATTGTGCTTGTCATTTCATCTCCTAAATTCTCCTAGTTTTTAATATGGTATCAAAGCTTTAAGTGGAGATGTTTGTATTGGCAGCCTTGGGGAGCCCATGCAACACCCTAAAATTGTGTGGTAAGAATTCAATTTGATATCAAATTTGGCAGTAACAAGGGGTAGTGAAATGAGGCGCATAAGAAGTGAGTAAATCCTCTAAGTAGGCCATGAGATTCCTAGAGGTTGGTGCTATAGGATTTCATCCATTCTATGTAGGGCGATTCATTTGTGGAAAGTGCTTGACCATTGCTGAGGCATTTTTCACTTGGAAGGCGTAATTTCTAATTGAAGAGGCCGTGTGAAACCTCAGAGGGCATGACTTAGACTATGGGGGAAATCGACATGGGGGCACGTTGGAGGCCATTGGTGGTGGCATTGTTGAATTTAATGACAACAAAATAAATGAAAGAAAAAAGATTTTTATAGTGGTTCATCTTATAGGTCCTACATCAACTTTGAATAGGGGAATCTCTTTTATTAATTCTCAATACAATAAATAATATTCAAGTAGCAGAAAATTTTATAATTTGGTCTTATCTCCAAAATGGAAAAATCCACCAAAACGGTCAACTTCTAAATTAGCAAATACATGCCAAAAATAAGTCAGTTACAAAAAAGGCATTTGTTTCGAGTGTGAGAGAAACAACCATTATAATTATAATATTTGGGCTTCACTGAACCCAACAATCTCCTATTTGAAGACCAAATATTGCTTGAGATAGCTACTCAGAGATATTCCCCATTGCAGGCATTTAAATCAGCCCCAACGAAGATTTTAGCTTCGCCAAAGTTTGCTCAAGAATGCTTCAGATGAGTCTCCTCCAAAGCACATCGGATTTAATAACCTCCATGGATTTTAAGCTTTCCATTTCCTCCCCCACAACTCGAATCAAATCTGGACCTCCACCAGGGCCCCAATTCAAAGCCCTTTCTATACACCACCAATACAAATCCTTCTCTACATACCAATCATCCCGAGAAAATTATTCCTAAACTATTTCATTTGAATTCACTAAATTATCCAACTGAACATGAAAATCATTAATAAGAATTTTTTTACCATCTTATTACTTTATGCAACATCACTCTCAACCTTATCAAATCTCACATTAAAATTTGATTTTATCTCATTATCTTCAACTACAACTTTTTCTTTACCTACAATTAGTACATTCCACTCTGTCTCTACCTCTGCAATCTCCATCAATAAATCATCTCTCTTTTTCTTCTACCTCTTCCACTTCTCCAGACTAAGACAAAACACTTTTTATTTCTTGCATCTGCTCCATGTCACTGTCAGGTTCCAAATACCAAGAAACTCCTCAATAACAGAATCATTGCCATCTAACTGATCCAAAAGATTCTTTCAAGAAGCCCAAAAATATTCATCATCATCTAGATGAATAGCTTCCACTTCATCAAAACTCTCTCCAAAGCCACACGACCAAGACATGAGAGCTCAAGCTCAATCATCCAAAGCCGCTACGTCCATTTTCCTAGAATTTCTTCATGATTTCCAAAATAACTTTTTCACCAAAGCTCTTATACCAATTTCTAAATTTAATGACACTAGAATAAATGAAAGAAAAAGAATTTTTATTATGGTTCGTCTTATACACTACATCCACTTTCAATAGGGGAATCTCTTTTATTAATTCTCAATACAATAAATAATATTCAAGTAGTAGCAACTTTTATAATTTAGTCTTGTCTCCAAAATGGAAAAACCCAACAAAATAGTCAACTTCTAAATTAGAAAATGCATGCCAAAAGGAAGTTAGTTAAAAGGCATCTGTTTCGAGTGTGAGAGAAAATAATGTTATAATTAGAATATTTGGGTTTCACTGAACCCAACAGGCATGTCAATCTTCTACTATTGTGGCTAGGAGAGAAGCATTTGGGGAGAAGGCCCACACTTTTGCAGGAAGATCACATGACCATTGCAATAAATTTGGGGCTTGCAAGGAGTTAGCTTGTAATGTAAGGTCGTGCTCCTCTATGAAAAACCATTACAATGTGTAGAATTTTGCTCTGTTATTGGCCAACACTCTCCAACACATCAATCTCTCTCCAAAAGAGCCACACATGGTCTCACCTTCTTATTTGGCTGCAACCACCTCCAAACACACTTGGCATAATTTCCCTATTGAATATATAATCAAATGGCCGCCTTTTCTTTTTATTTTGTAAAGAAGACAAAATTTTGTACTAACCACTAGTATTTATGTTTAGCCATTTGTGTTTAACTTTCATGGTTTATCTAAAATGTCCACATTCACATAGTGGTTTTGATCAACCACAAGTGTTTGTAAAAAGGGGGATTTTTTTGTTATTTTTTGTTTTAGTTAAAAATTTGCAAAAGGGGAATCAATATTTCTTTTACAATGAATTTAGCAAAGGAGGTTATTCCTTGAATAAGGGGCCTTAATTTTCAATTTTTGTCATATTTTGAGGTTTGAAAGACATGTCTTCCTTATCTGCCTCATGACATTAACTTTGAGGAACTTGTAACAACAAAAATGCTTGTAAATGCACTCATATAAAGTGCCACAAAATTGAATGTGAGAAGGGAATTTGAAATTTTTTGTACTTACACTGAATTATGAAGTGTAATGGGGGGTTGTGTAGAGTCTTGATTTGACATCACAGTTGTGAATCCTAGTGATTTAACATCACAAAAATGTCTCCTCCTGATTCTCACCTCATGCGAGTGTGCCTTGGAGCACACCTTGTACATCTCTACATTTCTTGCACACTCTCGATTTTAGTTGGTTCTGCTTATAGTCTCTTAGCATTTAGGGGAGACTATGATGTGTTATGCTAATACTTCTTTTAATGAAGAAAAAATATTTTTGGAAGGCATTATGAACCTTCTATCTTAATCTCTCATATGGGGATTAATTCAGTGGATCACATTTTGAGATTATAGTACTCCTTATCATAGTACTATTTGTATTATTAACTTCACAGAGTTTGATAAGCTTTGTGTACATTGGTTGAGTAGTGTTTATCAGTTCACTCATGCAATGTTTTGTATCTCACATCTTGATTGACATTTCTTAGAGATTCGTTGATTCCAACAGACACCAGTTCATCATCAATAGAGTTTATAACTTCTACATGCTTCAGGAGTTCTTCACCATCATGTCCCTACATCAAGGGACACATTTTCAAAAGGTCTTAAATCCTTCTAATTCTCTTTTTTGGAGACTTAATTTTATCAAGTGTGATTAATCTAAATATTTTGTTAGACATAGGTATATCTTTATTGTTACATATTATTGTACAAGATGCATTGAAGCTCAATCATGCAAATAATGTACAATTGAGGTGGCAACTAAGTTTTTGGAAGAACACGACATTAATAGGTTTGATGTCTCATTTTGTTTGGTATGTGACAATGACCATACTTTTTCTTCTTTAATTTTTCTAATTGGGCTTTTGATCATGGTATAATATTGAGATTTTCTTTGAATTAATATCTACAAGGGAACAATGTTATAGAATCAACCAATAGGAACTTGCTTGATATCATTAAAAGAAACTATTGGATAAAAATCCTAGAGAGTGGCATATATAGTTATAATGTACATAATGGGTAGATAGGACTAGAACTAAAACTTCTAGAGGAACTTCACCTTATCATCTAGTATATGGGATGGATCCTATGTTCTTTATGAATTTGAAAATCCCTACTTTATTAATATGAATGATTACCTTGAAATGGATGAAAAAGTAGAGGCTAGACTTCTTTAACTACTACACTTAGAAGAGAAATGTGACACATCTCTTAAATTTTTTAGTAAGCATTAGTGAATTGTGGAATGCTCAATTGATAAAAGAGCTAAGGTCAAAGCTTTACATATTTCTAGTTTAGTCCTTTAGTGGGACAAAGCTAATGAAAATAATAGAGATAATGACAAGCTTGATAGGTTGTGGTCATGTCCCTTCCAAATTACTAAAATTATGGGTGACCATACCTACTAACTACAAACTCTTACTAGAGAAGCTATTCTACTTCTAGTCAATGGATAATTTTTAAAGCACTATTTTCAAGCGTGGGTAGTCTTGATTTCTACCTTGTGCATACTTAGTTTAGGTGCTTTGTTTGTGTGTCTTTTTGTTTCTAGTTTTTAGGTTGGTTTATTTTTATTCCTATCTTTCTTTATCTTTTAGGGGTTTTATTTTAATAAAATACTTTAATAGTAAAGGTCCAAAATGGAGAAATTATTGAGTGATTATATTTTAATAGTGTGATCCCATTATCCTCTATATCCATCATCTCATATCACTAATCAATATAAAAAAGGCACACACCCTTGAACCTTTTCCAACATACCCACACCAACCCATCCATTGTACCTCCATATCATTCCTCTTCATCCACCAATCCCATTGCTCTTGGAAGAAATTTGGATGCCAAATCTCAAATGCATAAAGCCAAAAGCCACAAAATTTAAAGGATCAACATGTCCCATAGAAAATACATGCAAAAACAAATAAAAATATGATCCAAAATAAAAAATTTAAATCCCAAATGCCACAAAGGCCCGTGAAGAAAAAATAAAAATCAAAAGCTATGTGGATTCCAAAAATACTCATAGAATCAATGCATCCCAAAGATAAATCAAATTTGGCATCCAAACTTGCTTAAATCCAAAAGCTCCATCCAACTCTACATCCTCCACCCCATCTAATAATCCTTTATTACCTCCATCCATTTTGGGTCCTTATATCCCAAAATCCACATCCACTCCTCCATATAAATCTCAGCTAAATTCAAAATCCACTTCTCTTTCACAACTCCACCACCGTTAGGGTGTGTGCTAATGCCAATCTTTCCAACATTTCCATCCACTCATCTACAAGTCTTCCATCAACCCATCCATTATCCAACATTGATCTTTTATCCTTTCATCCCTCTTATCCAATCCTTTGCATAAATCTATATCCCTCACCATCTTCCCATCCATTTCATCCCCCTAACCATCATTCTACCAACATTTATGATCATACCTCCAATTATCCATGGTCTAATGGAGCACATCTTCAAGGGATACCATCCATGGAACTAGATTCTTGAGTCCTCCCTTCATCTCCTTATCATGCATCCACCATCTTCCAAATCCAGTTATCCATATCCTTATCCTTCTCCATCCATCCTATTCCCAACAACTTAGACAAATAAAAAAAAAGAAAAAAAAAAGTAAAGAGAAATCATTCATCTAATGGTGATTTAAACCACTTCTTGTGGTACCTTGGATAAGTACCATGATGAAAACCTGGCAATAGGTGTCATGTGTAATCCATTACCCTCTTGCACTCTACACTTGGGGGGAAGTTTCATCCATGCTATCCTACCTATCACCCCACCTTCATCCCTTATTTTATATCCATTGTCCTATCTAAAATCATCCTTTCTTTCCCTCCTTTGATCTTGACAAGGATAAGGATATCCATAGACATCATGCACTATATCCTTCTATCTTTCTTATCCTATCCATATCGCTCATTCCATATCCCTCATCCTATCCAAATCCATCTTCCCTTCCCATATTTGGTCTTGATGAAGAGCCTAAGGGTCAAATATCAATGCATCTATATCCTATCCACTTGATCTTAATAATCCTATCTATATCCTCCAGCCTATATCCCCTATACTACTTCCATCCTCATATCCTATCTAATTCCTCCCCTCTTTTCACCCTTGATCTTGATAAAACTAGGGGTCAAATATCAATGCAAATTCATATTGCTTTTGCACTATCCTTCCATATCATACATCACTCATGATCTTCCATCCATGATTGCACTTAGTCCTTTGCAACTAGTACTTGGATCTCCATCTTCCTACCCTCCACCCACCACCATCCTATCTCCCATCACCATCCATTATCCAAAGTCCTCTCTCCTATCCATAAAATTCCTCCATCCTTCCATCCTTTATCGAGTATTGGTTTTCCCTTGTAAGCAGTCTGAGGACTCCAATCCACTTCTCGAACATGTATCCCTCCATCATCCTATTCAATCCTAAAAAGAAGTCATTCCAAATGTAATAAGCCTAATCCATACAATCTTGCTATGCAACCTAGCACATCATCCATTCCTTGGATTTGTTTCTAGCCTTGCTACAAACCTTGATCCTTTAGTCACATTATCATCATAGGGATATGTCTTTCCCAATCCTCACATTGTTTCAGGATGTATCCTTCCCATATCAAACTTTAATACCCCCATGTTTCTGATACTATTTGCTACTATTGGGTTCTCTTGTGTGTTAGCATGATACTGATTTTGATGGTGATTAGTTCATCGATCTGGTGTGTGCGGATGCGTAGTTTAGTTAATTGTTGCATGTGACATTATTAGTATGATTTATGATACTCTGTGTGTTGATTGGATTATTGTTTATTCAAATAGTTTTTCATTAATGTTCTATATGTCGATGTGATGATTTTATGGTGATCATGTTATTTGGATTCAGTATTATTTTATAATGCAATGGTTTAATAATTAGTTATGATGCAATAGTTAAGTAATCATGTTATCTTATGATCAATTTGTTTAGAAATGTTAGTTCGTCATTGATATTGTAATTATTAGAATAGCTTAGGTGAGAGGACAATGTAGCATCACTCGTTCACGAGTTCCCTACTACATTGCAATTCCTTCTCATGATATCATGTTTTTGATTATATATACATGTGCTACTTGACGTATATTTGGATGCAGGATTGCATGAATAAGTCTCGATTCCACCTGCTTCGGCAGGATAGGGCGAGCATTAAATTAACCCAATGGGTAAATGTTGAAAAAGGGAGTAGGTTTGGAAGTGTCCCCGTCCCAAGTCTGTCGTCCTGTTGTAAGTTGTGGTGTCATGACTGAAGTTTTGTCCTTGTCTTTATGTAGTTTGACTGTTGAGTATTTATTTAATTCATGGTTAGTGTTTAATTAATTAATCTTATTTTATAAGATAATTAATTAACGTTGCATAGTTATTTGATTTAATTGTGAGTTGGTAAAATGTTAAATTTAAATATTTTGTAAATTAAAAAGTATCTAATTAATTAAAGTGTAAGAAATTTAAATTAAATTAATATTGATGAGGATAATTAAATATTATCTTTTTATTAATATTAAATTAGAAAATCATGTGCAGATAATATCTTGATTGAATAAATTATTTTAATTAAAATTGTAGATAAGTTGTGCTTTTAAAAGCTGGAAAAAGGACCAATAAGGGAGAGGGAGGAGGATTTTTGAGAAAAGAAAGCGAAAGAGCTTTATTGATTCTTTTTTTTGATTTATTATTTTTGGATGAGAGAGTGATTCACACACAAAAGTTTTTTCGGTTGTTTTGATCTATAAAAAGAAAAATAGTTTTGGTTGTGTGTTTTCAGGGTAAAATTATTGTGGTTGAAGAAAAGATAGATTCAGAAGTGAGCTAAAGACAGAAATTGGAAAAGAGAGCTGTAGGAGGAAATCGAGAGGAGGCTACAGAAGGGGATTCTTCATGAATGGATAACTCCAGGTTTTATTCTGTTAATTTATTATTATTTTATTGTTCTGTAAGTAAAATCTGGTTTATTGAGTTTGAAAATCCATTCCGCTATTTCTTTGAAAATGAATCTGTGAATTGAAAACTTGTCTGTATTTAAACCCTCGAATCCTCTGTAGAAACCTTCATGAATTCTTTAATAAAATATAGAGGTGGAAATAACGGTGTTGAAAAGAAAATTCTTTTATTAGTTGAAATTTGTTTACCCAGATCTATATTGAGTTGGTTGAGGAAATTATCTTTTTAAAAGAAAATAGTTTGTGAAATTCTTTGAAATATGCGTGCCCTGATTATTATTGCTTCTGATAAATAAAATTAGTTATATCATCTGTTACTATGGTTTGGTTGTATATATATATATATATATATTTGGTCTCTTATAAGAAAAGTTTTTATATAAATAAATCTATTGATCAGATTTCAAAATGGTTAGATAAAATAAATTATGTTTAACAATTTATGTTCTTGAATTTCGTGTCTTCTTGAAAATGAAAATTTAAAATAAAATATATATATGTATATAGGTACTGTACTTTAATATTCATTTTTAACTTGATTCGTAAATCGAAATAGAAAATAGTATATAAAAAGAAGTTTTATTTAAAATAAAATTTTAAAACAAAAAAAATTATAAAATAAAATTTAAATTTTAAGGGGTGGGAGGTTGGCCGACGCCGTACCCTCCCACGGCCCTGCTGTGGCAGTACGTAGCCACTACGGCTACCCACAGTAGCCGAAGCTACTGGGCGCAGTCCGTAGGGACTGCGACCTCCCCACAGGGGGAGGTACGTAGTACCTCCACCTGTGTGGAGGTCCGGGCCTTTATTTATTTATTTCATTTTCTTTTTTATTATTATTTTCGTTTATATATATATATGTAAATATATATATATATTTATATTTATATAAATTTATAAATTTAAAATATATTTTATGTATATATTAATGTATATATATATAGATTGATATATATATATTTTGTGTATATATATATATTGATATATCTATATATATATATATAGGTAAATTCTATTTTAGAATTTGTGAATATGATGTTATTATATAAAAGATTTTATATATTGTGATAATGGTTTTAATGTGATAATTTTTATAAGTTATTATATTATAGTTTAATTGAGGTAATTGGGAATGTGATATATGATTATTATTATTAAATTGATTAGTTAAAAATTAAAAGATGCAACGTTATAGTGTTATTGTGTGAAGTAGAAATAAATTGTGCTTTGAATTTAGTCGAATACTCTCGAGTTGTTGAGCTATTTATTTGATGAAATTTGTTATTCATTGTAAATTGTTTTATGGCGTTGTTTATGTATTGGTTACTCTCGAGGTTATTCATTTAGTTTAATTTGATTTTCTTTGATTTGGGTTTAGGTCATGTGGAAAACCCTAGAGTTAACTTTTCCAGTTATAGGAACCTAAGTAGTGTTTAGAACTTCCAGAGGCAGGGATACTGTGAGTTGTATTTGAGCTTGTAATTTGATGGTTGATTTTATGTTTTGGCTTTGGTTAATGTACACTTGGATTGTACAGTTTTGTGAATGTTATGCACGTGATTGTGGGCGAGATGGTTAAGCCTCGTAGATGAATTATTGGTTTGGTTCAATATTTCTTGTGGTACAATCCTGTTATATTGGATATTTTATGTTGGGTGTTTAGAGAGAGTGGCTCGAGGTGGGGGCCGGCGCACAAAGGGGCTATTAGGGTAACCCACATAGGGTTAGATTAATCAGTGATAACCTAAGTAATTAACCATGGGTGGGGTTTAAACACTAATAAGATAATTGTGATGCCTCATCCACCTGTTAGTGCTATCACAGACTAAAGGGGACAGAGAAGGCCATGGTTGGCAAGGTCGTTGCCTTGTCTTCACGAAAGGTTAACGACTTCACATGAGTAACCCTATGGAGCGGCGCCTTGAGATAGGCTGTCAGGAGAACCATAGATGGAGGCGACACCTTTACTTGGTTGTCTGGAGAATCCATGTAGAGATGGAGGCGGCACCTTGTGATAGGATGTCTGGATAATTCATGTTAAGCCATGCGATGACACTCTCCTCTAACATTCCATTTGTGTTGATTTACTGAAGTCCTCTGGAAGTGATTTGTTGATTTGTCATTGGTTAGTTTTGGAAGTGGTTGTTGTTATGCCTTTTGGTTTTATCGTTGCTTAGTTTCTATGTGGTCTTTGATGTTAAGTTGTCTATCTGGAGTTAGTCTTATGTTTTGTTAGATGTGCTTGGTCGGGGATCCTTCCTTGTCTACTCCCAGCATAGGGGTGGTTGGGTGGAATGTGCTTCGCACCCTGTTGGGTTCCCTTTTGGTTGCTGATGTATCTTTTATTGCAGGGTTTTGGCGGATGTTGTTGATCCAGTGTTCTTATGTACCAGATGGATGTATATACTTCAGATGTAATGTATTTATTGATATATCATCTCCCATGTGTGTTGGGATGACCTTGATGTAATTTGTATATGTGGTTATTGAGATGTATTTTCAGTTAGTTGTATTGTACTATCTTATGGATATAATGTATATTTAGACGATGTATTCATTCATGATCGATCACTTGTTATAGTTGGTTATGTTGAGTTGTATCTGTCAAAATATGTAACACTTTATATCTTTATAATTTCATTTATTGTCATATGTACTTATGGTATTAATATGGTTACTATTAATGGATATTTTAAATGATGATTTGAGAATGAATGGATTTATGTAATTGTTTAATTATGGTTTAATCTAATATCATTGTTATGGGTTAGTATAGTAATGTCACCTCGTGTACCCCAATGGAATTAGTCGTACAACTTAATGCATAGTTATATTGGAATACTTAAATACAATCTTATGTTCTTTTTAAAAAAAAATGTTCTGTTGTTATTAGTTCCTTTGGGGTTTGCACAACAGGGCGTTACACAAACAATGTCATCATCATCACCTATCAATTGGTTTTTAACTTCACTAGGGGCATGACCATATTTTTCCTTAGATGCTTGTATATTCCTACTCATTTGATTGTGGGTACCTTTCACATACATTTGTCTTGGTCCTTATAGTGTATCATCCATAACAAAATCTCATTCCTGCACCAATCCATAATAAAGCTTTGTCATCTTTCTCATAGTTGACATTTTGTGTCTTTCATTTTCCATGTTCGATCATAATAAGGCTTATATCATTATCCATTCCTAATAATTGGTCCTATACCTGCTTGAAGGCAAGTACTTAACTCATGTCTTCAATGGATCCTAGACTTGGTGTTGGAGGTCATCATCTCAAAAACCCAAAAAAATACAAATAATTTCAAAAATCCAAAAATCAAAACATCTCAAAAATCCAAACAAATTAGAAAACTTTGAAATCCAAAAAAAAATCAGAAAGTTTCAAAATCCAAAAAAACAAAAAATTCCAAAAGTCTACAAACATCCAAATAACTTTCAAAATCCCAAAAACAATGTCAATTCCTATCATTCCAAGTCCAATCAAACTACGTTGCCTTTGTGTGTATAACATAGAAAAGGCTATCTTCAATGAGCCCTCGAGGCACTAGGCTAGTCCTTTAGGGTTTGTTAGGACAAGCCAATCATGATTCAATCCATAATAAATAATCTAAGGTCAAGTTAGTTGAACTATGATGTCTCTGTGCATGCTACATAGGCAAGGCCATCTTTGATGAGCCGTTGAGGCACTAGGTCAATCCTTTAGAGTTTTTCAAGTCAGTCACTATCCATAACATAATAAATAAAACACTTTTATCAGACACAAACATCCATCTAAGTCTCAATCAAATCATGAACCAACATATTAACTATGAATTAGTCCTCAATCCAAACCAATCAATTTCCTAATCAGTAAAATGTCAAATCAATAATTACTAGTCAAATTGATAGTCTTATATGTAATGCCCCACCACACAACCCTAGAGGAAGTTGCAATTAACTACACAAACGCACTAATTTTTTTTTTTAAGTACAAATAACATGCAAGTTCACTACCCATTGCCAACAACCTCTAAGGTTACGAGACATAGATTACTTTAAAACCCAAACAAGAAACATGAATTGAAAACATCACATTTAATTACTTAACAAATTAAGAACACATACATTCCATACATGATAAAATTACATCCAAGCACAAGAGATACCACATGTTTCCAATAATATAATTTACAATATGATTACAACTCTCATTCCCCGAATGAGGTAAATCCAATAAACATGATTACAAATTACATCATCCACCTCGATACAATGAGGGGTAATAAATTACAATAATAACTGAAAAGAATAAAGCATGCAAAGGAATTGGATCCCACGAGCTCTCCAACTGAAAATCTTGTCCACACGAACAAAAAGATGACCCAACAGATTAAGGTGCACATTTCACCCAACCATGTGATACCCGAAGGCTCACCCCCCGTGCTAGGAGATAGTAACAAGGAATCCTATACAAGACCATCAATCTATAGACACAGGCTAACTCACACTGACACAACCAATCACATGAACCATACAACCATACAAATAACACAAGTACAACTCTAACATCACTGACATGAGTCACATTGCTTCCATAAATAAAACAGATCGAGTATGATAAGAAGACCATACCCACAAAACCAAATACCAACTGTTGTTGTAGAAAGAGTGTCATCACATAGCTCGACATGGGATCTACTCTGGGAATCTTCATAGGCTCCAACCCCCACTATGAGTTGTCCTGGTGGCCTCTACCGAATCCCGACACCCATACTCACTCATGCGGAATCAAATACCTCTCGTAAAGACAAGATAGATGACCTTGCCATTCCAAGCCTTCCCACTCATCCCAAGCCTATACGAGTACTTGCGTCAATGAGTGAGGCTCAATTATCTTAATTAATGTGAAATACTATCCAAACTTCTAAGTACATTGATTTAGTTATCACTTGATTAAACCACCTCCGCAGGTTATCCAGTTTACCTCTTTGGGCTTTGGCCCCTAACAAAATCCACTCTTCTACTTGACAACAAACCGACACAAAACCAATCACCAAGGGTGTCAAAGGGCATACAAACAAGATAAACAATCACTCCAACTCTAGGAGGAACATATAATGAAAACCCACTCCAAACATCGGAGGCAACAAAAGTCAAAACCTTCTCCAAACACTGGAGGCAACAAAAGTCAAACCCTCTCCAAACACTGGAGGCAACAAAACACGTAAACCACTCCTAATACAAAGGAGGCACAAAACATCCCCGTTCGTGAAAATTGGGTAAAACAACAGGATACACAATACGCCCTACCCAAGGCAGTACAACAGTTGACTAACATAGTACAACCCCCAAAAGTTAAATCCCTTCTAGAAGACTTAACAACCCTTCTAATCAAATTCCCCAAAGCGAAAACAGAAGAAGTGTACATTCAAGAAGGGCGATCAAACATGAATTAAATCTATATTTGGATTTCCTAAATCCACTTCCTTTATTTACATTCAGTAATTTATTGTCTTAATAAAATTGATTTAATAACATGTCTCTTTCAGACAACAGATAAACTTTAACCAGTTATTTAATTCCCTAATTGCTCTTCAATGAAAATAGCATTTACTTCTATGATCCAGAACCTATCATTTAAAAATAACTATTGGTCATTTGCACAATAAATCATTTTAAAGTCAATTAATCCCGCAATTAAACACCTTACATTTAAATCCAAGATTTGTCCCTTCAAATATATTATTTTAAAACAAAATCAATAATTCAACTATGAACACAATATTTTAAATTCCTCAATTACACATTTCATAAAAAAAATCACTAGTCTTATTGTAAGTTCACTTGCAACCAATAGGAACTATAATAAAAATGCTCTTATAAACATTCCATTTCATTTAACACGAATATCCCTTTTCCTTAAAATCACTCCCTTATTAAATAATTGTTTAAGCATTTGACAAACAATCATTAATTAAATCTAAGGGTCCACTTCAATTTCCCAATAATATTGAAATATAAGAATCCCATTGAAATCATTTCATTATAAAATCAATGTATACATCTTATATAATAAAATAATCCTAAATGATAGTGTTTAAATATAAAAATGTTTTAACCTGAAAACATTATTTAAATAAATATTTATATTTTTGAATTAAAAACCAACTCATAAATATTTCCCAAACTATTTAAAACCCATTTAAAAATCCAAACCATTTAAATAATACCCAAGTATTTCTTTTTAACACATAAAATAAATAAAATAAAATAAAACATAATATATAATATATTATATATATAATAAATTATTATTATATTAAATATATAATATAATATATATATATATCATATATATAATAAATAAATATATTAAATATATATATATAATATATAATAAATATTATATTTTATATTTATAAAAAAAAATGAAATAAATTAACAAAATGGAAAAGCCCATTTAGGCGTAGGTCAACCCTACCTCCTAAGGGTGGCAACTACACACATACGCCCGCCCTCAACAAACTGTGGGCACACAACCCACCTCCCTAGGGCAGCAGCCCATGTGCTTCACACACCATTCGCCTCCCTCTAAGCTAGGCGGCTGGGGTTCGCTTCGCCTCCCCCACATGCAAACCAAAATAATTTTATAATATTTTATCTTTTAATAAAAACTAAAATAAAACCACCTCCCCTGTTGCATAGTAATTTCTATGTAAAGAAAATATTTTATAAAAGCTAGAAAATTCTCCAGCATAACCTCATATATATGCAAATATAATATATATATATCCTATTATATATATATATATGTGCATATATATATACATATATCCTATTATATATATGCACATATCCTATTATATATATGCATATATATATATATATATAATAGGATATATATATATATCCTATTATATATATGCACATATATATATATATATATATATATATATATATATATATATATATATATATATATATATATATATATATATATATATATATATATAAATATAATAGGATATATATATATATATTTCATTGTTTTACAATTAAAATTGGGCAAATTTTTCCCATAGAAATTTCCAAAGAACTAATTTCTTGTTTCCAAATCCCTAAATATTTTCAAATTTAAACAGAAAAGTTTCTAATTTCTTTTGTTTTCCTTCCATTTTTCTATTGTTAAGATTGAAGATTTCAATTGCAAGTTTTGTTTTTCTACAAAAAGGATCTAAATTTCTTCAAGATTTCAACTAGGTTTTCAAGAATGATTGCAACAAATTTTCAAAACAAGAAACCAAATTTTCAAAACAATAAAAGAAACAAAGAAAACCTATTTGAAGCTTGAGGGAGAATCTGGTGTTGAGTAAATCCAATTCTTTCAAAACCCTTTTCAAATCTTCACTCCAATCCCAAGATGCATCCTCCAAAAATAAGAAAAAAACCCTCTTTCCTCTTCACAGCAAATTTCTTTCCCCAAGCATGAATAATCCCCCATCCTTCCATTCCTTTTCAAATTAAGTCAATGCCCTCTCAAAATATCCCCGATATTTTTTTTTTTCAAATATAAATATATTTCAACATTATAGATATTTTCATGAATTTAATACAAAATATTTGCATTTTAATACTTTAAAGCACAATTTAAATTTCAAATAGATTTAAATCATTTACCTTATTATAAATTTTCTATTTCAAAATGAATTTAAAACTTTTAATAATTTCTTTTCAAAAAGCATTTAAACTTTTTTGAAATTTTCTTTTCAAAGAATTTAACACTTTTAAAATTCCAAAAAGAATAACTTGATTCATTTCCACACAATTAATTTAATTAATCAATAAAATAAATCTAATCCAAGATTAGATTATTTTATTAATTAAATTAAATTAATTAATAAATTCAATAATATTTCTAACATTATAACCAGATCAATTTAATAAACAACTTAAATACATAAAGCCATTTATTTACCTTTTCTACTTGCAATTAAATAAATCACAGAGAGAAGAACAACAAGGAAGCAACTTAACCCGACTAAAACCCGACGACACACTATGACTAGGCTGATGACTTGGCACATAAAACCTAGCTACTATCTCCCAATTGAATACCGTTGGCCAATGGACACACTCAACTCTGTGAAACCAGGTGGAGTCGATGTCCTGTACCTGTCAACCTACAACCAAAGAGTATATCGAACATGCATATATATAACATAATAAAACACACTGTGAAGAGGAAATCATGGAATCGTGGGGCACTCGCAAGCGAGTGATGCGATCTCGCCCCCTTCACCAATACACTCATCATAGACTGACGGTTCCATCATAAACAATTATCTCATGCAATAACATGTTACAATAACTAGTCATCATTACACCAATTAAAACATGTCAAATAAAGCATCATATAAGATACATCGCATCACACAAATAGGCTATCGCTCTATAAATAGCGATCAAATCGCACACACATAATAAAACATCTCAATAACCAAAAAGCACATCAAAGAAAATAAGGACACACTGTCCATCCAGGAAGCAAAACAGAGGGGTATTACATTATACAAGATATGGCATTGTCAAAACCAGACTCAATGTCTTATACAACTCGCCTCATTTCTTGAAACCATACCTAGTCCTATCACTTGTCTTATACATGATGTGTCCTTCCTAAAACTAGACATCATCATTCATCAACCTTATCATTTTCCTTATATAGGTGATTACATGGTTGAAACCAGATTTGACGTCTTATATGACATGTTTCCTTTCCTAAAACTAGGCATTATTAATCAATCACTCTCATCAATCCTATTTGCAAACAATCATTAGAAAAAAATCTAAAGGGCTATTGACTCTATTGGTCTAGTTGGTCTTATCTTTCTATTGATTTATCTTTGGTCATTTTACTAGCCACCTCGAGGATGTCCCAAGAAGGATTTAGAGGAGTGATGATGTATCATGACCTGTTTTATCTTTGATTGTTGTTTGCATTTTGTCTTGACAAAAAGACTGGTACAACTTGGCTCCTAGTATGAGTTATGACATTCATTGTTTGTCAACTATCTATTTTTGCAAGGGGATAACATTGCACACTTTGTTTATGTCATATCATGGTGTTTATTATCCATTTGTCATATTTTTAATGCCTAATGATGATAATCATGCAAGCCGAATATCTATCAATAAAAATATCAATCCCTTTCCATTCATCTTCTTTTTGCACTAACATTTTCTTCTCGCTAACGGGTATGTGCAGGATCATGGTATGCCAAAAAGTGGCAATATTTGTAGGGTATGTGGCTGACGACTTACTTTTCACCCAAAATTAATGAAATGAAAAGGGTTTTTAGAGGAGATTCTCAGCTTTCCAAAAATATAAATTATGATTTAATTTGAATTTAATAAATAATTATTATTCATTTTCTATTAGAATTACGACTAAAGTCCTGATTGATAGGCTGATTGAAAAACATCTATAACTTTCAAACGGTGTCATACTTTTTGAATCCAAAACATGCGTCACATTCTATGCTTTACATACTATAGGCTTAAAAAAAGAAAAATTAAATTTCATGAATTTTTGACCAAGTTAAGGTGGTCAGACAGACGAGCTTTTATATTTTCTAAAAGTTGTAATAAAAATTCATAATTAATTATTTACTTGGAAAAAAATTACAAAAAAATATGCATCACATCCACACATGAGTCCTCTACTTATATATAAAATCTTACAAAAAAATATTATCATTTTATTATGGTTAGGGTGGTCAGACATACACCTACTTCTTATTTTTCCACTGAAATTTAAGTACTATTGCATTGAAATTTCAAATTTTCACCAAATAGATTTTATTTATTTTTAAATAAACCTAGTATTTTAGAAACTACATTCAATTTTCTACAAATTCTATTCTTACATATTTTTGAAATAATATAGATAACTTATTCAAATATTTACGTCAAGTTGCCTAACACTGATTTTTCTGAATTTTTTGCCACTTAAGGGCCTGTTTGGCATACCATGATCCTGCACATGCCCTAACATTTCTCTTCATCAATCCCTGCATTCATCAACTATCAAATTTTCTTATCGAAATATAACTTTTAAATTTTTTTCGAAACTCTTTCAAAATTTGTAATTTTTTTTTTAGGGGGCATAGGTCTATCTAGCCTTCACCATGACACACTGGGGCATACTTTTGAACTAAATTTGTTTGACGCAACGCGATAAACAACATTGTATCAAAGAGGGGCAAAATATAGATACTGAAAAATGTCCTAAGCCTACAAATCTTAATTTTCACCATCAATTTCCCTTCTTCCACTACATAATTGAATAATTTCAATTATTTGATCATGGATTAAAGTCATATTTCTTCTATTAATTAAATAATTTTAATTATTTAATTAATTCACTTTTCCCTTTTATTCTTCCTTTTGATTAATTAAATAAATTATATTTATTTAATTATGTCACTAATATTATTTTCTCTCTATAATTAAATTGATTTTTATTATTTAATTATTCATTTTCACTTTTCAAAGTTATAATTAAATAATTATTATTAATTGTTTAATTATTCATTAGCTTTTTCTTCTATAACTAAATAAATTATATCTATTTAATTATTTTCCACCTTTCCCTCCACTATTAAATAATTGTTTTAATTATTTAATATTTTTTCATTTTCCTCCACTTTTAAATTAAATCATTTTTAATTAAAATTCAACTTTCCCTCTTCTATAATTAAATAATTGTTTTAATTATTTAATATCCACTTTACCTCCTAAATTAAATAATTTTATTATTATTTAATTTATTTCAGCAACCCCTTTTTCCGGGACAATCTCTTTTTCTGTGTCATTCTTATCTCTTCACATCTCGTTTAATTTCCACCCTTGATTGAATTAGTCTCAACCATCCATCCTTAACTAAACCCTATTTCATTGCCTCTCAAGCAATCTTGGCCATTGATTTTCATGTCATATTGGCTTTTAATCCTATCCCTTCATTCAAATTTGGTTTTCTATAAAAGAGACCTATTATTGTCATTTCATTCCTAACAGATTCAATTCAAGTACATGTTATTCAAGGAGACAAGTACAATCTCCAATAATTTTCTATCACTATCACTAGGCTTATTGTTGTGTACTCAAAATCTAAGGGCAAGAAAACATACAATACAAACTGGAGAAGGGAAATGAAGGTGAATCAACCATGGCATAGAAATATTGGTAATATTGCTTCATTATTTTATGTTTCTATGTTCATTTGTGCTTCATTGTTGGTTTACTTTGGGGTTTGAGTTTTATTGATTCATGCCTTTTCCCTTGATTTTAACCTATTCTACAGGTGCAACCATGTGATTTGACATTTAACAAGTAGGTAAAATTCCTACCTATTTTGGGTAGTTGGAGTTATTACACCTCTTGTCCATGTATATGCCTGTATTTGTGCTATATATACTGTCGTAAGGGGGAAATTAGAAGCATAAGAAAAGCAATCATAAATGAATTAAACAAATTATAATTCAAAGAAAGACTAAGATTCCATACCCATTACTCATGAAATGAAGCTTTCAAACTAATGAAATCATGTAATGAAATCCTAAGATAACATAATGAATTCAAAAACTAAAAATCTTTACCATCCCATGCCGAAGTTGTACTTGCATTTGATGTTGAATTTCACATTGTTGTAATCAATGCAAAGCCTCCATTATGCATTGCAAAAGCTTCAATGTGTGTGATGTTGAAATAGAATTGTGAGGATAAATCGTAATTGTGTAGCGCTTCTCTTATGAAAATTCTAGATGATTTGTGAGAAGGTTGAAGGTTATTTTATAGATTTTATGATTCGAGATGAATGTGCAAGATTAAACAATTTTGAATCAAAATCATCAATGGTTGAAATCTATTGAGATGAATTAGATTGCTTAGTTAGCTTTTGTGATCAAATCAATTAAGGATGTTAATTCATCAATCAGAGGAAATAGATTGCCTAATCTATGGAATTGAGGAAATCAAGTTGAGCTTTCAGTGGGATTGAAGAATAGATTGATTAGTTAGGAAATAGATGAATCAATTAGCCAATAAGAGTGAGCAATTAGTGGTCATGATTTGCTCAATCATAAAAGAGGGTGAAGGTAATTAATTAAGCTTTTTGAGTTAAACGTGCAAGTCATGTTTGACATTAGCAAATAAAATTGTGTTTGTTTGTTGACCTTTTTTGATGATGTTGAATAATTAATTTAATTATTCTATTTAGAAAGGGGGAAAGTGATTTAATCAAACTAATAAGTGATAATACTTTAATTGATTTAGGGGAATAGTGTAAATTAGCAACATAATTAAATAATTGATGCTATTTAATTAATCAGGAGGAATAAATATTAGATAAATGATTAAATAGTGAATTAATTAAATAATTAAAGATTATTTAATTAATAGAGGAGATTAGGGTTTTTGATGTAAATGATGTGAAATGTAGTAACATTAAATGATAATGATCTTGATGATGAGAAAATGTCATTTAGGATGTTTGATAAGCGTTAGGTCATTTTTACATGTCTACATTTTGCCCCTCTTTAAGATAAAAGTACGGGTTGCTTTGTTTCAAAGAACTCAATGTAAAAATCAAGATTTAAAAAAATTTATATGCCCCATTATGCTCCGACAGTTAGTTGAAAGATATTAGGATGTTGGTCTTCCCCCTCGAGAGGTTGGTCAAAAAAATCATTTTTTAGACCCAAGCTCATGACAACTGGCAGAAATACTTCTGAATAAGTCTTGATAAACTCGACCTTCTTCAACAATTTTAACTTTCAGGACTTTTTAAAATAATATCAGGACCTCAAATTGAACCAAGCAAATTTATGATTTTATCTTTAGAATGTAGGAAATTTCACTATCAGATATTCAAAGCAATTAACTGAGAATCCATTCTAATTAACGAACTTCGAAGATGTAATCAGGTGGAAACTAATGTTTCAGTCCACCGACGTTTGTATTCCTACACCTAGGTTTTGCTTCCCATCCAAAACACTCCAAAGTGTTTCACACCGACTCGAGGTACTCCCCTTCATCGCATGTGTAATACTCAGTTTCCCAGTACTTCTTTATCTCAAGCTCCTCCTTCACATTAACTCCCAAAGCATACCTCCCAACTTGGTTATTTCACTGATAGCAATCCAAGTTAGCCTGACCATCCATACTTGAACATTGCATCACAATCTATTCTTCCTGCACATAAAAATGCCACATATTAACCCCTTCTAAATAAAACATTTAATCATCATAAAACCATAATTAATAAATCATTTCAGTTTCAAAAAGAATCTGATGTAATTTACTATCAAAACAAAAGCTATATAAATCACAAAAAATCCATGAAGCCTCCTAAATGTAGCTTAAAGCAAGTTTATAGGATGGGTTTCAGCATAAGAAGCTTTTTACTACAACTCTCAATGAATGTATTATAAGCAAAAAACAAAATTCTTCACACTCGAAGTAATGTAGTCAAAAATTTATTCCAAAAGTATGTTAGCAGGCATTAACTAAAAACAAAATGATTTTTTCCTTGGTTTCTTTTATCAATATGCCATGTGGAAATGGAATAATCACTAAGAAACCCTAACAATAAAAAATGAAGTAAAGGTTCAAGAAATGAAATTCTAATGTACTATTGTGTAATGGTGATGAAGGAACTTATATGAGCATGACCTACATACAAATCCTTTCCATTGAATTGTCATCCATCCAAAGAGAAAATAAGCAATGTAAGGATTTAAGCAATATAAGTCCAAAGGGTTATGTTGTAATGGTAACAAAATCACCATAAGAGCACAACTGAGGAACAAATTTTTGTTATTGTAATTATGTGATCCATAACTCTATTGGTCATGTGGCACAATTGTGATATAACAAATACATGATGCATTCATGTGTGACCCAATTTTAATGTGGCTATGTTCTAATAGAAATGGAGGCACTCATATGAGCACAATTCATGTACAAATCACTATCATCACAATTAGGTGTCCAATTACTCCAACAAAACTTCGATGCACCTGTGGTATAAAAATTATGGGGTGCATTCAGGTTGACTCAAGTTTAACAGGTTATGATGCAATGATAGCATGATCCAAGAGTGATTACCTCTTGTTGCAATAAAGAGCCTATAACTTTGGTTGATATGCAAAGTGGTTGTGTTATATAAATTATGCAGTGCATTCAAGCATAACCCATGTTTAATGGGCTATTCTAGAGAATGATCAAGGTTTTCTAAACCTTATGAATGTTACTTTAAAGTGTACAACTTAAACTATAGAACAAGTTTGTTACATACTTGAATGCAATCTTGGGTTTCCATAAACTATAATAATGTGATTTGCTAATAACCATTATGGGAAGTATTAAAGCAAGACCCATGTTATATAGGATACATTTCCCTGATCAAGTTTGCATACCTTAATGATCAAACACAAGTTTCCCACACACTCTAGGATACTATCCAAGATCATACCACACCCTGTCAAGACAACTAATTTTCTAACCCAAGATTTAAAGGAGTTTTTTAATACCAATAGAAGCATTGGTAAGAGCATGACTAGGGTACAAATCCTAGGCCTCCATAGAAACATAAACCATAACTCTAGTGGAATAGTGAGGTTGCAATACCAGAAAGATTGAGACATCATCTATTTGTCAGAATAATTTTAACTCGACAGCGAAAAAAATACCCAATATCAACTTTTTTAAATACCCATATAAAGAAAATTCCCAACATCCTTTTTTTAAATACCAACATAGTCAATAAAAAAGGGTTCACCGAACATCAATTTTTTTAATGCTTGGGAAAAATGATAACAAAATCAAAATTTAGAAAACTGCGTGTAATAGTAGAAAAGGTTGAGACCTAATTTGTTTCTTAGAAAAAACATTATCTCAATAGCGAAAAATATCTAGTACCATTTTTTTAAAATACCCATTTCAAGTGAAAACCCAACATTGAAATACCTAAACAACCAATAACAAAAATACCGAGCATCAATTTTTAAACATACCTAGATATCCAGTGATAAAATAGCTAGCATCATAAAATTCAAATAGCCAAATAATACTTCACAAAAACACCCAACATCAAATTTTTAAAATACCCAAATAGGCATAACGTATACATCCAACTTTTAAAAAAAATTAAGAATGGTTTACTTACCTCTTAGATGATCCACAGAAAAAACCTCAAAATCCTCAAGACATACTTCCAGGTGGGGAGCAGTCTGATAGAAGGGTAGATTTGGCCACATTCTAGAACGTACTTTGAAGCACTGCTGGTAGGAGATTCCTCCATTGGGAAATCCCTTTGATTACTAATCAATATCTGCATCTTCAAAACACTTCAACCTCTATTTGTTTTCCCATACTATTTCTTCTAACTAAGTAGGAGTTAAAAATCATGGGAAAATGGTGGTCTTAATTATATTGTTTGATTTTTGTTACACATTTATAAGAAATATATATATAAATTTGTATGCATAAGTGTCGGCTAGAGCCTAAATTGATAGCTAGGAAGATTTTCTCTCAAAAAACAAAGTTTGATGCAAAAAATTAGTCATGTATAGCCGTGATTTTATCCGATGATCAAATTAGTCATTTATTTCTAGTCATTTATAGCTATGTTGCAAAAAATTAGTAGAATTTAGTCATTTATAGTTGTTGTGACTAAAAGTTTTAGTCGCGTATTCATTTATTTGCCAAATTCTACTAGTGAGAGTTATGAGGTGTTAAGAAATAATTTAGTGGTAAAAAGTCTATCTAAACTTGGCTAATTATGAGTTTGAGTCCCAATGGGCATGCCAACAACTATTTATTTATCTATATATTTTTCACATCAAATATTTCAAGTAGGACCAAGAACATGGAAAGCCTTGCAAGCATGGTATAATCATGCAAGTTAGTATCTAGGATTGAAAGATTTTCTCCTTATCTATCCTAAGATAATTCTAAAGTTGTGAAGGGTAGAAAAGGGAAAGAGATTGTAGAAATTAAATATCAAATATATATCTTCTCATAGTCAAAGAAGAGATTTGTAACTCATGATGCAATAAGTGAAATAATAGTTAGCTCACAAGTAATTTTTTTTTGAAATATTGGCTTCTTATATAAATTCTAATAAGATAGATTAACTACTAAATACAACACATAAAATTAATTTTGGAAACACACATAGAGATTCCACTATATAACTATGTGAAGAGTGGGATTAAGTCCATACATTCTAATGATAAGCTTATTGGCGAAAGGGGTAATTCTAGGATGGTTAGGAGATAATTCTACTAGTAATAGGTGTGATCATGATTAAAAGGGGAAACCTTGAGATAGTATATAGTTGTTGACCTATTTTAGAAAATTTTCCTAAAGAAAGGTTGACTATTGGCATCTCCCTTATTTTCTTATCAATTTAGCTTGATTTTGTTTCTTGTTCTTTGTTACATATTCTTCCTTTTTATGAAATTTATTGTATCTTGTGAGGAAATAATTAGTCTCTTATTGGACTAGGTTGAGATACTGAATCTCACTAATGTGCAACCTCCTAATTAAACATTCCTCTTGGTTTGGATGTTGTTTCCACATCATTTTTGATGTGTTTTTGTGTCATAGTTTATTTGGAGGGATGAATTGATTGTTAGGTTTCCTTGGATGAGGAAATGAGAATTATTTCTCATTCTATCATTGCTTATTTGGGAGAGGTGTAGTGAGTGATCTTGCATCCTATCATCATAGTTATAATTAACTTTTCCCTCTTGCATGGTTCTCATGGTGATTTCATCACATGAAAGAGCCAAGTCTTTTGCTTGTGGAAACATATTTTACGTATTGACATCAAGTTTCTTGAGTTTAATTGCTTTGTCTCATGACATCTCTTGTGTGTGAGTGTGCATTTTGACACATTTGTGTTTATATGATGTTTTTTTTTATTGATTTGTTTTTGTTAATGTTTTGGGTGAAAAATAAAGTTACCATATAGCATATAGTTAAATATCAATTTAATAATGGTTCATTTGATCATCTTAATAAGTATGAATCACCTTTTGATGAGTCTATCTCCTAAATTAAAACTTTTTGTAAGGAATAACTCTAATATCTAATGGAAAAAAATGTGGTGTATATTTTAAATTTATAATTAAATATATACTTTTCAATTAAATAGTAATAATCTTATTAAAATAAATTATATATTTGATTATTTTTCATAAATATGTCACTAGAATTTTTGTTCTAAAAAATGAAATAATTAAAAATCAAATCTATAACAATCTACACTTGAATTAATCTAATGGTGGATAACTTATATTCTTAAAAGAGAGGTCACAAGTTCAAAACCTGCAGAGAATAGAATATACACATTTTGTATTAAAATAAATATACTATAAATCATGTATAGACTCAAAAAAAACATTACCTAAGGCTAATATCATGAAGTATATTAAAAATCTATTTACATTTCCATTTCCCATCCGAGAAATATTGAGGTATTAACTTAAATTGAAAAAACTAACACGGACAAAGTCAAACTAGGTATGTTATGTTTGGTTAGGATGATGAAAAGGCAATGCAGATTGAGTAGTATGACCAATGTGATGGTTAAGTTTGAATTAGTCAAATAAGTGCAATTCCCACAATGCTATTCAACATCAAGACTTGACTCTCAATGTCTCTCTACGTCTTTATAAACGATCTCCATCTCCATATCCTTTCAACAATTCCCATCTGCAACGTTTTCTTTAGTTGAAGGCCGAAAAGCTTTCACAAACCAAATCCACACTCTGGGCAAGAAAATATGATGGTTACTAAGATGACCACCTTGTTTATTCTGCTTAACATCATATTTGTCTTCCATGTCTCCGCTCGAGATAGGCTTCTGCTTCTAAATGCAAATACAAATACAGAGATTGTGCACAAATCCTTTCCAGCAAGTTTGGAGCAGCTACCATCGTGCACAAACTGTGCAGGAAATATTCCGGACAAGAAGTGTTGTCCCAAATCAAAGAACGCTGGACTCATCTCCAACCAGAACTTTGCATATCAGCAATGATGGCAATCAAATCTGATTCTCTAAACCCAGAGATCTCAATTTGATTGTTATCAATTGTGTAATACAAATTGATACCAAATCAGGGAGGACATATTGTAATCCAGGGATCCATTCGCATATCTTTCCAGTCAAAAGAATAGTGTAGAGAGCAATTGACTTATCTTGATTTTGAGTGTTTGTATGGATGAAATCTACCTATTTTATAATTGCATGTCTTTCATAAGATAGATTTTCAGATCCAGTTATAATGGGTCATGAATTTAGCTTTCAACTTAATTTTTTTATATATTGTAATTATTTCCATTGAACTCATTGTAATTATAGTTCTGAATTTGTGATGAATTTAGCTTTCTTATATTTTAATTTATATTTTATATTTATAGGTGATTATTTTTTAATCAAAACACTACATCATTCAAAGGAATTGTCGTTTAAGACAACTTAAACATTATGTCAATATTAAATGGATCCCACCTCCAAACAAGAAGCTCAAGTTGAATTTTAACGATGTGATTGAGGAAATTTGAATATTTTAGAAGCAAGTTATGTTATAGGGTATTAGAATGGAAATAGTAATGTTGGTTTATGTAAAAATTGAGATATTATCATATAGGGTGATTCCATGCTCATGATAAATGATATAAAAAATAAGAAAATCATTAATTAAAAAATTAAATTCATAGTGGACAATAGATCATTGTGTTAGGGAAGTGACAATTGAAATAATTGAATAACAGTCACACATTATAATATAAAGGTTGTAAACAAGATCTCTTCTTCATTCATGCTAAGATGGACAATTCATTCATTCCACACATATTTTTGGATGAAAACTACAAACATTAGTTGTCATTTCTAATTGATTTCATTATCACGGGACTTCATGCAAGGACTAAAATATGAATCTAGTGTCACACCCCAAAATTAGGATCAACTAGAGGAGATGGCTAGATCTAGTTAATATGGTATGTGCATAAGAATCAAATGATAAATACACCACAAAAAAATAGATGACTCATATGATTCAATTAGTGCTACAATTACCAATAATGAATTTCAAAGTTTTCCTTGACCTAAAAAAAAAGGAAGTGCTAAGCATGGAAAAATATAAATTTGGAATGATCAATATTAGTCTTTATTATAGGTTCACCTTTGATTGAACCCATCATTCACAAAGGGGTTATAAAAGAGATGTTTATGGAGTTTCCTCGGTAATAACTTAATATTAACATGGTTTATATTTTCCTATATGATCTTATAGATATCTTAAGAGAGGAAGGGATGTTACAGGCATTAGATAAATCATACATACAAGATATTTGCATCCTAGATTCCAACTTGTATAATGTAATCGAATATTATTATTTAAACAAAAACAGTTCGGGCACTAATATTTATAATATAAATCTTATACAACTTAGATTTAAATTACAATTCATGCATCAACAATTTTATTACATTCTAGTCAATAAGGACAACATAACACTTGATATTCTTATTATAATGAACAAAAAACACATATATAATTCCTTCTCTCTTTCTTATTACCATAATGATTGCATTACATTCAAATGACTCTTCAATAATAGTAATTTATACCAACAATAATTGAAAAATATATCAATACAATGCAACTATAGTCCACATCCAATAAATCTCAAATGTAAACTCTATACGAGATTGCCTTTAGAAATCACTATGGTTTTCATCTTAGGATTTCTATTCTTGAACATAAGTACTCAAAATAGATTCTAAAAGAATTTTTTTAGGTGTAGATGATGATCCTAAATGAAAGCATTCACTTTTTATATATTTCAAAAATAGAATAGGTCAACCACCATGCACACGCACAACTTCAAATTTGAACTTGATAATGATCATGGGCAAGAAAAAATCCACTTTGAAAACAATGGCACCACAAACAATATGATATGTGTTAGAAAGTTAGGATGGGAAAAAGTATTGGGGATCAAGGGGTAAACCATATTACAAGGCTCAATCTATAGGATGGTGCATTGAGTGTTGAGCAATAGGTATGCTAGTAAGGGAATGATCAAAATTTTGAAAGGAAGATGGGAATAGAGGAGTTGGAAGAAAAACATATGCAATAAGGGAAAACAATTCATAGATGGAAATAGGGAAGACACAAATATAGATCTAATATGCAAAGAATTAGATTGAATGGAATGGTAAATACCATTGTTTTACTAGTTGAATGAGAATCTTACACATATGGTCTCATTTTTAGACAATATGGTAAAAAAATGAATATTTTTAGAACTAAAAAATAAGCCCTTTGTATATTTTCCATTTTCAACAATCTAGTATGTTCAATGTGTAGGTTTGAGTTTATGATCTCGAGTACAAGCTCAATATTACAATGATGCATGTTTTGAAATGTACCCATATATGATCTTTGTAGCATTAGTTCTAAAATAGACAATATTTCTCTAAGGATTTGTTTCCAATATATTATTTAAATGAGTATCCTACAAAACAAATTAAGACAATTAATACATGGTCATAATCATGTTACATCTCCACCTAAATCTATAATGATTTTTGAACCATAATAAACTCTTCAAAACCCAAGAGTGTTTGTTAAGAGTAATCTTTGCAAGAATGAATATATGTGGTTCCTTGTAATTCAATCCCTTCAACTAGAGTTTATGTTGTTATATCCATATATGGATAAGCTTCATGAAGAACACTTTGATATAAATAATGAAAAATCTAATGGTATTGAAATCATTTCCTATCATTTGTACAAAGACACATGAAACACTTAATATGCTTAAATTTTTCTCATATTTACAAAGAATTGATTAAGGGTTATTCTTTTGAGAATACAATCAATCAAGGTTATATCAAATTAATTCTTAAAGTGAGAGATCCATAGTTAATCATTGGTTGGTATCTATTAGCTTGTTGAGTGTCTTTACTTATATTCTTGTAAATTATATTTTTTTACATGTTTATGTTTTTTATTAAGATACAATCATGAGATTAGAAAAAATTGTATCTATATGCTTTTCTTACATTATTTTAATATTATTATACTTTTGGAGGGCATAAAATATGAAAGATATTAAAATATTTAAGATTTGACAACTTTTAAAAACTTATTTTATTAAATATTAATTGTTTATAATAATTTTTTAAATTTTTTTCAATATTTTACATTTTTTTTAATATGTTAAAAGATCATATATTTAATTACCTCTTCATATACATAAATCTCCAGATAAATTTTTATACAATAAAATCTTAAATAATTCAATCTATTTTATCTAACAATTCTTTCCATCATCCCACTAGGAAAGAGTCGCCTTTTGTTAAATCTATGTCCTATATTAACATTTTTTTAAAGATTAAAACTTAAATCATGAAAAAATTGTTAGTGTTTAGTAAGGTGAGATGTTCAGCCTTTTCATTTTAATAGTAACCTATCATTTCTATAGGAATACATTCTAAAGAATGCAAGGGAAATTACCTTTTAAATTAGTTAAGACTGAGTCTTTTATTGCCAAGATTGAGATTTATAGTATCTTGTTAGTGGACTTAAATGTTTATTAAATTTTTTATTGTTTTTTAATGAGACCAATCTAAAACTATGCATCATTATTGAAAGAAAAATATTATATTATTTTTGTTGGGAGAATTAATGAAGACTATTTTAGAGGCAATAAGAATTGAATGCGGGTCAAATGTTTGAATATTTGACTTAGATTAATTTTTGAATGGGTCACATAAAATTAAGGGAATTATTACTCTACAAAGAATTTGTTATACAATCCACAAAATTTGACTATGATTATCTTTAAGCCACATCCTTCTCACACTTGCCTGCTATATACCACCTCTAAAACAAATGATTCTATCCAACTAAGAAAACTAAAGCTTTTCTTACAAAAAACTAAATGATCCAACCACTTGACATATGATATTAATTTTGAATCAATCAAATACATGAAATTCCAACAATGCTATTCAACATCAAGACAAGACTCGCTCACACTATTATATCTCTTCCACATTGTTTAACATGAATCTCTATTTACATGTTTATTCTCATTATTCTCTATAAATGATCTCCATCTTCCCTCCTCTTGATACCCATTGAATAAGCCCAAACCCTAATTCCCATCTACAACTTTTTATTCAGTTGAAGGCCAAAGAGGTTTCACCACCTTCTCAAAACAAATCAACACTCTGGGCAAGAAAATATGATGGCGAGATCAATGCTTACTAAGATGGGAACGTTGCTTATTCTACTCAACATCATATTCCTCTTCCATGTCTTCGCTCGAAATAAGATCCTCCTTCAAAATGCAAATGTAAATACAAATACAAATAAAGAGATTGTGCACAAATCATTTCCAACAAGTTTGGAGGAGCTACAATCATGCACAAACTGTGGAGGACATATTGTAGACAAGAATTGTTGCCCCACATCAAACAATGTTGGACTCATCTCCAACCACAACTTTGCATATCAACAATGATGGAAATGTAGTGCCCCTCAGTTTTCTTTCTACTTTTGATAGTTACTTGGATTGTATTTCAAAGACATTTGATACTTGGATATTATGACACTTTGATGCTCCCTTATGATGACACTTTTATATTTGATGTTATGATGATACCATCCTTAGTAGATCAGTTTAATTGCTTATGTGAGTTATCATTGATATGAGTATTATGTGTTTATTGGATGTATATTCTATCATGATTTGGTATTGGTTTATTGTGTGTCGATGTATTGGTGAAGGGGAATAGGGTCTCATCACTCGCTTGCGAGTGCCCTATGACGCTACTATTTTCCCTTCATAGTGTGATTGACTATTTTCCCTATGCACATGTTCAACTGTGTGATTTGTTGCAGGCTACAGGTATCAGGTATCAGCTCCACCTAAATTGCCAGGTTTGAGCATTCCTTAATCCCAATGGAGGTTGTTGATTCAGAGGTAGCATTGGGTCCCCCACGTTGAGCCATCATCCTCATAGAGGATGAGTATCCTTGTGCCACACCTCGTGATGAGTCCAAATTTATGGCTCAATTTTGATAGAGTTTATTATCCATTTGTTGTAGTTGTCATAGACCTTGATACTTGGATGTTGATATTTTCATGTTAGTTCCTCAAAACCATAGAGATTGGGCATAAGCTTATTTTAGTAACTTTTAAATGACATTGACATGCTATATGAACTATCTATGTTAATTTTACATGTGGATTAATGAATGTTACTCTAAGATAGTTATAGATATGCAATTGTTGTGTGTACTAATGTTGTCATGCAGATATAATTAGAGCCTACAAAATTGAGGAAGATTTTTCTAGCTAGTCATTTGCCATAAAGGTCAACAAGGTGATCATTCAAAGGTCAATGGAGGGAAGACTCTCAATGGAGGGAGATTCCTAGTTTAAATAAAAAATTGTAACTGCCTTGTAAATGGTCTTAATAGTTGTTGAGTGAATATAGGAGCTATTGTTATGCTAGATCTATGTTAAGGAAACCTTGCTTGACCAGATTCCATGCATGCATAACCTCCTTTCCACTTTCTATGTTTTCCATAAGGTGGCATCCTCCTAATCTGTTAGAGTTGACAACCTTGCTAGGTAGTTAGTAGTTTTTCCTTCTATAAATAAGACTTGAATGCTCCTTCTCAGGAGGTTGATTGATTTGATGTTGTATTTGCATTCTTAATTTTTCAATAATTTAGTTATGTTGCTCGATTGTACTCATGCTTTCCAATCAATAAAATGAAGTTATAAGTTTGTGCATCTGAGTTTAAATTTGTCTTAAGGGATACTCATCCAAGGGGACCCACTTGGCGAGAATTCCACTTTTTAGCTTAGTTGTTACTTTTTTGTGCAAATAGTTAAGAATCTAGCAATTATCTGTTCCTACAACCACTAGAATTCCATTCTTTGTATGTTCTTGCAGCCAAAGTAGACAAAGTAGTTTCTTGTCAGTGTGTTTATATTTTCTTTTCTGTCATGCATTTCAGCTTAGTATAGTTATTGGTTGATGCTCAACACTTATGTTATTTCTTTCCAAGCAATTCACTTTCAACATTATGTATTTCTTAGTTGTGGAATGAATATGGCTACTTTGGATTCCTAGTGCACATACTGTGCTAACCCATTTCAAGTATACGTCCTTGGGTTGAAAAGTTAAATGCACCTTCATGATGATTAAGATAGCTATTCAGATTAGATGTCCAATCTCTGAATAAAAGCTTTAAGGGCTTAGTTGTTAAATCATTTTAGGAGGCCAACATTTTTGGCGTCATTGCCAAGGATGGTGTCAAACTAGGGAGTTCTCTGGAGTCATTGATAGTTTCTTTCCTATTGTAGTATTTCTAAACTTTTTTCTTAGTATACTCCTCATTTAGGAAAAAGTAATGATCCACTATTATTTTGTCAATTATTTGTGTGAGTTGGCTAATATTAAGTTGATACCATATGCATGGAGGAAGGAGGAGATATTCTCATGGTAGATTCCTTCCTAATAACCCTGATCCATTCCAGGTAGTTGAGCATCAAAATATTCCAAGAGATGAAGAAGAAGAGGAGCCACACCCCTTTGCTGATGCATTTCCTGATTTGACCAATTCTGAAATTTCCTCTAAAGACCAAAATCAGATTGAGAATCCCTTTGCTTTGGAACTCCATCAGGAAGGCATGGGTGATGCAAATAGAAACAGACCTAACCAACCATCTTTTCCTTTCCCCATTTCTCATCAGAATGAAGTTGACAACCTCAAAAATATCCCTTCTTTAGTCCTTCCTAAGTTCTATGGACTTGTCACAGAAGATTCTGATACTTTCTTGTTTGAGTTTGATATACTTTGTATGAGTTATGACTATACTACTGATGCCCATAGGCTTAAGCTGTTTCCTACCACCTTGAAAGAAGTTGCATTAAGATGGTTTAAGAGCCTAGGCAGAAATACTGTGGAGACTTGGGAGGACATGAAGACAAAGTTCCTTGAGAAGTATAAGTTATATTGTAGGGGCAGTGACATGAGGGGAGAGGATTACATTTCAAGTTTTATGTTCTACCTATAGAAATCTCCACACCATACACTCAATGAAGAATCACAAAAGTTACTTTTCCTAAGAGGAATTAATGACAGTTGCACTGATGCCTTGGACGTGATGGGAGGAGGAGATATCACCCAAGTTCTTTGGGAGGATATCAAGAAGATATGTCAGAACTATTCTAGGGTAGCTTCAAAGAAAGGGAGAGCTTACCAATCCTCTATGGGTAAGTCATCTACTAGTAGAGTTTCAAGGATGGAGATTACTCACTTGATGGAAGACTTCAAGAAAGACATCATAAACAATCTAGCTACTCAACTAGATACACTTCAAGCAAAGAAGAAACAAGAGGAGGCAGAGGCAATGTTGGTAGAATATTGCCCTCATTGTAGACAAAAGAAGGACTGCAAATGAAAAAAGGTAGATAACATTGACAGTAAGTAGATCCCACCTGAGTTCAAGCCAACCCACAGTTATGATGATCAAATCTACTACATTGCACAAAGAAGGCCATGGGCTCCAAGACAAGGTATGCCACCAGATCCATTATCTTTTGTTGGGCCTTATTTTAATTCTTATGCATCTAGTAACCAATGGTAACCCCCATATCCATCCAATTATGGAGGATATCCACCATAGCCTTGGAATAACCCTCCAAATACCTAGACCAATCAACAAAAATATCCACCACAGTGGCAACAACCTTAGGGGAATTGGCAGTAGTTTCAAGGAAATTGGCAACCACCTCCAAGAAACTAGCAGCAAACATCTCAGTGGAGGGGAGGACAACAATGGCCAAAGAAGACAACCAATTAAATGCAACCACCTTCTTATCCCCAGAAATCTACTATAATTCCTCCTCCTACTAGCTCAAGTTCAAACACACCTAGACTTACTCAGCTACTAGCTCAGCCCACACCTAACCCAAATAACAAACCACAACAGTAGCATCTGGTATACTATGTTGATTCAAATCAATTCCCTATATATGATGTGAGTGTAAGTGACATCCACTTGCGTTCAGGAACTACTTTGCCAGCTCCTTCCACACCCATTATCACTGAGCTTCCTATGGAAGAAGAGGAGCATCTAAATGTCCCTATTCAACCAAGTGTACCCAAAAATCCTAAACCAATCCCAATCTAGCAGATTGAACAAGAACCACTATATCCTCAAAGGTTGGAAATTGTGAAACAAAAAGAAGAGGAGGAAACAACCTTTGACATTCTAGATCAGTTGAAGCATATATGTGTTAAGATACCCTTATTTCAGACCATAAAAGATGTTCCTATATATGGAAAATCAATTAAGGAAGCATACCTTAAGAAGCCAGGTAGGAAGAAGAAATACCCCACTATGGTTCATGTGGTGGGACAGCTAGTTGACATCATGCTTGGGAAAGTGACTGTTCCCAAATATAATGACCTAGGGAGTCCCATGGTAGGAGTTGTTATAAATGGGATCCAAATAAAGAATGCTCTGATTGATTTGGGATTAGTAATAAATATAATGACCAAGGATATCCTACAACAACTAAATGTTGCAAGCATGAGACCTACTCCTACTATCCTGGAGCTTGCTGATAGTTCCACTATTAAACCTGATGGTATAGTAGAGGACCTTGTGGTAACTCTAGACTCTTGGGAGTATCTAGCAGATTTCATGATTCTTTCTCCTAAAGCTACACTAGGCGGGTACCCCATTATTCTAGGAAGGCCATGGTTAGCAACAGTAGATTCCTATATTGGATGTCGGACAGGAGACATGACCATTTCTAATGGAAAGAACACCAAAAAGCTTGTTCTCTACCCTCCTACTCAGCCATCCCATGATATGGATAACCCCATATGGCCACATGTTGGTGAAGAGGCTGAGGAAATCAATTTTTGTGGCATAGCTTATGATGTTAGGTAGGATTTCTTTCATTCAGCTTCAAGATGAAGATTAAGTATTGTCTAACATAATTTAGAACCATTGTGAGGTGTAAGAAGACTCATCCTCTCATGCATCTAGTTTTGTTGATCCAGTAAAGACACTTCTGCCCACTCTTCCTGCAGCAAAACTTCCTGCAGCAACAGGTATGTCTCACACATTGCTACCACATGAACTCAAGGTACCAAGCATTAGTGAAGTAGCTATGGTAGAGTTGACTACACAAGTGCAAATGTCAGAAGGAAAATACCTAAATATTAACAGCAACCTGAGTGAAGAAAAACAATTGTCATTGACAAACTTACTGAGGACCCACCAACATGCATTTGTGTGGGACTATCATGATATGAAGGGATTGGATCCTAAGCTTTTCACTCATAGGATATGCATCAGAGATGATTGTACACCTATGAGGCAACCACAAAGAAGAATTAACCCTGCATTAAGGGAAATTATAAAAGGAGAACTACAAAAAATTGTTGGATGCATGATTTATCTACCCCATTTTAGATAGATAGTGGGTGTCTCCATTGGTGATTGTGCCCAAAAAGGGAGGGAAGTGGAAAGTTTGTGTTGATTACAGGGAACTCAATGTTGCCATAAAAAAGAACCATTTTCCCCTTCCTTTCATAGACTAAGTTCTGGATTCACTTGTAGGAAAGCAGTACTTTTCTTTTCTAGATGGATTCAGTGGGTATAACCAGATCCAAATTGCACCTAAGGACCAGGAGAAGACCACCTTTACCTATCCATGGGGGACTTATGCCTACTCAATACTTCCATTTCGCTTATGCAATGTACCTGCAACTTTTTAGAGGGAATTCATTAGCATATTTTTAGATATCTCTCATGATTGCATGGAAATTTATATGGATGATTTTACTACCTATGGTGTTGATTTCAATGAAGCATTGGAAAATCTCAGGAGAGTCTTACAGAGATTTTAAGACAATAATCTATCTTTAAATAGTGAAAAGTGCTTCATGATGATGTAGGAAGGTGTAGTCCTTGGCCATTACATCTCTCACAAAGGAATTCAAGTAGACCCTGCCAAGATTGAGGTGATCACCAATCTGCCTACACCTACAAAACAAAAAGATGTTAGGAGTTTCTTGGGACATGCAGGCTACTATAGACATTTCATCAAATATTTCAATAAAATGGCATCACCATTGTACAATCTCCTAACTAAAGATGTTGAATTCCACTAGACAGAGAACTACAATAAGGCATTCTTTGATCTCAAGACAACTTTAACTCATGCTCTTGTACTCAAAGGTCCCAATTGGGAGCTTCCTTTCCACATTCAAACAAATGCATCAGACTATGCTATAGGAGTTTTCTTGGGACATAAAGAAGGAGCAATTGAGAATGTTATTTATTTTGTCAACAAAACCTGCAAGGAGCTGAATTTAATTATACAGTGATAGAAAAGGAAATGTTGGCAGTAATCTATGCCCTTAACAAATTCAGGCACTACATAATAGGCTATCAGATCTTTGTGCACACAGACCATGCAGCCATTAGGTACCTCATGAATAAGCCCTTGATCTCAGGAAGGCTAGTAAGATGGTTATTGTTGATGCAGGAGTTTGACATAACCATTGTTGATAAACCAGGGAAGGCCAATGTTGTTGCAGACTTTCTTTCAAGGCTGACTACATCAGAGGACAATCACGTCATTGATGACTCTTTCCCTGATGAACATTTATTCTCCATCAGTGTGCATACACCTTAGTATGCTGACATAGCTAATTATCTAGTCACAGGGAGAGTTCCTCCTCATTTCTCTCCAAAAGAGAGAAGGGTGCTCATTGAAAAATATTTTCCTTTCTCATGGATTGCTGAATGTTTGTTCTACATTGGACCAGACCATGTCATGAGGAGATGTGTGAGGGAAGATGAGAAATATGATATTTTTCATGCATGTCACAATGAACCCTATGGAGGGAATTTTGCAGCCAAGAGGATAGTAATGAAGATTTTGAACACAAGATATTACTGGCCACACTCCATAAGGATGCAGAGAAATATACAAGGAAGTGTGATAGATGTCGGAGGATGGGTTGGCCAACCAAATCTAATGAGATGCCCCTTTACCCCCAAGTAGTAATCACTCAATTTGACAAATTGGGATTGGATTTTGTAGGACCCATCAATCCTCCATCAAATGGTAAATCCTATATTTTGGTATGCACTAGTTAGGTCACCAAGTGGGTAGAAGTTAAGGCCATGAAGCATGCAAGAGATAATAAGGTTGCATAAATTTTTTATGAGGAAATTTTCACACAGTATGGGGTTCCTAGAGAGATAGTGACTGGTCAAGGGGATCAATTCACCTCAACCCTTGTTACATCACTAGTCAATGAATACAACATAAGGCATAAGAATTCTACTCCTTATAACCCTCAAGCCAATGGCCAAGTTGAGGTGACCAACAGGGAAATTGAAGCCATTCTGACCAAAACAATGGCTATCCATAGAAAGGATTGGGAAAATAGGCTACCAGAAGCTTTTTGGGCCTATCAAACCACCTAGAAAACAACCACAGGCTTCACTCCTTTTGAGTTTTTGTATGGAAAGATAGCTATGATGCCCATTGAATTTGAGCATAAGACTCTTCAGACTACACTAGACTTAGGGATGGATATCTCTGAGGCACAAAAGGATAGAATTATAGAGTTGAATAACTTGGATGAGATGAGGAAGGTAGCCTTGCATCATACAGAGCTAGTGCAGACTCAGAGAATAAAGTTGCATGAAAATTTCATAAAGGACAAGAAATTCCAGCCAGGTGACTAGGCACTGCTCTACGACTCAAGGTATCAGTATAATGCAAGAAAATTGTAGATAAGGTGGCTAGGACCATATGAGGTTGTTGAAGTCTTCCCTAATAGTATTGTTCAACTCACTACCATTGACCCTGTCAGATTTAAGCTGCTTGTCAATGGTCATCATCTTAGGTTGTATCATGAGCCAACTTCCAAGGAGGAATTCTTGCAGAAATTCACTCAAAATGCAACACCTGAACTTCCTGCAGCCAAAGGAAGTAGACCTAGTGTACCTCCTTCTAGCTAACTAAGTTACATAACTTGTCATAATAAAGGCTTCAACTTTTGTGGGATTCCACTTCTTCATTCATTCACCCATCCACCCATCCATCTCCACCTTTCTCTCTCTTCCATCACACTGCCATAACTTCACTTCATTCCACTTCACTCCATTCCATCTCCACTTTCATTAATTGCTCAACTAACTTCTTAAAAGGTGACCAGTACTTCCTCCATATTCTTTGCAACAAATACTCCATAAATTCAAGTACATGTGCATCAATTTGTTACATCTTAATTATATTTTAAGTACATTCATTTAATTATTGTACATTAATATAGATGTTATCCATAACATGTAATTATTCCCTACCCTTGTCAAATCATCATTACTACCTCGCATGTGAGGACACATGCTCAAATTTAGGTTGGGGGGAGGAAGTGTGAATACCATGTCCACGTGTCGGTCCATGTTGGTCCATGTTAGCAAAGTTTAAATTGAGCTAATTTGAATTTTGAGTGAGGAAATGGCTCACATGTTTGAGATGACATCAACCGCCACCATTTTTCTTGATCACATCCTTCATTTATTACTCCTTTACTACCTTTATTTCCTCTGTCATAATCCTAAGTCACCAAAAAGGTAAAATTCAAATGACATTGGCATTGGGAATTCAACAGCATTGTAGGAAGGAGAAATTTGGCTTTCAGACAAAGATTGCAGGAAGGGAAACCTTGCAGAGTGATTGTTTAATTGCAGGTAGTTGAACAATGGGAGGTGGGTTACTTAGAAATGAACCCACGGTTCATGGTGTATTACTACAGGATGCACCTTGCCAAGTTGAGTTCAAAAACTGCAGATGGTTAGATTATTTCCTGAAGCTAAATGGTTAAAATGAAGATGTTAAGTTGGAATTTTCCCAAACATTGTTTGAAGGAAAGGCCATGGTAAAAGGGTTGGAGGTAATAGCTATTGAAGAGAGAATTGCAAAACTTACAAGGTTGCCTGTAGATGGTGAACATTACCCTGCTACCAGAGATGTCAAGTCAGCTAGGGCTGAATTTATAGAAATTTGGTGACCCTCCATTGAATGTGGACAAGCAAGGGGTGAAGAGAACCTCTCTATCTAAGCCATGGAATAAAGTAGTTGTTTACATTGTGAAGTACCTTACTTGTGAAGGTCTTCAGTTAAATCTACATTCTGTGCACTTCAAACTCTTGAATCATATGAGGCATGGGACAAGAATGAATGTGCCAAATTTGTTATATCACCTTCTTTCAATCATGGCAGCTTAGACCCAAAAAGGTAGGGATAATTATGTTTCCCACCATAGTCAGATCAAATTATTAGTAGAGAAGTCTCTGCATGATGTGTCTAATATGACTTGGCAAGAATTCTTAAATATTGATCAATTTAGACCAGAGCATTTGCGACCTAGGGTTTTTCCTCAACCTCATAGGGCTAGTAGGAGAGTGATTTTCGTTGAAGCCACTCCTGGAGTCTCAACTTTTGGCGCAAGCCCCAATGTAAACCCTCCTGTAGTTGAACAAACTATAAAGATTAGTTCTTCTGAGATAGAACATTCAGATAAAGAAAGTTCCTCTTTAGATTCTGATGATGATGTCCCTCTTGGCATCCTAATTCGAAATAGGGCACAAAAGAAAGAGGTAGAAATGTGGAAGGGAAAAGCTAAAAAGAAAATGACAGAAAAGGAAGTTCCAAGCTCTAAGAAATGAAAGGTTGACACTGTTCTTCTTGTAGCCAAAGAGAAACATGAGAGCCCTCCTAGGAAAACAAGACCAGCTAGACCAGTTACTGGTATGTCTCTGTAAGGAAGCCCGAGGACTAGAGAAACATCACGGGAGGACACAGAAGCTCCAATGGGGTAGGTGAACATTGAGGAAAAGGAAATTTTTTAGGAGTAGGAAAATATAAGGTTTGCATAGTTTGCTACCATCACAAAATAGGTTGAAAGTCAAGGGTATGAGGAGAATCAGGAGCTCCTACAACAAGAGCAAGGGCAAGAGTTCCTATAGAAAGAAAAAGAACAAGAGCCTTTGCAGCTAGAACTAGCAGAATAATCAACACCCCTGCAGTCGAAATTGGTTGAACAATCAGAATCCCTGCAACTGGGGCCACATGAAAAGCAAGAATTAGTGCCAGGATTTTTTTTGGTAGGAATACATAAGCCCTCTAATTTTTCAATGCGCATGGTAGCCATGAACTTATGGAATGAGATACAGAGGAGGGAAGAAGAATGGAAAAAGGAGAAACACAGGCTGAAAGAGGAGATTAAAAAGAAAGATGAAGAGATTGAAGAGAAAAATATAGAAATTGTTGCTTTAAAGGAGAAGGTGGACAATATAGCAGCCTTAGTACCTCAAATATTAGAGTGCAGGACTCCTCCAAGGGTCTATGCTCTATTTTTGAAGGAGAAGAATATTTCTTTTAAACTAGCAAGGATTATTTCAGGTTTGAATCCTTCCATTGAGACTCCTCTTGAATTTTTCTAAGCTTATCAAATTGCTCCTCCTAAAATGAAGAATTTGTTGTGTGAATTCTATTTGCATAATTATGTTGTGTCCCAAGATCATGATTGGAATCCATTGTTGTATGTTGGGGATGTCCAATTATGGGCATTTATGTCCTAGATACATAATGAAATTAGTTGGGGACATTTGTCATAGATGTGGAATAATCTAACTGATGAGTTAAAACAAGTTGAGCCTCACTCTCTACAAAACTATGTTGCAGCATGCAAAAGGGTTGATAGATATATACAGATTGGAAGGACAAAGGGACAATTTTGGCTTCCATTAACTTTTCAGCCACCTATCCTATTATGGTCTGTGACAAATTTTAGGTATTATCAGTATCATATAGTTGCAAAGAGGAAAAGATGGAACAAGTTGGACAACAAGCAATGGTTCTATTGGGAACCTAATTCACACACTACAAGAACTGATGTAGGGCAGTTGGTAGTTGCAAATTTTAGGGTATTAACTAAACAAAAGAACAACCCTTCCTCTGTTGGAGGACCAGCAAATCCTTAGGTTAGGGGGAGTGATGAGTCCAATTTATGGCTTGATTTTGATAGAGTTTACTATGCATTTGTTGTAGTTGTCATAGACCTTGATACTTGGATGTTCACATTTTCATATTAATTCCTCAAAACCATAGACATTAGGCATAAGCTTATTTTTGTAACTTTTAAATGACATTGACATGTTATATGAACTATCTATGTTAATTTTACATGTGGATTAATCAATGTTACTTTAAGATAGTTACAAATATGCAATTGTTGTACGTACTAATGTTGTCATGTAGATATAATTAGAGGCTACAAAATTGAGGAAGATTCTACCAGCTAGTCGTTTGCCATAAAGGTCAACAAGGTGATCATTCAAAGGTCAATGGAGGGAAGACTCTCAATTGAGGGAGATTCCTAGTTTAAATAAAAAATTGTAACTTCCTTGTAAATGGTCTTAATAGTTGTTGAGTGAATATAGGAGCTATTTTTATGCTAGATCTGCATTAAGGAAAACTTGCTTGATCAAATTACATGCATGCATAACCACCTTTCCACTTTCTATGCTTTCCATAAGGTGGCATCCTCCTAATCTATTGGAGTTAACAAACTTGCTAGGTAGTTAGTTAGTAGTTTTTCCTCCTATAAATAAGACTCGAATGCTCCTTCTTAGGAGGTTGATTGATCTGATGTTGTATTCACATTCTTAGTTTTTTAGTAATTTAGTTATGTTGCTCAATTGTAATCATGCTTTCCAATGAATAAAATGAAGTTATAAGTTCGTGCATCTGAGTTTAAATTTTTCTTAAGGGATACTCATCCAAGGGGGCCCACTTGGTGATCATTCCACCTTTTAGCTTAGTTGTTACTTTTCTATGCAAATAGTTAAGAATCTGGCAACTATCTGTTCCTGTAGCCACTAGAATTCCATTTTGTAACTATTCCTGCAGCCAAAGAAGACATAGTAGTTTCCTATCTGTGTGCTTAGATTTTCATTTCTATCATGTATTTCAGCTTAGTATAGTTATTGGTTGATGCTCAACACTTATGTTATTTCTTTACAAGCAATTTACTTTCATCATTATGTCTTTCTTAGCTGTGGAATGAATATGGCTACTTTGGATTCCTAGTGCACATACCCTGCCGACCCATTTCAATTCTATGTCCTTGGGTTGACAAGTTAAATGCACCTTCATGATGATTAAGATAGCTATTCAGATTAGATGTCGAATCTCTGAATCACAGCTTTAAGGGCTTAGTTGTTAAATCATTATAGGAGGCCAACACCTCATCTGTAAGGTTAGTTCGAGTGGTGTTGTCAATGTTGTTGTTTTGTCTTTTGTTTCGATGTATGGTCTGGTATTGCTTGATAGTATGTTCTTTGAGTAATGTTCATGATTGTGCCTTTGTTCGATTATTTCATTAAAATAGAAAGCATTGAATTAAAGGCCTTGGATTAATTAAATAAAAGCTTGTATATGATTGACGTATCAATTAAATAAATTATTAATAAAGTATTTATTTGATTTAAATAAATTGGAATTAATGGTTAAAAATGAAATATTTATATAAATATATTAAATTATGATAATATGCTAACAAAGTTGGAATTGAAGAATTAAATTAATAAATTAATATTTAATTGTTCAATTCAATGGTGTGTAAATCTTAAGATATGATTTAAAATTTAAAAAATAATTACAAGTTGAAGAAGTTGTGAATAGTGGGAAGGATAAAAGAAAAGAAATTAATTAATTTATTGAAGTGGAAGGCAATTACGGATGGAGTAATAATTAAAGTAGTGGGAGTTAACTTGAGGGGCTTTTGGATTTTTTTTTTTGGGGTAAAAACTAATTTTACAATTTTTTTTCGGGGAGTTTCTGGTTTTTGGAGTTGTTTCTCCAGTTCTTGAAAGATTTCTTGGGGTTGTTTTCTTTTGGGAGGCTGGAAATTGGGGGTTTTGCAGAGTAGAAGAATCTCAGAAGGAGTAGAGATTGGAAATTGGAAGGTCTCCACATCAAAACTTCAACTCTAACAAGCTTGTAAGCTAGGTTCCATTATTACTCCTCCATTTTAATGTTGAATTAGAAAAGAATATTGTAATTTTGTGTTGTCTAAAACAAGATATATGTTGAATTCAATTTGTTGTTATTTCATGTGTTTCTTGCAACCTTGGGGATTCTTTTCTTTTGTAGTGTCCTGTTGTTTTTGTTTATTGCTTTGCATTCTTTCCCCAAATTTAATTGTTGAATTTTGGTTATCTTAGTCTTCACTCAAATTGGGGTTATTGTACCTAAGATTTAATGCAATCATCTATGGTGTACTTTTGATATCCGTAGCCTCTTCCTTCCTAAACAATTTTAAATCTTGATAGTTTAAGTTTATTATACATAATACAGACCCCCGCCACCTTGTTTCTTTCCATTAATCTTATCATAGTGAGTGCTGTGCATTCTTTTTATTTGTTGTTATTAACATATGCAGTCGATGTTTGCATCGAATCTATTCTTTGAGGAATGTTGTTGTAACTTAAAATTCTTTCATAGTAATCATGAGACCATAGGAAACTTTAAACGGTCGATACAGGTCACCTCACATTCGCCTTGATTTCTCAAGAAGTTTAGTGGTAGTTTCTAAGTCTCCCCTTATAGAGGACAAATGTAATGTCTATATACAAACCATATAGAGGCCAAATATAATATCGATATACAGACCAATTTGGCTTAACAATACAGACCTCTACAGTGATAAGCTAGTATATAAATCTTAAAACAAGATAAAATAGTCCATCTAAATGACTTCCAATCTAAACTAAACACCTTGAGAATCTAGTTGACAGCCTCCCTATGAGCGTTAAGGTCAAGGGTTAGATTCTTGAACCATTCCAGATAGCCTTTCTTGGGCATGTATTCAGGCTCTTTTTGGAGGAACATAGAGAGTGATTCATCATCCTCAGCTGCAAAAAAAGACAAAGACAAATGGGTTTGTTTGATATCACCCCGGTTGTCCAAGGATTCGATATGTGGGCTATTTTCAAGGACATTTGACACACAATCAAAGTTGGCTGTCATGGCTGCCTTGTCTCAGATCTTTGACATTGTCAAAATTTACTCATACCATATTTAATGGTAGTATGTCGAACCTTGGTCGTCGGCATGCGTACCTCTGGATTTGTTCCTTCTAACCATTGATGGACCTATTTAACCATAACCACCGCCGCTCCATGAAACAAACAATACAAGTTAATACTGGGTTGATATACTTGATCACTTACTTCTTAATCTTTACTTATTCTCAAGTTGAATGTGACGATTTAAACTTGAGTTCAAATAAACTCCAGATTCAATGCATTGACTTAAAGATTAGGAGTAGACACCAGATAGAGTGTAAGTTTGTTTGCAAGTTTTATGCATTTATCTCATTCGCCAAAATTAGTTTCCTAAAATTAGTGACTGAGTTCCTTTTGGCAATGTGTTTGCTCAATAACAGCCGATTGCAAACTCTTAGCATTGTGTGCCCATTGAATACCGCCTATTATCAATCCTCCCATGCGTCTGTATGGGTCTTTAGTAAGGTCATATTAGATAGGAATAGCGGATTTTGATTTGATGCACATACTTTAATATCAGTACTCTTACTGGATATGATGAATTGTGAAATATAAACTATATGAAATAATTGTTGTTTTGATATGATGACAGGATTCCCTTATTACAACATGATCTTCATTGTGATATTCTTGATATGCTTTAGTTGTTGAATATTTAACTCCCTAATGGCTTTCGAAGTTCTGCATAGGTGTAGAGATTCGATTAGTCTCTATTATGATGATAATCTAAGTTCGTAGAATTTGATGATCCATCTTATGACTAGCCTTTGAATATATATATAACATTACATTATAAAAGTGCATATGCCATGTTATAATTTGATAGGTTATATTGTAATTTAAACGGTGACTTGTCAATTCTATGAACATATTCATATATATATTTATATTTATAGAAAATCATAAATTATCAATATGGTAAAGGAATATTATTATGCTTTTTTATGGAAATTGATTGTTTGTTTTAGCTAGGTGTATTGGAAGTTTTATAATCTAAATTGATTACTACAATTTGATAATTGAAGGATTGAAATAATATAATGTATTAAATTACTTTTTGTTATAAAATGAATGCAGAGTTATTTACATATATTTATTAGTTGAATGTTAAATTTACCTTGTATTGGCATTTGAGTACAATTGTTATCGTGGAAATAGTGTCTTTCAAAACATATTGTTGTTTAATTGTCTGTATTGGATTAAGATATATTAATGTAATTGAATATATGATAAATGAAATATTAGTGTATAGAATTAGACTATCCTTGTTTAGATAGGTATTTATGGTTTGTGTTGGTGTAATTAAATGTCTTGTACCTTGTCCTAGGTCATGATTACACCTTAGTTAAGTTTACTTAGGGACCACATAGGAGGTTGTTGGAGATTTTCCACTTTTGGTGGACTTGACATGTCATTACCACATCACTTCCACCTTTTGTGGACACATCATGTGATCATCTCTCCACCTTTTGTGGGAGATCCACCTTTTGTGGAGATTATCACATTATCCCTTTCCACTTTAGGTGGAGTGATAACTCTTCATTGTTGTCTCATGTCATAAGATTACAACACTTGTCATAATATTATGCCCTTCTATGTTCTCACCTTGGCTATATAACCAAGGGGTCTCCTATGTACTATGGGCTCAGACCATTATCTCATATTATTGACATTGAATACAGTTTATTCTTGTCATATTCTTTTCTCTTTCATTTGTGCTTTCTATTAGGCCTCTAGATCTTGGGTGGCTACCTTCATAGCCAATTCTTACATGGTATCAGAGCTATTGGAGTGTCTTTAGTTAGTCATTTGGAGAGATTCTTGGAGGGTTTCATTTTTGGCCTTGCATTGCAGGTGTATTTTGGGAGCTTGTTGCATCATATCTGAGCTCACCATTGCATCCAGAGTGTCCAAGATAGTCAGATTTTCCTTTTGTTTTGTCTCAGTTGGACATTGGAGGCCAAATCTGCAAAGGGTTGAAGATTGGAGGTGGTTGCTAGATCCAGGAGGTAGCTACCACTTCAGAGCATTTTTAGCCAAAAAGGACACTGCCATTGCGTTCAGAAGGGTCAAGAACCTATAAATCGACTACCAATTCGTCCAAATCGGAGCAAGTTGTCCGATGAGGCAAAATTTTTTACTGGCCGAGCCGTACGGCCCAGCCATCATTGCGTCGGTATGATTTTATTTTCTGTAAAAATATATATATATATTTTTCGGCGAATTATTTTCATTCAAATTTTTTTATTCGCAGTTTTTTACTTTTGTAAAAGTTTTTATAAAAATCAAAACAAAAAAAAAAAATCAAAAACAAAATAAAAGTTTTTTTAAAAGCGCTGTACTGCGCAGTACCTGCACAGTCCGTAGAGTACCGCACAGTCTGTGGCACCCGCGCTGCGCCACGTGGCAGGAGGCCACTGGCTTAGCAGCCAACGCGGGCCCCTTCCTTCCTCCAGCGCCTGCCGGCGACCAGGATTTCAAATAAAATCTGGCGATCACAAAAATTTCGTCAAATTCGGAGAATATTCCGTCAATCGTGAAATTTCCGGCAAGCGTGAGCAATATTCCGGCATAAAGAATATTCCGTCAGTTTTCCGCGGCAAAGGCGTCGGTGACGACAACAGTGACGTTCATACGGCCGTCAAATTTAACTCATTGCAGAGCACGACGGGTATACATCCGTCAAATTTAATGTCGTAAACTACTGATGTCAGCCCTCTGTCAGCATCTTTTGAAAATTTTGACCCCCTCTCCATTGAGCTTTTTGATTTTGCAGTTCATCTTTAGAGGCTCATATCTTGGTCGTTTTGAGGCCTTTTTTAGTGCAATTTTTTTTTATTTGGGCTAATTTTTCGTGTACATCGTAGTGGTGTAGTTATTTTCTGATTTTGGTACACGGATTTTCTAGAAAATTGGATTTGTCTCAGGTGTTGCTCAATTGTCACCGTTTTTGCAACTTCCAGGGCTTCGTTCAGGCTCATATGAACTCCTTTTCAGGTGCCATTTTTTTTGAAAGTGCATAATTTTTTCTGAACTTCACATTGGTGCTATCATTTTGTAGTGATTGTGATTAGAAATTGTACTTTCAGCACTGGGTCATTTTTGGCCTATTTTGGCATTTGTAAAGATAAGATCTCAGTTTTGTCTTTTGTATCAGTCATTTGAGTCTGATGTAGCCTACTTAAGGCTATTGTAAAACATTGAAAATCAAAATCCCACATTGCTTGGCTTGCAAGTGGCCATTGTACACGCACTATTTATAAAGTGCCAAATCATCTTTTTTGGGGGGGGGGTTCTTTGATTGAGTGAATTTGGGGGGGTGTCTTGAGTGATTGTGTGTCTCTCTCTATCTTGTTCTCTTTCATTTTGCTGCTATGGGTTCTCCTAAGTTTCCCTTGTTAACTCCACATAACTATGCTTCTTGGAAAATTGATGCTTGGAGTAAGTTAATGGAAAAAGGATTAACTCATTATATTGATGGAACTATTGTTGCACCATCTGATCCTCAAGCTAATCTTGTTGCTCATTTGGATTGGCTCACTAAAAATACTATGGGCTAAGAATCCTCTCATATCATTGACATTGAATACAATTTATTCTTGTCATCTTGTTTCTATCTCTCTTATTGGAACCCTTTCCTTGAGTCCCTTGATTCCCTTGATTAGCCATCAAAGCCTTGGACTTTGAAGACTTGAGAATCCCCATGCTTACCAATTTTGCTTGCTCTAACATCAACATTTCTGTAAAAGCATCAAATGATGGCATAGTGAAAGAACTACCAACTGTCAAGCGATGGGTTTGGAAGCTAGAAACAAATGCTGCATATTCTAATGGAAGCTTTCCCAACAAATTGTAGACCAACTATGCATCCTTCTTATCAATGCCACAATCCTTAAGTTGTGCTCTTAGCTCATTTTCCTTAGTGACATAATCTTGGATTGTATCAAAATTCTTGGGATCTAACATTGTGAGATCATTGTCAAGTTGATAACCTCTAATCTCATCAACTTGGCCATGCAATTGACCAAACTTGTCCCAAACTTCTTTAATTGTTTTACACTTATCAATTTGAAAGATTAGATCTTTTGATACATATTTTCTTAATGTTCCAAGAGCCATAGTGTGGACAAACTTGATGAGATCGAGTATGGTTACTTGAATCTTGGAGTGCTCTCTACTCCTGAGGTTCTTGAACCTATTGTTGATACTCCATCTCCTACATTGACTGATGTACCTGATGATACTTGTGTTCTGACAGTTTCAGTGCCTTGTGATTCAGTGCAATAGTGTATACCTTGTCTTCTAGCAGCAGCTTCATGGGATGACTACTTGACAGACATTAGCAGTTTGTTTGTGGAATCCTACATTGCAGATTTGGGAGACACATTTGACTATCTACATCTTCTCTTTGATGAAGGTGATTCTTCTTCAGTTGTTGCGAGGGAACACTCTGACCCTCCTCTACATGATCAATCTTTCGAGGTTGGTGTGATTGTGGATGCATCTTTACAGCAATCGAAGGAGGCCACTTTCTCTTTTGAGGAGACATTGTCTTTGGAGTATGTTCTACCTACATCCTTGCTAGATCTTGAGTTGTCTTTTTCAACAGATGAGAGTGTTGTTGCAAAGGGGTTCTCACAGGTTCCAGGAAGTGACTACACCATTGCAGCTTCACATGGTTTGGGAAAGGCATCTTTCAGCATCAACATAGGGACATTTGAACAGATTTCAAAGACTTCTTCCATTTTGAGGGTTCTTCCTTCTTCACTTGTGGATTGGGGAGACTTCATTCATGCACCTTTGGTATTGTTTCTTCCCAAGGGGAGGAACGTTGTTCGACAGTTTTGGAGCAGCTTCTTCATTCCTTCTTGAGCATCTTCCATGGGTGATCATTGTACATTGAGGGGGGGATACCTTGTCTCTCTTCTTCTCTTGTATGGGGGGGACTTTTTCCTCACATGGGGTTTTATCCTTCTCATGCCTTGTTCATAGGCTTTTGTATTTCATCTCTCTTTTGGGGGGTAGTTTTTTCCCACTGGGTTTTTCTATCTTTCTCCGCTTTATGAGATATTGTATTGCATTTGTACATGGGTACCTAACATGGCCTAGTAGTCGGGACCCATTTTGCATTGTTTTCTTTTGTGTACATTCTCCCTAAGTTGCACTTAAGGGGGGGTGTTGGTGTAATTAAATGTCTTGTACCTTGTCCTAGGTCATGATTACACATTAGTTAAGTTTACTTAGGGACCACATAGGAGGTTGTTGGAGATTTTCCACTTTTGGTGGACTTGACATGTCATTACCACATCACTTCCACCTTTTGTGGACACATCATGTGATCATCTCTCCACCTTTTGTGGAGATTATCACATTATCCCTTTCCATTTTAGGTGGAGTGATAACTCTTCATTGTTGTCTCATGTCATAAGATTACAACACTTGTCATAATCTTATGCCCTTCTATGTTCTCACGTTGGCTATATAACCAAGGGGTCTCCTATGTACTATGGGCTCATACCATTATCTCATATTATTGACATTGAATACAGTTTATTCTTGTCATATTCTTTTCTCTCTCATTTGTGCTTTCTATTAGGCCTCTAGATCTTGGGTGGCTACCTTCATAGCCAATTCTTACAGTTTGAAAGGGTTGTATCCTAAATTGATTATGTAACCCATGATTATGTTATTGTTGAATTGTTCATGTGAAGCAAAGGGAATGATTGATAATTAAGGAGTGAATTGTGGGTTTGGTACCAATGTTTTAGTCGTCTTCTGAAATGAATGTTAGGAATCTTCCAAAGGCTAGGGAGGAATTCTCACCTTGATTGGAATTTTGTTAAAATTTGGTCATGGTTGGTTGCATTGAATGTGTATTTGATGATCATTAGCCTTGCACAGTATATTCTCCAATGTGGTTGGAACTTGTGTGCGGGAAGGGTTATACCTCTCCTTGCTATTATGTTAATGAGATTTTGTAATTGTGCAAGTTGGCCTTGCTCTTTTGACTTCTTTGAGTAGCCTAGTTGCTAGTAGGGGAGTGGCTCTCTATGGGGGCTAGCGCACAAAGTGGTGCCTGGGTAACCCATGTGGGAGTTCATAATTAAGTGATATCCTATAATGAACTAGGGGGTTGGGTAGTAATCACACTAATCAAGATAAGTTAATACCTCACTCATGGCTCAAGTGCTCATTTAGGCTTGAGATGAGTTGGGAAGGCCTGGTTGGCAAGACCATCTTCCTTTTCCTCATGAAAGGAAGATTGGTTCTACATGAGTCACCCTATGGGGCCGGCAGCTAGTAGGATATTTCTTGGGTAACCATAGATGGGGGGCCAACAGCTGGTGATAGACTACCAGGGTAACCCATGTCAGGACCATGTGATGACACTCCCTCCTACAACAACCTAGTATCCTCTTAATTCTTATCTCTCTTTGATGTTGTGTGCCTCTGGAAGTGTTGTACTATCATTTGTTGTTGTACTTTACTTGTTCTTTGATGTCATGTTAGCCTTGTTTTGTCTATTGTCTTTTTCCTGATTATGCTGGTGGGATCCTTTGCTATCTCCTAGCATGGGGGTGGACCTTTGGATTCCACGTGGTTGGGTGGAAAGTGCATTGTTCTCCATTGGGTTCCCTCTCCATGTTTGTGATTGTGGTGACTTCTCCTAGATTGAAGATTTCTACATTTGTACCACTCATGTGGATTGTTACTCATGTACTTGTATTGTATCATAAATCTAATGTATCATGTATCATACTTTGATGTACACTCCTCACATGTATACGAAGAGATATTGTTGTTCAGATGCATAAATCTAATGATGTAAACTGATTTTGAACTCTATTTTGTAATGGACTATGTAACATATGTTATTATATATAATTAAATTAATTGATTCAATTGATCTCCATGGATTATATGTTATGGTTGTATCTTATTTGTTCTTGTAAATGTGATGGTTAATGTACTTTCTTATTGTAGATGGAATCTAATTAATGTAGTGACTTTCAGTTCTTTCTCATTTCACTAATGGGAATTAAGTAGTGTAGTCACGGACCTTAGAGGACTTAGGTTAGATTTGTGTTAATGTTCATTTGCAATAGGATGTTTAATGTACTTTCAAAAAAAAAATGTTTCATTTTAGGTGTTAGTGTGTTGTCCTCTAGGGCTTCGATGTGGGGGCATTACATATGGTATAAGATCCAGGTTCAAACACTGGGTGCTCTGGGTATATAAAAGAGCCCATTAAGATGTCTTAGTTGCATAGATGTTGAAGTTTATGTTTTCCCTTGTTGACCTCATCTAACACCTTGAACTTTTCCTTGGTGGTGTATGTGTAGGATAATGCCTAGAGGTCAAGGTCGAGGTCGAGGGCATGGTAGAGGTCATGGTGGTGGTTGTGGGGCCAATAACTAGGACTCCCCTCCCTAGAGTTCCCATGAGTCTGATCATGAGGAACAATAGGGTTCCCAGAACAATCAGGGAGGTGGAGGATAGAATTTGGATCAGCCAGGGTTGGAGGGCGCACAGTTGCGTCACTTACTTGAGAAGGTTCTTGCCTGACTTGGTCTAAGACATGAGGGTAAATAGTTGGTGATTAGAGAGAGGGAGAGGTCTCCCAAGAGGAGAGAGATTATAGTTGAGTAGGATGCTATATTAGCTAGTCCTATGAGGGACCTTTTGTGAGCACATCCTCTGATGTTTGATGGGACTGGCAGTGGTTTAGAGGAAAAAACCTAGTTAATTGATCTGAACAGGTGTTTCTCTATGCATCCATATGGTATTAATACCAAGGCTATGTGCACTATTATGCATCTCTGAGGTTTTGCTTCCACATGGTGGTGTTTGGAGGAGTAGAAGCTCCATTTGGATATAGATTCAGTATCATGGGAGATGTTCTTAGAGAAATTTAGAGCTCAGTTCTTGTCCGATCATTGGTGACATCATCATGCGAATGAGTTCCATAAGCTAAGATAGATGGCAATGTCAGTTGAGTAGTATGAACAAATATTTTATGAGCTTAAGCAGTATGCTGGCATAGGAGATGATGAGGGTATGTTAGTACAACACTTTATCAAGGGCTTGAATGCCCAAATCAGTGGGGGTGTTCGTGTGTTTGAGTTGAAAACCATGGAGGTGGCTATGGAAAAGGTGCAGATAGTAGAGGAGAATTTGGCTATGGATTTAGGTGGACAGACAGGTGTACAGATCGGTAGTGCACCTCCAATTGGTGCTAGATCTCAGGGTGGTACATCTCAGGCTATGAATTCTTCTAAGGGCCATCAAGCACCCGCTAAGTGTGAGCATCAGCAACACTCTCAGTCAAAACATAAGAATTCTCAGTCTCATCATGGTGGTAGTTGGTTTCAGAAAAAGAAAGATCGAAGTTGGCAGCGAAACAAGCATGATCATTCTGGCCAACCAACATAGAGCTCTAAGTCTGTAGTTAGTGGAGGAAATTTTCCATAGTCCAATGCCCCCTCAGGTGGTTGGGGATTTGGTAGAGGTGTTGGTATGTGGCGACTGATCCTGCTATACTTTATAGCCCATGGTATACTGTACACCCTGGCATGTATCCTTGCCAGGGTTCGGGGTGGGGCTAGGCCTCGGGCAGGGGTTTGGGGGTGGCAGCCCCCGAGAAAAATTTTCTTCCTACTTTTTCGTGTCATCACCGAAAAAGGGAAAAATCAACGAAAAAAGAAAAAATTGATTTTGTAGAACCCAAAATCTAGAAGCTTCTAAGCTTGATAAAAAGGGGTTCGGATGGGTGTTACAGGATAATGAAAAACACAATTATTCGCAAGATTGTAATAGGGTTTTTGCACTAGATAATAAAATCATTGGATGGCTGCGGTTTGGTGGATGTAGCCTGGATTGGGTGAACCATGTTAAATTCTCTGTGTTATAATTTATTCTGTGTGTTTTCAGTTTCTCTGTTTATTACTTAAATCTACATTTAATTATTAGATATATGCCTTTCTAACCCTAACAAGAGGCATAAGATGTTTCTCTTTTGGTCAGTAGGGTCACAGTGCTAGACAATGTCCTCAGAAGGGCACTTCTGGTTTTAGTCAGAGACCAATGACTTCAGAGCTGATAGTAGGAGATGCATGAAGATCGTACAGGGTGTTTGCAGCAATGGATAACCACCAGGCCAAGCACTAGGGTTCAGTTGGACAGACTTCTGGTAGAGGACAAGCATCATTCTTTGGAAACCATGCACATCCTATAGCATCGGGAGTTGACCATCAAGGGGTGAGTCTTGGTCCATATGCGGGTTCAATGGGATCCTAGTATCGAGTCTTTTGTCCCTTGGGAGGATGTATCCCAGATGCGTGAGTGTTACCCATTTTTGTTTGCAAGCTTCCAGGAGTAAGCCTAGTCCTAGGGGGAGGATGTAGTGCCCCTCAGTTTGCTTTCTGCTTCTGATAGTTACTTGGATTGTATTTGGACATTTGATACTTGTTTGTTGATACTTGGATATTATGACACTTTGATGCTCCATTATGATGACACTTTTATATCTGATGTTATGATGATACCATTCTTAGTAGATCATTTTAATTGCTTATGTGAGTTATCATCGATATGAGTATTATGTGTTTATTGGATGTATATTATATCATGATTTAGTATCCGTTTATTGTGCACGTCGATGTATTGGTGAAGGGGAATAGGGTCACATCACTTGCTTGCGAGCGCCCTGCGACACTACGATTTTCCCTTCATGATGTATTGACTATTTTCCCTATGCACATGTTCGACCGTGTGATTTGCTACAAGCTATAGGTACTAGGCATCGACTCCACTTGAATTTTCAGGTTTGAGTGTGCCTTAATCCCAATGGAGGTTGTTCATTCAGAGGTAGCATTTGGTCCCCCACGTTGAGCCATCATTCTCATAGAAGATGAGTATTTGTGTGTCACACCCCGTCCATAAGGTCAGTTCGAGTGGTGTTGTCAATGTTGTCATTTTGTCTTTCATTTTATTGTATGGTCTGGTATTGCTTGATAGTAGGTTCTTTGAGTAATGTTCATGATTGTGCCTTTATTTGATTATTTCATTAAGATAGAAAGTATTGAATTAAAGGCCTTGGAATAATTAAATAAAATTTTGTATATGATTGAAGTATCAATTCAATAAATTATTAATAAAGTATTTATTTGATTTAAATAAATTGGAATTAATGGTTAAAAATGAAATATTTATATAAATATATTAAATTATGATAATATGCTAACAAAGTTGGAATTGAAGAATTAAATTAATAATTAATATTTAATTATTCAATTCATTGGTGTGTACATCTTAAGATATGATTTAAAAATTAAAAAATAATTACAAGTTGAAGAAGTTGTGAATAGTGGGGAAGATAAAAGAAAAGAAATTAATTTATTTATTGAAGTGGAAGGAAGTTATGGATGGGGCAATAATTAAAGTAGTGGGAGTTAACTTATAGAGGGGCTTTTGGATTTTTTTCTTTTGGGGAAAAACTAATTTTACAATTCTGTTTCCAAGAGTTTCTGGTTTTTCGGAGTTGTTTCTCTGGTTCTTGAAAGCTTTCTTGGGGGGTTTTTTTCTTTTGGGAGGTTGGAAATTGGGGGTTTTGCAGAGTAGAGGAATCTCAGAAGGAGCAGAGAGTGGAAATTGGAAGGTCTTTGCATCAAAACTTTATCTCTAACAAGCTTGTAATCCAAGTTCCATTATTACTCCTCCATTTTAATGTTGAATTAGAAAAGAATATTGTAATTTTGTGTTGTCTGAAACAAGATATATGTTGAATTCAAGTTGTGGTTATTTCATGTGTTTCTTGCAACCTTGGGGATTCTTTTCTTTTGTAGTGTCCTATTGTTTTTGTTTATTGCTCTACATTCTTTCCCCAAATTTGATTGTTGTATTTCTATTGTCTTAGTCTTGACTCAAATTGGGGTTATTGTACCTGAGATTTTATGCAATCATGTATGGTGGAATTTTGGTATCTGCAGCCTTTTCCTCCCTGAACAATTCAAAATATTGATAGTTTAAGTTTATTATACATAATATAGACCCCCACCACCTTGTTTCTTTCCATTCAACTTATGATAGTGAGCACTATGCATTCTTTTTATCTGTTGTTATTAACATCTATAGTCGATGTTTGCATTGAATCTATTCTTTGAGGAATGTTGTTGTAACTTAAAACTCTTTCATAGTAATCATGAGACCATAGGAAATTTTAAACGATCGATACAAGTCACCTCACATTATCCTTGATCTCTCAGGAAGTTTGGTGGTAGTTTATAAGTCTCTCCCTATTGAGGCCAAATGTAATGTCGATATACAGACCATATAGAGGCCAAATATAATGTTGATATACAGACCATTTTGGCTTAACAATACAAACCTCTACAGTGATAAGCTAGTATATAAATCTTAAAACAAGATAAAAAAATTCCACCTAAATGACTTCCAATCTAAACTAAACACCTTGAGAATCCAATTGACAGCGTCCCTGCGAGTGTTAAGGTCAAGGGTTATATTCCTGAACTGCTCTAGATAGCCTTAGTTGGGAATGTATTCAAGTTCTTTTTGGAGCAGTGCAAAGAGTGATTCATTGTCCTCAGCTGCAAAGAAAGACAAAGACAAATAGATCTGTTAGCTATCCCAGGATTCGATATGTGAGCTATTTTCAAGCACATTGGACACATAGTCAACGTTGGGCATCATGGTTGCCTTGTCTCACATCTTTTCCTTTGTCAAAATTTACTCATACCATATTTAATGGTAGTACACCAAACCTTGTTCATAGGCATGCATACCTCTAGATTTGTTCCTTCTAACCATTGATGTACCTATTAACCATAACCACTGTCGCTCCATGAAACAAATAGTACGAGTTAATACTGGGTTGATATACCTGATCACTTACTTCTTAATCTTTACTTATTCTCCAGTTGAATGCGACAGTTTAAACTTGAGTTCGAATAAACTCTAGATTCAATGAATAGGTTTAAAGATTAGGAGTAGACACAAGATAAAGTGTAATTTTTTTTGCAAGTTTTATGCATTTATCTCATTCGCCAAAATTAGTTTCCTAAAATTAGTGACTAAGTTCCTTTTGGCAATGTGTTTGCTCAATAACAGTTGATTCCAAACTCTTAGCATTGTGTGCCCCTTGAATACCGCATGTTATCAATCCTCCCATTTGTCTGTATGGGTCTTTAGTAGGCCAAGATAAGATAGGAATAGCAGATTTAGATTCAATGGACATACTTCAATATCAGTACTCTTACTGGGTATGATGAATTGTGAAATATAAACTATATGAAATAATTGTTGTTTTGATATAATGACAGGATTCCCTTATTACAGCATGATCTTCATTATGATATTTTTGATATCCTTTAGTTGTTGAATGTTTAACTCCTCAAGGGCTTTCGAAGTTCTACATAAGTGTGGAGATTCGATTAGTCTCTATTATGATGACAATTTGAGTTCGTAGGATTTGATGATTTGTCTTATGGTTGGCCTTTGAATATATATATATATATAACATTAAATTATAAAAGCGCATATGTCATGTTATATTTTGATAGGTTATACTGTAATTTAAACGGCGACCTGTAAATTCTATGAACATATTCATATATATATTTATACTTTTAGAAAATCATAAAGTATCAATATGGTAAAGGAATATTATTATATTTTTTTATGGAAATTGATTGTTTGTTTTAGCTAGGTGTATTGGAAGTTTTATAATCTAAATTGATTACTATAATTTGATAATTGAAGGGTTGGAATAATATAATGTATTAAATTACTTTTTTTTATAAAATGAATTTGGAGTTCCTTGCAAATATTTATTAGTTGAATGTTAGAATTACCTTGTATTGGTGTTTGAGTACAATGGTTATCATGGAATTAGTGTCTTTCAAAACGTATTGTTGTTTAATTATTTGTATTGGATAAAGATAGATTGATGTAATTGAATATAGGATAAATGAATTATTAGTGTATAGAAGTAGACTATCCTTGGTTAGATGGGTATTTATGGTTTGAAAGTGGTGTATCCTAAATTGATTATGTAACCCATGATTATGTTATTGTTGAATTGTTCATGTGAATCAAAGTGAATGATTGATAATTAAGGAGTGAATTGTTGGTTATGTACCAATATTTAAGTCGTCTTGTGAAATGAATGTTAGGAGTATTCCAAAGGCTAGGGAGGAATTCTCACCTTGATTGGAATTTTGTTAAACTTTAGTGATGGTTGGCTGCATTGAATGTGTATTTGATGATCATTGGGTGATCCCACAATAGTGGTTTACAATTTTTGGCCAAACTGGACACTGAAATATTTTTTTTAACTAAATATTCACTTTCAGGCACCTATAGCAGCTAAACCATGAGGAATTTGAAGATGATTCAAACTAGAGTTTCGTGAAATTTTGTCTATAGATTCTCAATATATTTTTTTCAAAATTTTTGGAATCAAATTGCACTTCTTTTTCCATCTCCCTCGAAAACCAATTTTTTTCAGAAAACAACATTTTTTAAAAGTGATGCTCACCGTATAATGCATAACTTTTTTTCCATGAAGGATAAAATTATAATTCTTTCGAATTTAGATTTGAAACTCTGATATCTAGTGCTTCCACTTGGTTAGATAGTTTTTTATTGAATATTTTTTCTTTAATCAAGTTTCAAATTTAAACCAATTATAATTCAGACATAGCGCGACCGTATAACATGTAACTTTTTTTGTATGTATCGAAATTCATTTTTTTTTTCTTTGTTGGATCAAGGACTTCAATATCTTGTGCACTAATATATATATATTTTTTAATAATTTGCTATTTTTCCACATATGCAGAACAGAGAGCTTGATTTTTGGTGAAAAACCTACATTCACGAGAAATAAAAAATAAATATAATAATCAAATTAAATTTATTTAAAATTATACTTTTTGGGAAGCTTATAATAAGGACTACATACTTGCAAAAAATAAATTTTAAATGAATTCATTTGATCCCCCAAAAGGTAAATCAAAAGTGATTTTTTATCAACATTGTGATAGGTGTAAAGGAGACTTTGTTATAGGTATGGTTTAATTTACTAGCAGGGTTCTATCCAAGAGGGTTTGATTTAAGGTAGTTTGATTAAACCCTCTTCAATTGGAATTATTTAAATGGAACTTTTCAAGGCTTAAATCATTATATTTTCTAAAAATATGTGATTTTAGTAAAAATCAGTTCCTCCCAAAAATTGTAAACCACTATTGTGGCAGCTCCCCATTATCCTTGCACAGTATATTCTCCAATGAGGTTGGAACTTGTGTGTGGGAAGGGTTATGCCTCAAATTGTTGTTATGTTAATGATATTTTGTAATTGTGCAAGTTGGACTTGCTCTTTTGACTTCTTTGAGTAGCCTAGTTGCTAGTAGGGGAGTGGCTCTCTATGGGGGCTAGCGCACAAAGTGGCACCTGGGTAACCCATGTGGGAGTTCCATAATTAAGTGATAACCTATCATGAACTAGGGGGTTTGGTAGTAATCACACTAATCAAGATAAGTTAATACCTCACTCATGGCTCAAGTGCTCATTTAGGCTTGAGATGAGTTGGGAAGGCCTAGTTGGCAAGACCATCTTCCCTATCCTCATGAAAGGAAGATTGGTTTTGTATGAGTCACCCTATGGGGTCGGCAGCTAGTAGGAGACTACTTGGGTAACCATAAATGGGGAGTCGGCCGCTGGTGATATACTCCCAAGGTAACCCATGTCAGGACCATGCGATGACACTCCCTCCTATGACAACCTAGTATCCTCTTGATTCTTGTCTCTCTTTGATGTTGTGTGCCTCTATAAGTGTTGTACTGTCATTTGCTATTGTAGTTTACTTGTTCTTTGATGTCATGTTAGCCTTGTTTTGTCTATTGTCTTTTTCCTGATTATGTTGGTGGCCTATGTTATCTCCTAGCACGAGGGGTGGACCTTTGGGTTCCACATGGTTGGGTGGAAAGTGCATTGTTCTCCATTAGGTTCCCTCTCCATGTTTGTGATTATGGCGACTTCTCCTGGATTGAAGACTTCTGCATTTGTACCGCTCATGTGGATTGTTACTCATGTACTTGTATTGTATCATAAATCTGATGTATCACATGTATCATACTTTGATGTACACTTCTCACATGTATATGAGGAGATATTGTTGTTCAGATACATAAATGTAATGATGTAAAGGGTAAAAGCACAAAGTTGTGTTACACTTTCAGCCAACTTATCAACACAACTAAATTTAATTATTTCTAACTAAAAATCAATTTTGGTCAAACATATGATCTAGTAATATTCATTCTAGCTAATTTAGATACTTCCACAACTTTTTCAGCTAAAATTATTGGCTAAAAATATATGGAAAACCACTTTGAGTCCAATTTACCAAAAAAATAAAATTATTTTAAAAAATTGAAGTTTCAATAACTCTTGCTAATGTAAATAACATTTTAAAAAATATATAAAAAATACCCTTTTGTAGATCCATAAGTTTAGTTTTCAAAAATATATTTATTTTAATAGTTTAATTTTTATTTTATTTTTAATTTTATTTTTACTAAAAGTAGGTTATCAACACAAAATATCAGGTTGATTACTATGCCAAGGAAAAATACTAAAAATTATTTAAAAAAATTGAAAAAAAAAATATGATGCACTAGATAAAAGAATTTATTTCAAAATGGTATTTTTTTTCCATTTTAGATAAATATTTATTATGAAAGTTGACGTCCGATGAAAACAATTGTTTTTTGATTCATGCACGTTTTAATATATATTTAAAAATTATATAAAATTGAAAAAAAAAATATCCATGCACTAAAATTTCAAGTTATAAATACACACGAAAAAAGTGAAAGAAAAAAAAAAAATTTACTATAAAAAGTTTGACATCCCATGCAACTTTTCAGCATTTTATTAGCAACTAAATTATAGTGTTAATTTATTAAAACCTAGTTTAAAATATATTTTTTTTTAATTTTTAAAATACAAACATAAAATATACTAAATAATACATATTTTACTAGTTTACATCATTTCAAAATTCAAAACATATATGCCACTTTTTAGTGATTCAAGTTTAAAAGTTGGATCAACATTGGTTGTTTCCTTTATAAAATGTGACACAGCTTTGCTTTTACCCTAAACTGATGTTGAACTCTATTTTGTAATGGACTACATAACAGATGCTATTGTATATGTAATTAAATGAATTCATTCAATTGATCTCCATGGAATATGTGTTATGGTTGTATCTTATTTGATCTTGTAAATGTCATGGTTAATGTACCTTCTTATTGTAGATGGAATCTAATTAATGTAATGACTTTCAGTTCTTGCTCGTTTCACTAATGGGGATTAAGTAGCGTAGTCATGGAACTTTGAGGACTTAGGATAGATTTGTGTTAATGTTCATTTGCAATAGTGTTTTTAATGCACTTTTAAAAAAAAAATTGTTTTGTTTTAGGTGTTAGTGTGTTGTCCTCTTGGGCTTCATGGTGGGCACGTTATAGGCAATCAAATCCGATTCTCTTCTTCAAAATCTAAACCCAAAGATCTCAATTTGATTTTTATCCATTGTGTAATACAAACTGATAGCAAATCAGGGAAGACATGTTGTATGTTGGTGTAATTAATTAATTAATTATTACACTAGCATAAGTTAACTTAGGTCATAAATCATTTAGTCCTAGGTTGCAATCATTTAATAAATGGGATAATATTCCCTTTCCTAGTTTGTGGGATAAGATTCCTTCTAGAACTTATCTCATCATTTAATGATCATCACCATAGGGTTCACATGTTGTCACATGTTGTTTGATCTAGACACTTGGCAACATCTCATGCATATTAGGGTTTACCTCTTGCCTATTTAATCAGGCATCTTGTTCATTTGTAACATATCATATCATATTATATCATATCAATATCATATCAATCATATTATCAATAGAATCTTTAATTAGCATTCCATTGTTGCAACACTTCTCTTTGTGTTGATTATCTTTCATGGCTAAAGTCCTTCATTGAAGATTCTAGAGCTTTAGGGCTTGTGCAACCCATCATCTCAACATGGTATCAGAGCTAGTCCATTGAAACATCAACCCTAGATCTAGGAAGTTTGGAGTGCAAGATTCAAGCAGGCTTGGAGTTTTATATTGCAGGCTAGTTGGCTCTACCAGGGAGCCAAGCTGATTTCTGATGCAGATCAGACCCTCTCTGACCTCTCCATTGCGTCCAGAAGGCCTCAAAACCCATAGATCGCCTGTTCATTCGTCAAAATCGGAGACATATCATCTGAGAGCCTGTGAGGTACATCCTAGGGTTTGCATTTTTTGTACAAATCCGTACACATTTGCAGAAAAAAACATCCCTGTAAGTCCTTCATCAAGGAAATTTTTTTTTAGAAAAATAAAAAAAATATTTGGCTATTTTGGGCATTTTTTTGTATAGTTCCGGCAAAAATTTCATCCTGCACAGTTCGACTTGCAATTTTATTTCATGGTCGGCAAAAAAATTAATATTTTCGCAGGCTATAGTTGGGGTTAATTTTTTTTCCGTCGGCATTTTAAATTTAAATTGCAAATTGCAATATTTAAATTTTTTCGGCATCCCTCCGACCGGCTCCCGTCATCTTGCATCATTCGACAGTCCGCAGACTAGTCGGCCCGTTTGTTGCCGTCATGTCACCTCGACCGACGTCATCGTCCTCCGTTTTTCCCTGCCATCACCAGTCACCGACATCACCGGCCACTGCCCGTCAGCCACCAATCACCGACCGCTGACCACTGCAGACTACCCACCGACCGAAGCCCCTGTCGCATAGCTCCCGGTCCCATCAGAACCGTGGGCACCGCCGACCTCTGAGTCCGGTTTTCTCTGCTGGCTGCGCCACCAACTCCGCCACTGGACCGCCACTCCGACACTGCCCGCCCGGCGGAGATTTTTTTAAACTATGAGCGCCACCCGCGGTCACATCAGCGACCAAGGGCCCTGATTTTTTAGCCCCCGGTTGCTTCATTTTTGCGCCTTGTTAGCTAGTGCATCCCCAATCAGGCAATTTTTTTTCCAAGGGCCATATCTTCGCGCCATGATATTGAAAATTTGCAAATGATATATCGACGGAAAGAGAATTCAGAGCACTATCCAGTGGTGCCATCTATTTTGTAGGATTTTTCTGCTATAAATTTCTACAGTCAACTAAAGTCAACCCTCCTTTCTGGACTCAGAAGCGCATATCTTCACATCAAATTGTCAAATTTCGGAGATTCCAGCGGCATTCGATAGATATTTTAGTGCATTTTTTCATCAGTCCAGTCTTCTTCTTTGGTTTCAGCTCCAGGTATCCTTTTTTTTGGTTTTTTTGATTCTTGTGACATCTTGAAGCTTGAAGAAGAATTTGTTGATCTCGGAGGCATCTTCTTAGTTGCATATCTATTTGGAAGTCTTTATTTGCTATTGAAGGTCAGTTTCTTTGTTTTTTGCAAGAAATTTTGTTATGGGGCTTGCATATTATTCTCCTTTGGTTATGTTGCACAAGGGTAACTATCAGCAATTGAGAGATGGGATCTGCCACCATCTTTAGTCACTTGATCTATTGCCTCATCTGTATGGTATAGTTTCTCATCCAAGTGAAGGTATTCATGAACTTGCTTGGAGTTGCAGCAGGTACACTATTTTGGAGATTCTTGAGATGCAAGTTGATTGCGATGTTTTGAGATCTATTGATCATTGTGATTGTCCTCACATTCTTTGGACTAAGCTTTGGGAGATCTATGGCGATTCAAATACTCCACCATTCCCCGATGATCATGCTTCAAAATATCATTCTTTAGATCCAATACCCCATGATGCTATTGTTATGCAGGAAGTTGATTACCTTGATCTTTCCGAAGAGGTTGACAAGGTCCCTTTCCATGCTTCTTCTTCATCAAAGACAGTTGGTATCCCTTCACATTCAGTGATTCCTTGTCCAGAATCATTGATTTAGGCTTCCACTATCATCATCCATCAGGACACATTCAGTTTTCCAGACTTGCAATCACATGATGGATTTGTTTCAGGTATCACTGATTTGGCTACTTCTATAGGTTTGGAGGACATTCTTGAGGGGATATCACTCCTCTATTTAGATTTGGCTTTGGAGAGTTGTTTTGATTCTCCTCATTCTTTTGTCTCAACCTTGATTGGGAATTCAGAGACCATCTTGGAGGCACGTGGTTTCTCTTCAGATATTTCATATCCGAGACTTCTTCTCTGTTATTCCATTCAGGATTTGAGGTTTCTTCTGAATCTACTATTGGATCTACTTCAGACTTCCTTCAGTGGTTTTGAGGACACTTCATTCAGGGGGGGCTATCAAGTCTCCATCACATCCATCATATCCATTCTATCTTTGTCTTTGGATATTGTTCAACATCAGTTTCTGCATCATCCTAGTTTGTCACCCTCTTCATTGTTTGGGACTATGGCATCTTCATCTTCAGGCAAGGAGACACTTGAGCAGAGTTCAGAGACATCATCATCCATGTTCATTCTTCCTTCCTTCAATTCCTATCCAGAATGGGAAGCATCTTTGCACTTGCATTTGGTTTTGTTTCTTCCGAAAGGGAGACAAGTTGTTTGTCAGCATTGGATTCTATTTTTTCTTCAGCCACTTACCATCTTTGCAGGTGATCACATCTTCTGGGGGGGCTATTTCGTCTCTCTATTGTATCCATGTGATGGATGGTGTACTTGGGGGGTATTTGGGAGTCCTCCATCCTTCCCATCCTATCTCACATTTTTTCTTTTCATCTCCTTTTTGGAGGGGTTTTGTTCCTATTGGGTTTTCCCTTTCTCCGGTTGTATTGATTTTTCTCCATCTTCATGTACATACCTAACATTGCCTGCAAGCGGACCCATCATCATCTGCATAATCATTGCATTTTCCTCTAAGTTACACTTATGGGGGTGTTGTGTAATTAATTAATTATTACACTAGCATAAGTTAACTTAGGTCTTGCATTTAATCATTTAGTCCTAGGTTGCAATCATTTAATAAATGGGATAATATTCCCTTTCCTAGTTTGTGGGATAAGATTCCTTCTAGAACTTATCTCATCATTTAATGATCATCACCATAGGGTTCACATGTTGTCACATGTTGTTTGATCTAGACACTTGGCAACATCTCATGCATATTAGGGTTTACCTCTTGCCTATTTAATGAGGCATCTTGTTCATTTGTAACATATCATATCATATTATATCATATCAATATCATATCAATCATATTATCAATAGAATCTTTAATCAGCATTCCATTGTTGCAACACTTCTCTTTGTGGTTGATTATCTTTCATGGCTAAAGTCCTTCATTGAAGATTCTAGAGCTTCAGGGGCTGTGCAATCCATCATCTCAACATTGTATACTAGTAATTTCATTCTATGCTCATCATTATTTTCATGCCACTGCACTTAAATACAATTTGTTTGTGATTTTTCTCAATCAACTAGAGTAAATACATTTGTTAATATTTAGATCTTGATGGCATGCATATGAAAAATGTCACTTATTTCAGGTATAATTTTTTCACATTTTGTAACATGTTTTTGTTGAAGAAAAATTCTTTGTACTTGATTCGAGTAAGTATTCTAAAAGCTTAATCAACAAAATCACAAATGTCTTGCACGAATTTTTTAGCAACGCAAATGGAATTGAAATCGACTATCATTTAGTTGACACTAAATTCAAGCATGGAGTGGGCTATGTACATTATATTTATTATGAATCATTTGCATTTCATTCCCTTTGAATTCTCCTAACATAAAATAATACAAAGAATTATATATATATCAGAGTTAATTTATAGGTACAACAATAAAATAAAAATATATATTTATCTTAAGTAAAATTAGAAGTCAAAAAGGAAGGGGTAACTTTAAACTCACAAAATCTAAACATTAATTGATAGGCTAGGGAATAATACTAATAGAAAAATAACACCAAACACATATATTGGTTATTTTGAAATATTTGATGCATCTAATGTCCAACCTAGGACATCCATGCCAAAAGGAGGAACCATGATCGTAAATATCACAAATAGAAAAATCCACATCTCTTATTATCAACAAGAAGTTTTTCATAGCTACCATGCCAATGATCTATCCCTAGCCCACAAATCATGCACACATGCAAAACTTTATTTGAAGAGGAATATTTTGAACCCATAATATGTGTTCCAATCTCTATTTTATCACACCTAGACCATGGAAATCCAATCTTGAATATTACCCAACAAGAGAAAGAGTGTTAACTAAAGTTAAACACATCAAAATAAGAGTATGCACATTTATGACTATATACTTCCTCCAAAGCTTCCTTAACCTCATCCATGTATGCTAGCGTTAAATTCTCATCAAGCATCCTTATAGGGAGATGAAGTGGATGAAAATCAATACATATTTTCTAAAATGACTAACTCCAACTACTAGAAATGATTCAATTCTTTCAATTTCTAAGGTAAATATCAATAACAACTCATCAAGTTCCTAAAAATATTCATACGTGCCCTATCCAATTAAAGGACCTCCTGAGATTGTAATTCATCTATCAATACTTCTATAAACTTTTGTAGAAAGTTCATGTTGATAGAAACCCTTTCATAGGTCAAATAGGGCTCTATTTTCAAGGAGGTATTGAAGATTGTATATGAATTAAGTAGCTATGCATTAATCAAACCTCATAAAGTTACTCCCAACCATTAAAAATAAATATAAAATCATTGCTACTACCTTTAGAACATGCTTTGTGTTACATAATTAAAAATATTTCTCAAATTGTTAAGTGTGATAGAGCCTAAGAAATTAAATCCTATCATTACAAAGTATAAGTTGGTGCCCTCCATTGTTTACTACAACAAAAAAGGGGGAACACCATGTGCAAGACCCCAAGTCATGGAGGATCAAGACGTGAGAGGCTTCCCTAACTTACCTCAGCTAAGTGCAATGTTTAGGATATGTAAGGTGAGGGTAGCGAGGACCGTAGGGCCTCTCAACTACTCAACAGGCCTGAAATGCAAAAAGAGGCTAGGCAAGCTAGTTTTTATGTTTAACACTTCATCTCGAAAAGCTCTCTATCTGAGGACAAAAGCATGAACTTTGGACATCAATGCGACGTGCTGGTGTCTCAAAAGTGCACTGTCATCCGTACGGATATATAGCAATAAAAATGAGGTTAAGTCACTAAAAACTAGCTAACAGCCCAACAAGCTAACTAAGGGGACAAAATGACAAAACTAAGTAAATGATGTAACCTCTAATGTGATAAAGTAAATAAGCAAGAGTGATGAAGATGAGGAGAATCTCACCAATGAACTCGTTCGCCAGTTGATCCTCCAGGAGCTCGCACATCTACAGACAACAAGAAGGGAAAATGTTGGGTGGCTGTATAGGGGTCTGCCTCAGTCAAACCACTGTTTAGGTGTTTCCACCGCCATAGACAACCAAAAGAAAGAGATAAAGAAGCAATGTAATGAAAACACAAACACTACAATGCAGTACTATGCTAATCACCAAATGATAGAGAAGAGGAGAGGGAAGCTTACCACCTCCACCAAGAGCACTCAAGGCTGCTTGAGGGAGAAAATGAGAGGAACTCAAGCCTCTACTGTGTATGGCGTGGTCCCAAACATGCTCTACCGAGTTGATGGAGTGTGATGTTGTTGCAATGGAATGCTTGGAAGACTTGGAAGTGAGTGAAAGTGAGCTTGTGAGAGTGAGAGTATGGAAGCTTAGTTTGTTCAAGAGTTGGAATGTAAATTGGAAGAGTGAATATGAAGGAATGAAGAAGAAAATGGCCATATTCGGGTCGATCGGCCGAAGGAGGCATTACAACTTCACTGATAATGGGAAGAGTAATGCCTCTGCTGGCTTAGCCGCAGGAATCTGCTAGGGACGTAAGTGCGCCACGCGGACGTCTACACGTTGCTCAAGCATCCCCAATAGAAATGCCTCCACCGACACAAAAAATAGGCTCCATGTGGACTGCCAACAGTGGGCTTAAGTAAATTTAAGCCTCCAACTTTTGTTTTCTAAAGTGTATAAAGGAAAAAAGGGGAATCGCGCCTAGGGTGCAAATTCACTCTTATACATTTTTCCCCCACTTTAGCGAGCATGAGTACTAATGAGTGCTCAGTAAAGTAGGTCAAGAAGAGAGTAGGGTTATAAAAGTATACCTAAATTTTTGAGGAAGCAACACTCGGTCTAGTGTACCCGAAGGTCCAAGAGATGCGAAGGACTCCATAGCTGCTAAGAACTATGGAGTTGGAAAAAAGCATCTTACAGGCCCGCAAACCTGCAATGAGGCAACCCCCAAGATCTCTCCATGGAAGAATCCCCAAGGAAGCAGACTCCACAAAGTTAGGAAGCGGCGACACGTCTACCCACAGATAGAACATGTCAAAAGTGGTGACATGTCTACTCGTAGATAGAGCATGTCAAAAGTGGTGACACGTCTACCCGCAGATAGAGCATGTATAAAGTGGTGACACATCTACCCACAAATAGAGCATGTCAAAAAGTGGTCAGTCACGCAGATCGAAAAACTTTCAAAGGTATCCCTCAAGAACCCTTCAAAAGGAGAGGGGTCCACTCAAGGAACACACTATTTGAAAAGTAAGGTCTATTCAGGACGCCCAAAAGCTAGATGTTGAAGGGTGAATGGAATGAGCCTAGTCGAGCTGCCCCTAGGCTAGATGTGAAAAGGTCCATTCGTTTCAAAGGCTTTTGAAGGAAGGGTCCCTAGGGGACCCACCATGAAGAAGAAAGGGGGTCCGCTTAAGGGACACAATTCAAAAGCGACTGTTCACCTTAGAGTGATTCCTCATCAAGGGATCCTTTCGAAAGATGTTCACTTCATCAAGGAATTCGAAAGGAAGGTCATGCCCTCACGCGAGGGGAAGTCAAAGCAATTGCCACTTCAAAGGAAGGTCTTCAAGTCCTTTCTTTACGAACCTGTGATGAAGAAAACACATTCCATTAGGGTTCCAAGTTGAGAATGCAATTCAACTTGGAAAATGTTGTAAAGATTCTCAAGAAAAGATTTGTTGGCAACGAATTCATTTTTTGAAAATTGATGCACTAAAGAGGAGAACGTTGTCACACATAGGAGGGACAACTCAAGCAAAGAAGAGAGAAAGATAAAGGAAAAGTGAAACAAAAAAGAAAAATACAAACAAACGGCACAGGGGGATCTAGTTTAGTGGGGTCAGATCTGTCCAAGCTCATATAATAATAGGTAACCGCAATGCAAGGCAAAATATCATCAATCCCCAACCAGATCAGGAAGAATGCATGAAAAACAAAGTAAAAATAAAAATTGGGTCAACATGGAAGGGAAGCCTAAATGCCCCCAATGCTTTGCATTGTCCCCAATTTATTGAAAATTAATCACAAACATGGAAGAATGATGGTAAAAATAGAAGAAGGTTTACGACACAAAAACCACACCTGTATCCAAGCACCAACAGGGGTGACGAGGGTCATCCAAGCACATATAGCAAGAGTATAGGGGAACACATCACAAAACACACACACACACAAGATCAAGAAAAGGGGACCTCCTCCTAGCATTGATCATCCAGGAGGTCATCTGCTTCCCAATCTAGATCCTCATAAGGGGAAGGATGATGAGCCTACAAGGGTGGAATGTTAAGAGGAGGAGCATCTGGCCCTCCCACAATAAGGGCCAAGGAAGAGGGCCCCTCGAGGTCCTCTCCACCGAGCTCCTGTGGAGTCAAAGTCAGTGATTTTACGAAGATCACCGACATGGTCGGGACTTTGTCCACGGAATTAAACATGCATCATGTAGGACCATCATGTTTATCCTCAGCGGATGACACAAGTTGTGCCTGAGATTCACCGTTAAGCTCGCCGAATGACTCGAGAGCGGTGATGAACTCAGGGGAAGTCGAGACTGGTTCTATCACAAGGATAGAACAAGTCATCACAGAGCCACCTTGTGAAGAAGGTGGTTCCTCTTACGTCCTTCTTTTCCAAAAAGAAAAACCTCCACCTCTTTCTTTGTATGAGGAGATGAACTCCCCACAGACGAAGCTAGGGGCACAAAGGAAGAGGAGGATAGAACTGCAGCAAACACAACCAAAGTGTTAACCATGTCCACGGGCTTAGGGAAGGGCTGAATATCTAGGATGAACATCAGCAAAGGTGGCTCCATTGAAGGGGTGATAAACACCTGTACCTATTTAGGGTTAGGCGTGTTTGTACTCGTAACAAAAGCCAAGAGCGAATCAGGGTGAAGGGAAATAGAAGGAAGGGAAGAAGAAGACACTGCAGAAGATCCTGAAATAGGAGTGGTCATTGCTTCCTCCTTCTACTGTGAGGCAGCCTGCTCGACCAGGAGAGCCTTTCGTCGGTGCTTGCACTCACGTGCAAGGCATTTTCTACAGCTCTTGGAGTTAGAAGCCATAGCTTGCAAAGGGATGGGAGGTTTCTGCTTGACCATAGGAATGTCCACTACGGTTGTTTCAGGCGAAGGAACAGGTTCCTATATAGGAGTAGGGGGAGCAAGCCAAGGAGTGACGGGAGGAGTCGACTCGAGGGCCTCAGTAGCATGCCTCTTTCCGCTCACTACCTTGGGAGCAAGAGCAGTAGGAGGCCGCGGTGGTCGAGACAAGTAGGACTCTCCTCAAAGAATCTCCTCCCTTTCATACCGAATGGGTCTAGGCTCTATCGACAGAACAGGAAGCTCAAACGCGGGACACTTGGGCCTTCACCAAGCGGGCATCGAAGGGTTCTCCTGCAAACAAGGAGTAGAACCTAAGGGTACCACAGCTAAGTGAGAAGAAGTGTCAGACTGGGCAATGAAAGAAGAAGAAGGAGGATCACAAGACCGCTTCTCTTCTTTCCTCTTTCGGGCCTTGGTGGCCTCGTTGTCAGCCTTCAAACAAGCCCTATGTGAAATAACATAGGGTGAGGGAGGATACCTCAGCTTCAGCCTCAAACGTCCTTTCTTATAGTTCTGATATGTCTTATGCAAAAGGTTCATCCTAGGCAGAAGGGGACCCACAGACGCAGGCCACAAGTGATCCAAGGAGTAGCTACCACATGCAACCGGCGGTCGATAACCGGTGTCATGGATTACATGCACAGAACCTCTATGGATAAATTTCAAACATTTATGCACGACGGAGGGTACTGCGTTCATCGCTACCAACCAAGGGATACCCAACTTTACACGACAGAGCTTGGACCCAGGGATGATATCAAACAAGAGGATTACAGACTTAGGCCCGACTAAGACCGATAGGACAATGCTACCTAAGGGGGGTACGGAAAGCCCGTCATGCATGAGAATGAAGCTTACGGGAGCATCATATACATCCTTATGTAAAAAGTTAATTAGCATAATCTCCTTTGTTATTATATTTACTTGCGATTTCAGGTCAACGAGAACACCTACTACGATGTTCCCATTGATCTATGCAGGAATGTTAAGAGGAGATGGTTCCCTGTTGAAGCCCATTGGTAGGTACTGTGAACTAAAGGTTATACCAACACTGCTATCCATAGGCTACACAGAGGGGATGGGTTGATGTAGGAAGGAGGCCATTACACACAGTAGACAATGCTTTCACAGAATCCCCGAAGGTTAATGGATAAGATAGTGACCCAATTAAGGTTTCGTCATGTAATACCTCTAGAACCTTCCAACTACATCAACTAGGGGTCACAGGTTGGGTTGCAAGGAAAAAATCTTACAACACTCACACCTACAACACTCCTAGGGTACAAGGAAAGGAACTGTCAGTATCGCAAGAATGAAACCAAAATGGTTCACGTCAGGTTCACCAAAAAAGTAAGAGAGGGGGACCACCACGTGCAAGACCCCAGGTCATGGAGGATCAAGACGCGAGAGGCTGTCCTAACTTACCTCAACTAAGTACAATGTTTAGGATATGTAAGGTGAGGGTAGTGAGGACCGTAGGGCCTCTTAGCTACTCAATAGGCCTGAAATGTAGAAAGAGGCTAGGCGAGCTAGTTTTTATGTTTAACACTTCATCTTGGAAAGCTCTCTATCTGAGGATAGAAGTGAGGACTTTGGATGACAGCGCGGTGCGTTGGCATCTCAAAAGTGTGTTGTCATCCGTACGAGCAGACAACAATAAAAATGAGGTTAAGTCACTAAAAACTAGCTAATGGCCTAGCAAGCTAACAAGGGGCCAAAATGACATAACTAAGTAAATGATGTAATGTCTAATATGATAGAGTAAATAAGCAAGAGTGATGAAGATGAGGAGAATCTCACCAATGAACTCATTTTCCAGTTGATCCTCTAGGAGCTCACACACCTACACACAACAAGAAGGGAAAATGTTGGGTGGTTGTATAGGGGCCTGCCTCAGTCAAACCCCCATTTAGGTGTTTCCACCGCCACAAACAGCTAAAAGAATGAGATAAAGAAGCAATGTAATGAAAACACAAACACTACAATGCAGTACTATGCTACTCACCAAATGATAGAGGAGAGGAGAGCGAAGCTTACCACCTCCACCAAGAGCACTCAAGGTTACTTGAGGGAGAAAATGAGAGGAACTCAAGCCTTTGCTACATATGGCGTGGTCCCAAACGTGATCTACCGAGTTTATGGAGTGTGATGTTGGTTCAATGGAATGCTTGGAAGACTTGGAAGTGAGTGAAAGTGAGCTTGTGAGAGTGAGAGTATGGGAGCTTAGTCTGTTCAAGAGTTGGAATGCAAATTGGAAGAGTGAATATGAAGGAATGAAGAAGAAAACAGCCATATTCAGGTCAGTTGGCCAAAGGATGCATTACAACTTTGCTGCCAATGGGAAGAGTAATGCCTCTACTGGCTCAGTCGCAGGAATCTGCCAGGGACTTAAGCATACCGCACGGACGTCTATGCACTGTGCAGGCATCCCCGACAGAAATGCCTCCACTAACACACAAAATAGGCTCCATGTGGACCGCCAACAGTGAGCTTAAGTAAATTTAATCCTTTGAATTTGGTTTTCTAAAGTGTATAGAGGAAAAAAGGGGAATCGCACCTAGGGTGCAAATTCGCTCTTATACAACTACTCATTGAAGTATTTATAAACATAGTGAAATAAGGCTTTGCATTTTTTTTATAGTGAAGAGTTGTCATATGATAAGGATTATACACATGATAGCCTTAATAATTTAGACACACCACAAAAATAATTATCATAACTAATAATCTACTACTTGTATTATAGATACATGATTTATGTAATTAATCCAACTACTCCTAGTGGAGAGGATTTTTCCTAGATATGATCACCTATTGATTCATCATTAATCAAATCCTACAACTTGAAAATTCCCATGCAATATTCATGGAATTTATTATATAATTGATCAAGCCATCAATAACTAGATTGGCCAACCCATCTACCACCTCTTTGGATTTTGTATAGAAATGACAATTTTCAATTTGAGGGATGAAATTTATCAAGTCCCATATATTTTGGAGGATGTTACTAAGTTTCAAGCTGATTAATTTTCTATTTCTCTAAGAAATAGTGATAATTTCATGTAATCTCCTTTAATATACCTAGTTTTAATACTACTTGAACAACAATATTGAGTTACATGATCAAAGTTTATGCTTTTGATTCATTATTCATTTTAATATAAAATTTCTTAGATGTGTTCATGAGTACTCTACCATCATCCTATAATGGCACTACCAACACTTGAATCTCCTAGGTTTCCCTAAGGCACCATACCAAAGTTTGATTTTTTTAAAAATGGGAGGTGGATCTACTTGATTTTAGATCTAATATGGAAACATATATACAACATAATTATATAATAATATTATAAAAATAATAATAAATAAAATTTGAATTCTAACAATAATTTCAAATAAGAGAATAAATTAATTCTCAACATTAAATATTTAATTAAAGATATTATATTTCCACAACCCATGAAATGAGTTAAGATTTGTTATCATAGATTAGATATATAGATTCATTCTTATATATGTGCTCTAATATGACCAACACAACTTAATACTCATCATTTTTATGTGTTCTCCACAAATTATAATTATACATTTATTGGAATCCCCTACTCTTTCCAAACTTGGAATTACATTTCTACAATAAAGATATCATTCAAATTACATATCACATGTCTTCTTTTACTATAATGAATTACATCTATTTATAGATAATAGAATTTTAGTTTCACAGGAGCATGCATTTCATATTACATGTTCACCTTCTAGATTCCATAATACTTAGGATATTTTTGTGCAAAAGGAAAAATCAAAGAATTTAAACTATTAGTTCAAACCTTATTCTAAATTGAATTCTAAACCTCCAATTTAGCTAAAATTATAATACAAAAAATATAAAAGATAATAACAAATCCCTCAGAAAGAATTATCTTGTTGCACATAAAGTGAGGATGTGCTCAAAATGAATTGATGTGTGATGGAGAGAGTATGTAAGGTTCTCAATTTGATAGCATTACAATGCATTCCTAATCTATTCCTAAAAATAGATCATATGATGAGTTATTTATAGATTTGAGGGATGGACTATCAAGGGCTATGATTGATTTGGAAGATCAATAGAGGAAATTCCTTAAGAGTATTGGACACATGAGAATCCTTCAAGTGGTGCTTTGTAATTAGTGTATAAGAGGAGTTCCATGATCCAATAGATTTGGATGGTGGAGATCTTGGAGATATATGGATGGTGAGGATCAAAAATTCCTTTTTAGTGTAGTGTACATAAAATTCAATTCAAGGAATAAAAGGTTGGTTCTCTTCATCAAATAATCTTAATGAATCCTACACTAGGATCAACTAGCTCCTCAGGAAGGACATTTATCCACTTCTAATCTAATATATAGAGAAGGTTATTCTAGCTAATCTTAAGATGTTTTATGGGCTTGAAAGATTATTATTTTTTAACAAGTTAAAACACTAATGAAACTATAAATTAATTCTAATTTATAGAATTAAAATAATAAAATTAACAATATAAATATAGAACTAGAACTACAAAGTTGAGAGGAAACTAGACATAAAATTTGAAGGTCTTTTTGTAATGCCCCAAGCATTTTATTAAGACATTAATGAACAAAATATGATTATTTTTTTGTGTGATAAAATTTAGGCATTGAGTAAGACACACAACACTACTACATTCTTAAGGTGTCATAACAATATGATGATATACATGACACACACACTAATGCATTATACATGGGGACACAACTAAAATAATTAACTCTAGCCTCATAGAAGACACCAAGGTTGGAAAGAAAAAATAGGTATGGGGGAGATAAACAATTCCTAAAACCACAAGAACATCCTTCTAACCTCTTTACTAAACTATACTCCAAATTTCACTAGGCTGCGATAGCGAGAAGGGTCAAAATTATTGTATCTAACTCCATAAAGAAATTATCTACAAGTAAATATCAAGGTCCAACATGGACTCAAAACCTAGTTTTGAGTCCCAATTCCCTCCTTAATTCTTCCCTCTACCATAATGGATCACAAGATGGACAAACCTTGGCTCAAACTTAGGGTGTGTTCCAAGTCCTAGGTTTTTCCTAATATGTGAGTCCCACAACCCCACAAAACACTCCTTGATAGACATTAAGCTTGCATGTAGACCTATAAATTATTTTCAATTCCTAATTTCCATTTATGACCCATAACCTATTGTGTAATTTGAAGCTCCAATACTCACTTATAGGTTTTTGACTAACACCAATACTTGAAACCTTTGGTTTTGAGTCCCTAATTGAACTTGGTCCCTATGACTTGACATGTCAAAAAAATTAACACCTTTCACTACATGGAATTTGGGACTTTGAATGCACTTGGGACCTGATCCAAAGTCATAAATCTATCTTAAAATTTCATAGCTTGCCAAGTAAACGCGATACACAACATAGACAGTTTGAGCCCAAAATTAGACATAGTTTAAAGTCCAAAGTCTACTTCGACATCTACAACATAATAGCATGAACAAAATTGAAGGGAAAGGTTCAAAATTCCTCATAAACTTGGAACATTTGATTTATATGTCCTACTTCTGACCCAACACTTAGTTCATATCTAGCCTAAATAGAGAAAGAAAACTCCAAGGCAACAAAACCAACAAGGGATAATTTATTTAAATGAGAGGGAACCCCCTTAAATATATGAGAAAGGGTGGAATAATACCTTAATAGGTATTATTCACACCTATTCAAAATAGCCATTTATAAATAACTAATAATCTAATAGTTATTAGACTATAATTATTTCAAATGTGATATGCTTAATAAAGCATATAAATAAGGTTTAATAACCCTTTAATAGGACATTATGTAAATGTTATAGGGGTATGACCCCTAATAAAATTATGTCCTCACACCACCCCTTAATTAGGGGACATCACATGTCAATTTCCATAAAAGAAAAAATGAAGTATCTCAATAACACAAGTCTTCTTTGATAGTGATAAATGGGGACACAAATATATGCCAAAATGAAGACCATGTATTCCAGACTACATGAAATTCACTTTGTCATAATTTATAATCCACTTATCATATAAAGTGTTACTTTTACAACATTTGAAGCTCTTCCATAAATCTTCAATGCCATATTAAATTTTTAGGAGCTATTTTTATATTTTGGGCTTTGATATTGAAGATGGATTTTAAAATTATTACACCATCCATATAAGAGCACCTACACCATTTATTTTGAAGACATAATCGATGGTATATTTCCTATAAATGAAATCACCATCATAGTTAGTAACACAACAATTAAATAAATTTGATTCTTGGTGTAGGAAAAATATATTTTTTAATATGCATTTGTCAATTTCTAATGAGTATAAATCTAGAAAATAGTCTAATGATCATTAGTGAGTATATCATAACATATTTTTATGAATGATTTGTCATTTTTCTTTCAATAAAAAATAGGCATGCTACTAATTATATAGTAATTATCCAAAAAACAAAAGCAATGGGTGAGTTATCCTTTCCAGGCTTTGCTCCCCAGACAATTTTATTAGGGTGATAGCCACCAATTATAAGTAGGTGTTTTAAACCCAATAAATTCAGAGGATACTTGAATATCATAAAAAAATTTAAGCTGAAGTAACAATCAAGAGAGAGAAAATATATAGTAGCAAAAATATGCTTTAAAAGTTTATGCAATTCCACTTTTTCTATGGATGTGTAATGTCCCCATTCTTAGAGTGACATTTTGAGTACTTGATTCTAGCCCATCCAGGATTCCCATGGGTTAGATGGCAAGATAAGAGAATGATATTGGCCATGAGAATCATAAATTTTGGAGGGGAATTATCCTTAACAAAAAAATAAAGCATTATGTTGACCATATTTTATTAATATCTCATGGTCCACTTGCAAGTCAAAGCAAACAAGGAGGTGATTCGACCACATCAAATCAGATCCGATTTGCTTCTAGAAGATTCTCTCTCCTATGGCAGTTTAACAGACTTAAGGGAGAAGCAACCAATATTTAATATTTAAAGATCAAATCTGATTTCTACCTTGGATGGGTCAAGGAAGCTTCCAAACTAAAGTATTATAATATTCAAAGGCAATCAGATTTTCTCAAGGGCAGTCTAGTGCCTTAGGAGAGAAGGAATGAATATTTTAATATATATGAAGACCAAATTTGATCCTCTTTAAGGTGACTTGGGCTAGGTCGGTTTAAGGTGCCTTAGTCTTGAAGTTAGTGAATATTTTACTGAAACAAATCTAATTCTCTTCTAAGGGAAGTTTTGGCTTGAGGCCTTATTTAAGAAGGCTTGGAAGGTTGTGAGAGGCATGTTTTTGTGTTGATATTTTGTTAAGATAGTTTGAAGAGAGTTGTCTCTTGACTGAAAGTAGAACTTTTCAGTTGATTCAAGGTGGTGCTCCCTTGAATATAGTGGTATGGTGATGGCCCCATTCCACCATGTGAGATGAGCTCAAATAGAGTTCATCATAGAGCTTAACCAGATTGCTCTAGTGAAGTTTTAATTTGCAAATTTAGATTTTGTTGGGTGGCACTTTCATCAGTATTTGCTAGAAGGGAATTTTGGCATTGGAAAGAAGGTTTTCAAGAGGTTCACTTGGCAAAGGAGGGCATCTATGACAATTCCCAACTTCATGCTTGATCTAATCAGTGATCAAGTTGATTTCATTTCTAGATCAGAGGGTTGATTGGCATCTACAGTAGGGTAAATTCAACATCATTATTCCTTCCTAACCCTAATCACCTTCCATTGGTGTATGGCCGCTTGAGTTTGTAGTGTGTTCTTGGCACTTTGTTAGCATTTATCATCAGGGTTTATAACAACAACTAATATAGATTTAATTTAGAGATATCAAATCTCCAGTGGGTAGTTATAGTTGCATCTCAATCATTTCCTAGCTGGGCATATCTTCCATACTTCTTGTAGCTTCATCTACCTTTCATACAACTAGGGCTTGTACTTGTGTTTTGGCACATTTGGATGTAATTTAAGGTCTGAAATACAAATCAAACTTAACTAATTGTACTTTCCAACCCTCTCTACTTGTAATCAGTTTTCAAATCAAATAAAGAAGATAAGCTGCCATTGTTGGGTATGTTCATCTTTGTTTATATGACTTGTTTGATTGCCTAAAATCTACAATCAAGTTCATTTCTTGCTATTTATGCTTGGAACCTTTCAATCTACATGATATAATAAACCCTTGTTGTAAACAAAGTTAAGGGCTTAAGTGCAGCGAAGGGAAAAAATCCAGTTTGAACCTGTAAGGGTTCTTACAGGATGTGTAAGAGTTCGAAAAGAAAAATCCTTACCTTTTCGTTCACCTTGTCATCCTTGTGTTTTAGTGGAAGGGAATGAATGTGGCCATTCTAAAATAACAAGAATGAGAATTATTTAAGAGGAATAATAGCCTCCTTAGATCCATGGTGGTTGAATTAGCACACACTTTTGATTTGAGATCTAAATTACTTCTAAAAAAATTATGTAAGTAGAATTTCAATGTTTTCAAGTACTAAACAACCATCCTACTAATATATAAACTCAAAGAGTCATTTAAATAAATTATCTTAGTGATTTCATCCATAAGATCAAGCTTATATGTCAATGACTATTCACATACCTAATGAGGTTGGTGGCTATATAATGCATTTTCTCTTTGATCTCCAAAAAAGACACTAGAGGTCTTAATGTGATTTGACAAGAATCATCATTTCACATGAGTAATTATTGTTATGTTAATATCACAATGTGGGCCATTGAGCATGCATTGATTGCCCTCATGAAATTTGGATAAAAAACCATGAGATATATATGGAGATCATCCAAATGAAAATGCATTCCTAGAATATCCTATTATGGGTCAAGTTTAGTAAAAAAATATTTAATAAAATTATTTCAATCTATTGAGGGTATAGTATATATAAATAAAAAATGGCATCCAACATAGATGAGGAAGATGGGAAGCAGGGTGAAGGAAATGAGTAGGGAAAATACTAAAAGCCCAATATTTTGAGACTTAAAGCAAAAGAGAATCCTCAAATTAGGAAATAAGGATGGTGAATACTCAATTCTAAAGAAGAGAAAGCATGGAGAAGTGTAAGTGGAGAATAATTGAGGTTCATCCAGATTAGTCTCATATCTTAAGAATTACATGATTACATGGAGACTTAAAATCCTAGGGCCAAAGTCAAAGACAAAGTAGGGAGTGGAAGCGTGGGTAAAGCCATGATAAAGTACCTAGGTAATGAGAAGTCTAAAAGACTAAAATAGCCAAAGGTCTCAAAAAAATGGAAATGTTGGGTTTCAAGGAATGAAGAGAAAGAACACTGGCAAGAGGAAACCTATAAACCTAATAAAAGCTACAAATAGACACAATAACCCCTAACACTTAGAAATTTATATAGTTTGAGATATTTAGGCATGTGACAAGTATACTGAAAGACTGTAAACCAGTACAACAAGAACATTTTTCAATAAGGGGGTCTATTGAATGAATTCTTAGATTGGTTATCGATGGTGGTCAAAACATGGTTTTGTTAAGAAAGGAAGCACTCAACTTGGATAAATTTGCACTTACTAATATAGGCCCCAATATCATCTAGAAAGGGGCAAGACAAAGATATCACATAAAAACTATAGGGAAAGAATATAAATCTTTAATTGAATATCAATAAGGGACTCTATAGGCAACAAATTCAAAATAAAAAAGAATTAGAAGCACACTAGAGTCCTTTCACTAAGAATAATATGTAAGATAAAGGCTCGAAAGGACAAACATCAACTAAGGAGTTTCTTGATTTAATCTTAAATTAGAGATGGTGTTGCAGGGCATAAAGAAGTGGAAACTTTATTAGAGAATGTTCCTAAACATTCTAAGATAAGCAAACCAACTTAGGAACCCATATATTAAGTTTTATCACAATTAAAGCTTTTTAAAATAAATTCATACAAGAAATTAATCCCCATGAATTAACAAGGTCTTTGATTGATATATGGCAAAATGTGTGTGCAAGTGAGTTTATTTCCTCTTCATGAAATCAACTAAACTAATCAATAAAAGTTGGAATTGCAACAGTATTGGAGATAAATTTCATTCAAATATGACAATTAGCACATACTCGAAGGTTCTTAACAAGACTAATAGTTGTTCCAACAGGCATGTCTAAAAAACCAAAAGCAATTGACATCTTTTCACTATGATATCAGAGAATAATTTTTTTCTCTCCTTCTCCACACCTCTAAGTGTCTTGCATCTGGAAAATACCCAGTTGCCTTCATCTACCAAGCCAATTTCTCCAACGTTGCATAGATTTACTGTGTCTGTGGATTTGTTCTATCTCCTACAGAAGAAGCACATAGCCTCCAATCCAACTACATCCGGAAAGCTTTTTGATTCCTTTATCTTTCATCAATCTCCTTACCAAGAGAACAAAGTCACATCTTTTTGAAGATCCAAATTAAAAAAAAACATTGATATAAATACTCCTAAGCCTGTATTCATCTGTGGTCTGCAGGCAGCAAGAAAATAGATCCACACATCCACCACAGGTTTAGCTTACAAAATTGCTTTATCCTTTATGCTTTGATGGATGTCCATACCCTGTTCCAAAGCTCCCATTTTGGCACAGGCAGGGAGGATGCTGACAAAGGTTGCAGAGTCTGGCTGTACACCCTCCAATTGCATTTGGTCAAACAGTTCACGTGCACTGCCTATGCTTCCACGTTTTGCATACATGTCTACCAGGGCGGTTGCAGCTACAACATCTGACATAATTCCGCTTTCCTTTATCGTTTGATGGACGTCCATACTTTTTTCCAAAGCTCCCATTTTCGCACAGATAGCGAGTGCACTGACAAATGAAAACCAATCGCGTTGGAAACTTCATTTTTTAAATTTGCGACTGTGGACTGTATGGGAACAATTTGAATGGTAAAGGTGAACGGAATCGGTGAACAGCAAGCAGGACAGGTAATTGGGCCCCACACCAGCCACCTAAGCGGGGTCAACCCTTAGAATGTGCTGGTTAAGCCCAGCCTTGAATTTACCCCGATTGAGTAATATGACCAATGTGATGTTAACTTTGAATCAGTCAATTACATGCAATTCCCACAATGCTATTCAACATCAAGACTTGACTCTCAATGTCTCTCTACTGTTTATCCTCTTTTTCCTATATCAACTATCTCCATATCCATTGAACAAGGCCAAAGCGCAATTCCCATCTGCAATGTTTTATTTAGTTGAAGGGCGAAGAGCTTTCACTGCTTTCACAAAACAAATCCACACTCTGCCCAAGAAAATATGATGCTTACTAAGATGAGCACGTTGTTTATTCTGCTCAACATCATATTTGTCTTCCATGTCTCTGCCCGAGATAAGCTTCTCCTTCTAAATACAAATACAGAGATTGTGCACAAATCCTTTCCAACAAGTTTGGAGCAGCTACCATCGTGCACAAATTGTGCTGGAAATATTCCAGACCAGAAATGTTGCTCCACATCAAAGAATGGTGGATGATCTGAATTTGATTATTATCCATTGTGTAGTCCAGAGATCCATTCGCATACTTTTTCCGGTCAAAAGGATGGTGTCGAGAGCAATTGACTTATTCTAGTTTTGGTATTGATTTTGAGTTTTAGTATGGATGAATTCACCTATTTATAATTGCATGTTGTTCATAAGGGCATCAGGCAAATTCACTGTGAGCAATTCACTGTCGAAAAATTCACCATCATGACATATTCACCTCAAAAAAAATTATCTACCAGCAATTCACCACCACGGAAAATTAATTGCATTAACATTTTTTAATATATATTTCCAAAAATTTGAAATTTGTTATACAAAAGAATAATTTGAACTAAGATGAGCACCTTGGTTATACAAAAGAATAATTTGAAATTTGTTATACAAATCCACACTCTGGGCAAGCAAATATGATGGCGAGATCAATGCTTACTAAGATGAGCACCTTGTTTATTCTGCTCAACATCATATTTGTCTTCCATGTCTCTGCTCGAGATAAGCTCCTCCTTCTAAATACAAATACAGAGATCGTGCACAAATCCTTTCCAACAAGTTTGGAGCAACTACCATCGTGCACAAACTGTGCTGGAAATATTGCAGACAATAAATGTTGCCCCAAATCAAAGAACGCTGGACTCGTCTCCAAGCAGAACTTTGCATATCAGCAATGATGGCAATCAAATCTGATTATCTAAACCCAGAGATCTCAATTTGATTGTTATCAATTGTGTAATACAAATTGATAGCAATCAGGGATCCATTCGCATATCTTTCCAGTCAAAAGAATAGTGTAGAGAGCAATTGACTTATTTTGATTTTGGTATTGATTTTGAGTGTTTGTATGGATGAAATCTACCTATTTTATAATTGCATGTCTTTCATAAGATAGATTTTCAGATCCAGTTATAATGGGTCATGAATTTAGATTTAAACTTTATTTTTTTATATGTTGTAATTATTTCCATTGAACTCATGTACCAGCATCTTCTCCGCAGCAAGTTAACGAGGGTTCTAAGTAATATGCTTTTCATATATATATAATGGTAGTCCTACATGCTCTTATAGTTCTGAATTTGTGATGATTTTAGCTTTCTTATATTTTAATTTATATTTATAGGTGATCATTTTTTAATCAAAGCACATATATCATTCATACGAATTGTCGGTTAAGACAACTTAAACATTATGTCAATATTAAATGGATCCCACCTCTAAACGAGAAGCTCAAGTTGAATTTTAATGATGTGATTGAGAAATTTGAATATTTTAGGAAAAAGTTATGTTATAGGGTATTAGAATGGAAATAATGATGTTGGTTTATGTAAAAATTGAGATATTATCATATAGGGTGACTCCATGGTCATGATAAATGATATAAAAAATAAGAAAATCATTAATTGAAAAATAAAACTCGTAGTCCATTAGATCATTGCGTTAGGGAAGTGACAGTTAAAATAATTGAATAACAGTCACACATTATAATATAAAGGTTGTAAACAAGATCTTTTCTTCATTCATGCTAAGATGGACAATTCATTCATTCCACACATATTTTTAGACGAAAACTACAAACATTGGTTGTCATTTCTAATTGATTTCATTATCAAGGGACTTCATGCAAGGACTAAAATGTGAATCTAGTGTCACACCCCAAAATTAGGATCAACTAGAGATGGCTAGATCTAATTCATATAGTATGTGCATAAGAATCAAATGATAAATACACCACAAAAAAATAGATGACTCAAATGATTCAATTAGTGCTACGATCACAAACAATGAATTTCAAAGTTTTCCTTGACCTAAGAAAATGGGAAGTGTTAAGCATGGAAAAATATAAAATTTGGAATGATCAATATAAGTCTTAGTTATAGGTTCACCTTTGATTGAACACATCATTCACAAGGGGGTTATAAAAGAGATGTTTATGGAGTTTCCTTGGTAATAACTTAATATTAACATGGTTTATATTTTCCTATCTAATCTTATAGATATCTTAAAAGAGGAAGGGATGTTATAGGCATTAGATAATTCATACATACAAGATATTTGCATCCTAGATTCCAACTTGTATAATGTAATTTATCACCAACTCTAAGACCACTATAATTTCCCTACCCAAAACATGTTAAAACTAAAGGTAATATTGTAGATTAAAAATTGTAAAACTATGAGACTGTAGATCTAATTAAGTGTTCTTTGTCACAAATATTTGTGTATGATTAATCTATTTAGATCAATTTTACCAATTGTAGAAAGAGATGGAAGATTGTAGAAGAATGAGACAAGGATATAGAAGTGACACAACATATACGTGGAGAAACCCTTTTAGGAAAAAACTCCACCAAAATCAATAGTGCTTGTATTATTTAACCTTAGAACAAGATTACAATAATACTATATCAATCCTTGATTGATATGCTTCCTTACCTTGAACAATCCTTCTTCACAACCTACAATAAACTCTCATGGAACTCTCATACACTTGTTGCAATTAATAGACAATAATAAGCATGTAAACTCATAAGAGTTATACAATACAAGAGCATAAAGCTCCTCACAAAAATCTACGCCTAGATTGGGCAAGTAGAGTTCCACCATGTAATTTGAAGTCAAACCAAAGTTTTCTTCAATTTAGGTGCCCCAAACTAAATACTTAACTCGAATTTTTTCAAGAAAATATCTTGCAAACTTCACCTCAATGTTGGCTCCCAAGAATGGGCCCACTTGACTGAGCCTTGTAAATATCTTCTCATGCAAAAGGTGTTAATTGAAAGATGCCAACTTGGGCGCCCAAGTTAGTCCCAAGTCAATCTTAGTTAACTGAAACATATCTCTCCACTAATTCATGCAAACATTAATGCATGATTGATCATCCCAACTTAACTGAAAGGATTCACCTATTATCTATCATGCAACTGAAGTCATTAGTATGCAACTCAAATCAACTCAAGTCAACTAGCACTCAACTCAAAATAACTACATACAACTGAAGATAATTGAACCTTAACTGAACTAAACTAAATTGAACTAAATTGAATTGAACTAAACTCAACTGAACTCAACTGATAGTGCCACTCCACTCATGCAAAAATATCAATCCCTAATTTGTAGGATCAAAACATGCATTACTGAAGTGTTATCAATCCTCCAAATAGTTAACTAAAGCAAGGTGTGTTCCACCTTCCATGTGGGCACCCCATCTGCTCCTATCTTGTAGGAGATCTTCTTGGATGTCCCCACATGTTCCTATCATTTAGGAATAATCACAAATTTCAATTTACATGTTCATTTCATTCGAATTTAATCTCTTTCTAATCCTAGTGTTGGGGAACACTTTCCAAGGACTTAGGAGATACATGAAATATGTTTAGGATTGCAATTAAATGGCATCATATTCCCAACATTCTCCCACTTGACATTATACATTGCAATTATTCTAAAGAAGGAATCATTATTATAAATCAAGTGCATGACTCAAGGCCAATGGCCTTCCTACACCAATAGAACTTATATATTGAAACTGGTTTCATAAGATAATCTACAACATTGATTAAAGTGTCAACTTTCTCAATCAATACCTTCCCACTCTCAACCATTTCTCGCACAAAGTGATATTGAACATCAACATGCTTAGTACGAGCATGATACATAGGATTTTTGGCTAAAAAAATAGCACTCTGACTATCACATTCAAGTCTAATTTTCTTGCAATTAAAACCAATACCTTTCCCAAGTCTCTATAACCAAACTGCCTCTTTAGAGGCATGTGTAGCAGCCATGTACTCTTCTTCTGTGGTGGACAAATCAACCATGGGCTGCCTCTTACTCATCCAACTAACCGCAGCTCCAAACAAAGTAAACACATAGCCACTTGTCGACCTCCAACTGTCCAGGTCTCCTTCCCAATTTGAAACAACAAAACCTTGTATGTCCAATGATTTGTGCATAATATCAATATCATTAGCACCATGACAAACCAAACAGTAATCAGAAGTACCTCGTAAATATCCAAACACCCTCTTAACATAAGTCCAATGTTTTTTACCAAGGCTAGACTTAAACCTACTTAGAACTCGCATTGCTTGGGCTATATCTGGTCTTGCACATACCATTGCATACATCAAACTACCAATTGCACTAGCATATGGAATTTCATACATATCCTGATGATCAAAATCAGATTTAGGACCCATGTCTAAACTTAACTTCGTGCCAATTGGTAAAGGAATATTAGTTGGTTTACTATCATGCAGGTTAAACTGTTTCAAAATAGTATCAACATAGTTGCTTTGACTTAAGCAACTTTAGCTTTTTGTTACCTCTATCTATGCTAATCTCCATACCAAGGATATATTTTTTAGTCCCTAGATCTTTTATCTCAAATGTGCTAGAGAGTTGTGCTTTCAATTCTTTGATCATTACCTTGTTATTACTAATAAACAACATGTCATTAACATACAATATAATAATTAAAATTTGATCATTAATAAATTTTATGTACACACAATGATCTTCCTCACTCCTAACATAACCAATTTTCAATGCAAAAGCATCAAACTTCTGGTACCACATTCAAGGTGACTATTTCAATCCATATAAAGATCTCTTTAACCTACAAACCAATAATTCTTTTCCTTTTACAAAAAAACCTTCAAGTTGCCTCATATAAATATCCTCATCAAGATCCCCATGTAAGAAAGTAGTTTTCTCATCCATTTGCTCTATCTCAAAATCATAAGCAACAACAATAGATAAAAGGAATCTAATAGAAGTTAATTTAGCAACATGAGAGAATATTTCATTAAAGTCAACTCCCTCTCTTTGGGAGTAGCCCTTGGCTACTAATCTAGCCTTGTACCTTTCGAGATTACCATCTACTCCAATTTTCTTTTTAAAGATCCATTTACAACCAATGGCCTTTCTTCCTTTGGGAAAACTCTCGAGATCCCATGTGTCACAAGTATCCAAGGAAACCATTTCCTCATGCATAGCTTGTGACCAAAGCTTGTTCTTATCTGAAGACAAAGCTTCCCTATAAGATCTAGGTTCATCATTAGTACTCATCAAAGCAAATATACAACGGAAATTAGGTGGACTATACCTATCAACAGGATTTCGTTCTCTTGTGGATCTTCTCAAAGAAGGTTCTTCTTGTTCCTCAATATGCTCATCATGAGCATCTATCTCTAAAATTTGTGAGCTCTCCTCATCCAATCCATCCAATTGTTCTTCAACATGTGCATCTTCATGCTTCTCAGTATTTGTCTCAAAATGCACAATTCGAGAAGTATCCTTCTCCTTTGGTTGTTCTTCTCCTGTATAAGATTTAAATTCCTTGAAAATCACATCTCCAGATAAAGTAACTTTTTGGGTTAGAGGATTCCAAAGCTTGTAACCTTTTACATTTTCACCATAACCTATGAATATGCATTTTTGTGCTTTTGGATCCAATTTAGAGCACTTTTCTTTAGGCACATGAACAAAAGCCTCACAACCAAAGATTCTTAAATGTGCAACACTAGGTTTCCCACCTAACCATATTTCATAAGGGGTTTTATCTTCAATAGATGAACTAGGAGATCTATTGATTAAATAACAAGAAGTACTTACAGCCTCGGCCAAAAGGCACCAATCTAGATTAGCACTACTTAACATACTCCTAGCTCTTTCCATTAAGGTTCTGTTCATCCTTTCTGCTACTCCATTTTTTTGAGGTGTATATGGAGTAGTTTTTGTCTCACAATTCTTGCATGCTTACAATAATCATCAAATTCCTTAGAATAATATTCACCACAATTATCTGATCTCAACACTTTTATCTTATGATTCGATTGTTTCTCAACTAAAGCCTTAAATTGTTTAAACTTAATGAACACATCAGATTTTTTATGCATGTAAGATAGATCCAAGTGTCTCTTGAGACATCATCAATAAATGTGACATAATATCTATATTTTCCAATAGAGTCAATATCCACAGGACCCATAACATTTGAATGAATAATCTCTAATAATCCTTTAGCTTTATTTGTTCCATTAGGAAATGAAGATCTAGATTGCTTTCCGAACACACAATTCTCACAAAAATCATTTTTGCCAATATTATAATCAGGAATACCGTCAACCAATTTCTTATTAAGAATGGTCCTAAGACCTTTTTCACTAATGTGGCCCAATCTATGGTACCACAACATACATGTATTTTTAGCTTCAGTTACATTGGTTGATTTATTCAAATTGGAGATATTAAGCTTAAACAAAGTCCCAATCTGAGATCCTTTAGCAACCACCATATTCCCTTTCACCAATTTGCAACCACCTTTGTCAACTGTCACATGCATTCCATGATCATTGAACTTAGATACAAAAAGTAGATTTCTAGCAAGTTCTGGAATATGTAAAACAACATGTTAAGGGTCTTAACCCTACCATTATTGAAACACAACTTTACCTCTCCTTTTCCCACAATCTTTGTTGTGCTATTATCTCCAAAGAATACATTCCCTCCATCATATGCAATATACTTAGTGAACCACTCCTTGTTAGGAGTCATATGATAGAAGCAACCTGAATCAATAAGCCAAGAGTCATCACTAATAATTTTACATGGAATGATCAATGCATCATTACCGTCATTCGAGGATTTCTCTGTAGAAGAATCAGAACTCTTTTTCTTCTTCTTACAATCCTTCTTTATATGTCCTGATTTCCCATAGTTCCAACACTTTACCTTACTCTTACTAGGGGTTTTAGACCATCCTTTGGACTTACCCTTTCCTTTCTTGCCTCCCTTAGGTTTCTTTTCATTAAGCCTACCTCTTACAAACAAGGCATCTTGGGACCCCATTTTAGACTTCCTCCTCATCTCCTCTGATAGGAGAATAGGAATTATATTGTCCATCTTAGGATCTGCACCACTACCACTGATAGCAACAATTAGATTTTCCCAAGACTCTGGTAAAGAACAAAGTAACAAAATGCATTTATCTTCATCTTCTAGCTTTACATCTACAGATGCTAACTGACTTAGAATCAAATTGAAAGCATTTAAATGATGTGCAAAAAAATCACCATCTTTCATCTTTTAAGAATACATCTTTCTTTTTAGATACAACTTATTAATAAGACTTTTGGTTTGATAGATATCACCTAACCTCTTCCATAATTTATATGTGGTAGCTTCAACTGAAACATTCAAGAGAATAGCATCAACAAGACATAACCTTATGGTCCCTCTTGCCTTCTTATCAAGCTTAGCTCAATCCTCATCTGACATCATTGTAGATGGCTTTGTCTCATTACAAACAACTAAACACTGATCTCTCTCTTCAAGGAGATCCTCCATTTTTAGTTTCCACATCTCATAACTAGATCCATTGAATCTTTCAATATCTAGATGAGAAGTAGAACTCATTATAACACACTTCTTTTAAAAATCTGCAATAACACAATAGTAAAAGCTCCCACTACAGCCAAAAAACCTTCAAACTTTTAAAAGATAGGCATCCCAAACCCTAACCAACCATTGGCTCTGATACCAAATGTTGAAAATGAAGGTAATATTATAGCTTAAAATTTGCAAAACTATGAGACTGTAGATCTATTTAAGTTTTGTTTGTCATAAATCTTTGTGTATGATTAATTTGTTTAGATCAATATTACCAATTGTAGAAAGAGATGGAAGATTTTTGAAGAATGAGACAAGAAGATAGAAGTGACATGACATATACATGGAGAAACCCTTTCAAGAAAACACTCCACCAAAATCAATAGTGCTTGTATTATTTAACCTTAGAACAAGATTACAATAATACTATATCAATCCTTGATTGATATGCTTCCTTTCCTTCAACAATCCTTCTTCACAACCCACAATAAACTCTCATGGAACTCTCATAAACTTGCTGCAATTAATAGACAATAATGAGCATGTAAACTCATAAGAGTTGTATAATACAAGAGCATAAAGCTCCTCACAAAAATCTATGCTTACATTGGAAAAGTAGAGTTCCACCATGTAATCTAAAGTCAAACCAAAGTCTTCCTCAATTTAGGTGCCCCAAACTAAACACTCAACTGAACTTTGGTCAAGAAAATATCTTGCAAACTTCACCTCAATGTTGGCGCCCAAGAATGGGCCCACTTGACTAAGCCTTGTAAATATTTTCTCATGCAAAAGGTGTTAACTGAAAGATGCCAACTTGGGTGCCCAAGGTGGTCCCAAGTCAATCTTAGTTAACTGAAACATTTCTCTCCACCAATTCATGCAAACATTATGCATGATTGATCATCCCCACTTAACTGAAAGTATCCACCTACTATATGTCATTCAACTGAAGTCATTAGTCATGCAACTCAAATCAACTCAAGTCAACTAGCACTCAACTCAAAATAACTACATGCAACTGAAGATAACTAAACTCAACTGAATTGAACTCAACTAAATTGTAATGATACTAAACTAATAATGCCACTCCATTCATGAAAAAATATCAATCCCTAATTTGTAGGATCAAAATATGCATTACTGAATTGTTATCAATCCTCCAAAGAGTTAACTAAAGCAAGGTGGGTTCCACCTTCCATGTGGGCACCCCATGTGCTCCTATCTTGTAGGATCTCTTCTTGGACATCCCCACATGTTCCTATCATTTAGGAATAATCAAAAATGTCAATTTACATGTTCATTTCATTTGAATTTAATCTATTTCTAATCCTAGTGTTGGGGAACACTTTCCAAGGATGTAGGAGATACATGAAATATGTTTAGGATTGCAATTAAATGGAATCCTATTCCCAACAAAACAATAATGTAAAAATAACTCTTAACCTTCCACAAGAACTTATTATTTAAATAAAAACACTATCGGGCACTAATATTTATACAAATCTTATACAACTTAGATTTGAATTACAATTTATAAATCAACAATTTTAATACACTATAGTCAATAATGACAACATAATACTCAATATTCTTATTATAATGAACAAAAAATACATATATAATTCCTTTTCCATTTCTTTTTACATTAATGATTACATTACATTCAAATTGTTGGAAATATGTGCCTCAAACTATACAGGCTAAAACCTCCATTAGAGACAAGTCGGTGTGACATCTTCATTGTCTGGCAGACTAGCAGCTTGATTCATTTTGGTTTGTACAGGTCGTTGTGACCTTGCAAATGTCTTGCCGAAAGGTTGCATTGTGGAGTCTATCGTTGTGACATATTGTATTCGTTATGACCTCATAGCACTCAGGAGACCTCTGGCTGACAGGCCATTCAATCGTATTTCGGGGAGACTCTTGGCGACCATGGGCCTCGGGATAGCTAAGGGTTCTCGCTAAGAAGTCCCAGCGAACGGAGAAGGTCACGCCGATAGGGAAAAATTCATATGTTCTTCGGAGTAATCAAAAGTGGTCGGAGAAATGTCTTAGTGACTAAAGGTTGTCTTGCTGATAGCCGATGGCTATCGGGGTAACTCAAGGATCCAGGGAAGACATCTCAATGAATGTTGAAGGTCTCACCGATAGGAACATCTTTTGAAGTCTTCGGTGTAGCTTTTGGTGAATGTTTGTCATCAGTGGAACACAGAGGTCTCGATAAGAAGTCCCAGCGACTTTGATGAGTCTTGCCGATGATGAAGAGTCTTTGGGGTAACATATGGAGATCAGTATGTTCTCTCAGCGAAGGGAAATGTCTTGACAATGTGTGAACACTTCGGGGTAACATTTATGTCTCAGAGAAACCTCTTGGTGATATCAGTATGTCTTGCTGACTATCCTTTGGAGCTTGATATGACTTGTGTCTTCGGTATACCTTTTGGTGACTCGCTAAGGTCTCCTAGGGAATGCGATAGGTCTGGGCAACGGCTTGGTGACTCGGTGTAACTCATAGAGCTTGATAGAACGTCTTAGCGATAATAGAGTCTCTTGGCGACATCGATATGAAGTCTATGTGGCATCGGCGAGACACTGTTAGTGTCTCACTGAGATGCCAGTACATTGTGAATTATGTTGACCGAGTAAGACTATCCTATGTGGAGTCTCGTGGACGAATAGGAGGAGCCAAATGGGAACAGTTGGAAGACAGTCAATTGCGATGGTTCTGTGAGGAAGTTCTACAGATAGATTTTGACATGGATATACTCTGTGATTACAGTTTGTAATCGATTGGTTGAATCGACAAGTTGTTGAGTGATTATATGAGTGGATGAATTCTGTGGACTGTAAGTGAAGAATCCTGTACAAGAATGTTAATGGTGAATGTTGTTGTATAATGACACCAGAAAGACAAGTCTAGAATTTGTATGTAATTTCATTACTATAATACAAAGTGATTTCTCTTGGTGTGGTGGGTTTTTCTCCCGTAAGGGTTTTCCCACGTATATCTGGTGTTCATGTGTGATTGTCAAATACTCTGTTTCTGTTGTATTTTTCTTAGTGCATCTTAATTGGATTGTAATTGTAAATTTTAAAGTGTATCTACATTCTTTCTTGAGGTATTGACGTTATAAGAATTGTTTTCCGCATCTAATTTTCCTTACAAGTGGTATCAGAGCCTGGCCAGTTGTGTTATCCTTGTGGGTGCGTTGGGTTTTTTGTGTCAATTCTATTCAATGGGAGTCTTGTAGAGTTTGTCAATTTCTAATTACAATTTAAGATGGCTAGTACATCTGGAAAGTTTGAAATAGAGAAATTCAATGGCAGTAACTTTGAGTTGTGGAAACTCAAGATGGAGGATCTTCTTGTTGACTGTGATCTTTGGATTGTTGTGGCTGGAGTGAAACCTACAGGCATGAAGCAAGAAGATTGGGACCTTGCAGATAGGAAGTCTAAGGGGCTGATAAGGCTCTGTTTGGAAGACTCGGTGCTTTTGAATGTGCATGAGGAGAAGACTGCATCTTCTTTGTGGAAGAGACTGGCGTCTATTTATCAGGGGAAGTCTTTGGTGAATAAAATGTTCCTAAGGAAGAAGTTGTACTCGTTGAGAATGCAGGAAGGAGGGTCTGTGGCTAATCATTTGAACATATTTAACATGCTACTTGCTCAATTGGCATCTGTTGGTGTGAAGACTGAAGAAGAGGATCGTTGTATGCTTCTATTGTGTTCTTTGCCAGACTCATGGGATCATCTGGTGATGGCGATTGGGAGTACAACATCCAGTTTCAAGATGGAAGATGTTGTTGCATCTTTGCTGTCAAAAGAGATGAGAAGGAAATCTTCTGAGATGGTGAAGGAAGCTCTTGCTGTCAGAGGAAGACCAAAGGAGAAAGGCAAGAAGAAGGACGAGAAGTCCAAATCAAAATCAGAAGGGAGATCAAAGTCTCCTGGCAAGAAGTCCAAGGTGAAGTGTTGGAACTGTGGGCAACCTGGTCATGTCCGAAGGGATTGTAAAGAGGAGAAAAAGAAGAAGAAGGGCTCTTCTGATAATGGTTCTTCTCATAGTGATGGTGACGCCTTCAATGCAGCCTTGGCTACAGAGGCATCAGATGATGTTTGGCTGATTGATTCTGGAGCATCGTTCTACATGACATCTCATAGAGAGTGGTTCACAAAGTATGAAGAATACGATGGTGGAAAGGTGTACTTGGTGAGTGATTCAACTTTGGAGATTGTTGGCCATGGAAGAGTCAAAATACAATTCCCTGATGGCAGAGTGAAGGGAATTAATAATGTTATGTACATACCAGGTCTGGCTCGAAATCTATTATCTGTAAGTATGCTAAACGATATTGGAGTACAAGTTACGTTCTTTGGAAGTGGCTGCAAGATGACTAGAGGTTCAATGGTGCTGGCTAGAGGTGCTCGAATTGGTACCCTGTACAAGCTGGATGCATAGGCTGTTCAATGCAACAGTGTCTCTGGAAAGTCACTGAAAGTTGCTCATGGGGGTAAAGAGGGAAATATCCCTAATTATGTAAATTCTATGGAAGTAAAACTTCCTGCAGAGAAGACTATGCTTTGGCATCATAGGTTAGGCCACATAGGAGAGAAATGTTTAAAAACCTTGAAGAACAAAAACCTAGTTGAGGGGCTTGAAGATTGTAATCTTGAATTTGAATTCTGTGAACACTATATATATGGAAAGCAGCACCATGTTTCATTTTATTCCAATCCTCATAAATCTTATGGTTTGTTAGATTATATTCATTCGGATGTATTTAGTCCAGTGGATGTTCCTTCTTTGTCTAAGTCAAGATACTATGTGTCGTTCATTGATGATTATTCAAGAAGAGCATTTGTTTATTTTTTGAAAAGTAAATTAGAAGTGTTCAGTCGATTTAAGGAATTTAAGAACCTTGTTGAAAATCAAATTGGTAGAAAAATAAAATGCTTAAGGACTGATAATGGCAGTGAATTCTGTTCTGATGAATTTGAAAGATACTGTAAAGACCATGGAATCAAAAGACATAAGACTACACCTTATACTCCATAGCAGAAAGGAGTTTCCGAAAGGTTCAATAGGAGAGTGATGGAGAGAGCACGAAGTATGCTCAGTAGTGTTGGCTTGGAGGAGAAATTCTGGGCTAAGGTTGTATCTACTGCATGTTATTTAATTAATCAGTCTCCAAATTCTGCTCTTGTTGAGAAAAAACCTTTGGAAGTGTGGTCTGGTAAGAAGCCCTCACTTAGACATGTTCGTGTTTTTGGCTGTGAGGCATATGCTCATGTGTCAGATGTGAAAAGATCTAAATTAGAGAACAAGGTTGTCAAATGTATTTTCATTAGCTATAGCACTGTCATAAAAGGATACAAGATTTGGAATCCCGATACAGAGAAGGTTGTATACAACATAAGTGTAATCTTTCGTGAGCTGAAACCTTCCACTTTGGATCTACAGTCAAAGACAAAGTCAGATAACAATAAGGATGTAGCAATAATTCCTCCTACACCTGAGAAAGAGGAATTGGAAATTCAAAATGTACCTAAAACTGAGGAGAGCTCGAGCAGTTCTGAAAGTTCTAAAGAAGAAGAACCTCAGCCTTAGCAAGTGAGGAGGTCAACCCGAGAAAGAAAATAACCAGATAGGTATGAGTTCTCATTGATTGATTCTACTTGTGCCTATGCTTTGATTTCTAGTACTGATGAGCCTAGGACTATGAAAGAGGCATTTAAAATGTCTGATTCAGATTCTTGGTTGGAAGCTATGGAAGAAGAGATGGCATCTTTAGATAAGAATGAAACTTGGAGTCTAGTGTCCTTGCCTAAAGGCAAAAAGGTTGTTGGCTGCAAATGGGTATTTAAGAAAAAGATTGGTCTAGATGGTAGTGTAGAAAAGTACAAGGCAAGACTGGTTGTAAAGGGTTATTCCTAGGTAGAGGGAATCGATTATGGAGAAATATTTTCTCCTGTGGCAAAGCTGACGTCCATTAGATTTCTTTTGTCACTTGCAGCAACTTATGACTTAGAGGTCGAACAGATGGATGTGAAGACAATGTTTCTTCATGGTGATCTTGAAGAAGAAATCTATATGTCCCAGCCTGAGCACTTTGTTGAGAAAGGTAAAGAAAAACTGGTATGCAAATTAAAGAAGTCTTTGTATGGGCTAAAGCAGTCACCTAGAATGTGGTACCAGAAATTTGATGCTTTTGTATTGTCTTTGGGATTTGTGAGATCAAAATCTGATCACTGCGTATATTATAAAGCTGAAAGTGATCAAGTACTTGTTATTGCTCTTTATGTTGATGATATGTTATTCATAGGAAATAGCAAGCTAATGATTTTTGATCTTAAGTCTCAGTTGTCTGCTAAGTTCGAAATGAAGGATCTTGGTGCAGCAAGGTATATTTTGGGGATGGAGATAACTAGGGACAGGAAGAATAGAAAGCTTTGGCTCAATCAGAGTAAGTATGTCAGGACTGTTCTTGAGAGATTTTGTATGAATGAATGCAAATAGCTAGTGGTCCCAGTCATGCATGGAACGAAGCTATCTGTTGAGGACTGTCCAAAATCTCCTATTGAGATGGAGTACATGACCAGTGTACCTTATGCTAGTGCAGTAGGCAGTCTTATGTATGCAATGGTCTATACAAGGCCAGACATTGCCCAAGCAGTGGGAGTACTTAGTCGATTTATGGCTAATCCAGGAAGAACGCATTGGGATGCTGTGAAGAGAGTGTTTAGATATTTGAAGGGTACTTTAGATTTCACTTTTTGTTACCATGGGAATTCAGTTGAATCACAGAGGACTCTTAGCATTCATGGTTATGTAGATTCTGATTGGGTAGGGGACATTGACAGCAGGAGATCCACCAGTGGATACATATTCATGATGAATGGTGGTGCAGTGAGTTGGATGAGCAAGCAGCAGGCTGTAGTCACTTTGTCCACTACGAAGGCTGAATACATGGCAACTACTCATGCTTGTAAAGAAGCAGTTTGGTTGAAACGTTTGTGTTCTAACATTGGTTTTGATGTAGGTGAAATAACTATTTTATGTGACAATCAGAGTGCAATTTTTCTGGCAAAGAACCCTACTTTCCATGCTAGGATGAAACATATTGATGTACAGTACCACTTTGTATGAGATATGGTTGAGGATGGAAAGGTCAGTTTGGAAAAGGTTGATACTCTAGAGAATGTTGCAGATTCATTGACGAAGTCAGTGAGCACAGATAAGTTCAAGTGGTGTGTCAGTTCAATGGGCCTTAGTGCCCATGATTTTCAATAAGTTATGATGTGCCCTGGAGGTGCCTGTATGATCTTAGTCAAGTGGGAGATTTTTGGAAATATGTGCCTCAAACTATATAGGCTAAAACCTCCATTAGAGACAAGTTAGTGTGACATCTTCATTGTCTGGCCGACTAGCAGCTTGATTCATTCTGGTTTGTATAGGTTGTTGTGACCTTCCAAATGTCTTGCCAAAGGGTTGCATTATGGAGTCTATCATTGTGACATAGTGTATTCATTATGACCTCATAGCGCTCAGGAGACCTCTGGCTGACAGGCCATTCAATCGTGTTTCGGGGAGACTCTTGGCGACCATGGGCTTTGGGATAGCTAAGGGTTCTCACTAAGAAGTCCCAGCGAACGGAGAAGGTCACGCTGATAGGGAAACATTCATACGTTCTTCGGAGTAACTCAAAAGTGGTCAGAGAAACGTCTTAGCGACTAAAGGTTGTCTTGCTGATAACCGATGGCTATCAGGGTAACTCAAGGATCCCGGGAAGACATCTCAGCGAACGTGGAAGGTCTCACCGACAGGAACATCTTTTGAAGTCTTCAGTGTAGCTCTTGGAGAATGTTTGTCATCGGTGGAACACAGAGGTCTCGGTAAGAAGTCCCAGCGACTTTGATGAGTCTTGCCGATGATGAAGATTCTTCAAGGTAACATATGGAGATCAGTATGTTCTCTCAGTGAAGGGAAATGTCTTGGTGACGTGTGAACACTTCGGGGTAACCTTTATGTCTCGAATAAACCTCTTGGCGATATCGGTACGTCTTGCCAACTATCCTTTGGAGCTCGATATGACTTGTGTCTTTGGTATACCTTTTAGTGACTCGCTATGGTCTCCTGGCAAATGCGATAGGTCTGGGTGACTGCTTGGTGACTCGGTGTAACTCATGGAGCTTGATAGAATGTCTTAGCGATAATAGAGTCTCTTGGCGACATCGATATGAAGTCTATGTGGCATCAGAGAGACACTGTTAGTGTCTCACCGAGATGCCAGTACATTGAAAATTCTGTTGACCGAGTAAGACCGTCCTATGTGGAGTCTCGTGGACGAATAGGAGGAGTCGAATGGGAACAGTTGGAAGACAGTCAATTGCGACAGTTCTGTGATGAAGTTCTACAGACAGATTTCGACATGGATATACTCTATGATTACAGTTTTTAATCGGTTGGTTGAATCGATAGGTTGTTGAGTGATTATATCAGTGGATGAATCCTGTGGACTGTAAGTGAAGAATCCTGTACAAGAATGTTAATGGTGAATGCTGTTGTATAATGACACCAGAAAGACAAGTCTGGAATTTGTATGTAATTTCATTACTGTAATACAAAGTGATTTCTCTTGGTGTGGTGGGTTTTTCTCCCATAAGGGTTTTCCCACGTATATCTGGTGTTCATGTGTGATTGTCAAATACTCTGTTTCTATTGTTTGTTTCTTAGTGCATCTTAATTGGACTGTAATTGTAAATTTTAAAGTGTATCTACATTCTTTCCTGAGGTATTGACGTTAGGAGAATTGTTTTCCGCATCTAATTTTCCTTACACAAATGACTCTTCAATAACAATAATTTACAATTGAAAAAGAGATCAATACAACTATAGTCCACATCCAATAAATCTCAAATAAAAACTCCACATGAGACCACCTTTAGAAATCACTATGATTTTCATCTTAGGATTTTCATGCTTGAACATAAGTACTTAAAATAGATTCTAATAGAAATTTTGTTGAGTGTAGATAATGATCCTTAATGAAAACATTCACCTTTTTATATATTTAAAAAATAGAATAGGTCAACCACCGTGCACATGTACAACTTCAAATTTGAACTTGGTAATGATCATGGGAAAGAAAGGTTTCAATTTGAAAGTAATGGCACAAATAACAATATGATATGTGTGAGAAAGTTAGGAGGGTAACAAAAACATAGGAAAAAGTATTGGGGATTGAGGGATAAACCATATTACAAGACTCAAACTATAGGATGGTGCATCGAGTGTTGAGGAATAGGTATGCTAGTAAGGAAATGATCAAAAGTTTGAAAGGAAGATGGAAAGAGAGGGGTTGGAAGAAAAACATATGCAGGAAGGGAAAACATATAGTAGATGGAAATAGGGAAGACACAATTATAAACCTAATATGTAAAGACTTAGATTGAATGTAATCAGATATGACATTGATTTATTGGTTGAATAAGATTCATTGCCATATGGTTTCATTTTTACATAATATGGTAAAAAATGAATATTTTTAGAACTAAAAAATAAGCCCTTTGTATATTTTCCATTTTTCAACAATCTAGTATGTTCAATGTATAGATTTGAGTTTATGATCTTGAGTACAAGCTCAATATTACAATGATGCATGTTTTTAAATGTACCAATATATGATCTTTGTAGCATTAATTATAAAATAGACAATATTTCTCTAAGGATTTGTTTCTAATATATTATTTAAATATGTATCCTACAAAACAAATTAAGACAATTAATATGGTCATAATCATGTTACATCTCTACCTAAATTTATAATGATTTTTGAACCATAATAAACTCTTTAAAATCCAAGAGTATTTGTTGAGAGTAATCCTTGCAAGAATGAATATATGTGGTTCCTTATAATCCAACCCCTTCAACTAGAGTTTATGTTGTTATATCCATATATGGATAAGCTTCATGAAGAACACTTTGATATAAATAAATAGTGAAAAATCTAATGGTATTGAAATAATTTCCTATTATTTGTACAAGGACACGTGAAACACACAATATGCTTAAATTGTTCTCATATTTACAAGGAATTGATTACGGGTCATTCTTTTGGGAATATTATCAATCAAGGTTATATCAATTCATTCTTCAAGTGAGAGATCCATAGTTAATAATTAGTTGGTATTTATTAACTTGTTGAGTGTTTTAAGTTTATATTCTTGTAAATTATATTTTTTTATGTTTTTTTTATTAAGGTACAATCACGAGACTACAAAAAGTTGCATCTATATGATTTTTGTGCATTCTTTTAATATTATAATACTTTTGGAGGGCATAAAATACGAAAGATGTTAGAATATTTAAGATTTGACAACTTTTAAAAATTTATCCTATTCAATATTGATTATTTAGATCTAAACATTTTTTATTTTTTCAATATTTTACAATTTTCTTCTTTTTTTTAATGTCATATTTAATTACCTCTTCGTATACATAAATCTCCATATTATTATACCAAATAAATTTCTTTCTATAAAATGAAATCCTAAATAATTAAATCTTATTTATCTAATGATTCTTTCCATCATCCCACTAAGAAAAGGTCACCTTTTGATGAATCTATGTGCTATATTAACATTTTAAAAAAAGAAGATTAAAACTTAAATCATGGAAAATTTAGTTAGTGTTTAGCAAGGTGAGATCTAAAGAATTCTAGGACAATTACCTTTTAAATTAGTTAAGTTGGAGTCTTTTATCACCAAGATTGAGATTTATAGCATCATGTTAGTGGACTTAAATGTTTATTAATTTTATTTTATTTTGCGGTTTGTAATGGGACCAATCTAAAGCTATATATTATTGTTGAAAGAAAATATTATGTTATTTTTATTGAGAGAATTAATGAGGACTATTGTAGAGGCAATTGGGCGGGGGCCCTAGCTCGGTTGGCTAAGTAATTCCGTTGCGGCTCTGCTGGTCACGAGTTCTAGTCTCCCCCGTCCCGCGTGTACCGGAGGGAGGGTGCACAGCGCCGTCGGTTAAAAGTTTAGTTTACTGGCTGCAGTTTATAGGGGGTCGCATACCCTCGCAGTTCTACAAAAAAAAAAAAAAAATTGTAGAGGCAATTGGAATTGAATGTGGGTCAAATATTTGAATTTGTTTTAATTGAATGTTTGACTTCGATGAATTTTTGAATGGGTCACATAGAATTAATGGAATTATTACTCTACAAAAAATTTGTTATGCAATCCGCAAAATTTGGTTGCGATTATCTTTAAGCCACATCCTTGTCTGCTATATATACAACCTCTAAAATAGATTCTTGTAAAAAAATAAAAAAATCATGAAACTCCCACAATGCTATTCAACCGCTTTGACATATGATATAAATTTTGAATCAATCAAATACATGAAATTCCCACAATGTTATTCAACATAAAGACTTGAATCTCTCGCACCCCCAAATCTCTTCCATGTCATTTAATCTAAATGTCTATAATTTAGATGTTTATCCTCTTTATTCTATATAAACGATCTCCATTTTCCCTCCTCTCCATACCCATTGAACAAACCTAAACCCTAATTCCCATCTGCAACTTTTTATTTAGTTGAAGGGAAAAGAGGTTTCACTGCCTTCTCAAAAAAAAAATTCACACACTAGGCAAGAAAATATGATGGTGAGATCAATGGTTACTAAGATGGGAACGTTGCTTATTCTACTCAACACCATATTCTTCTTCCATGTCTCTGCTCAAAATAAGATCCTCCTTCAAAATGCAAATACAAGTACATAAATTATGCAGAAATCCTTTCCAGCAAGTTTGGAGTAGCTACCATCATGCACAAACTATGGTGGATGTTGGAAAATTGAATGCTCCTGAGCCTTCTGCTCTCACAACAAATCCCCTACTTCACCTACCCATCAGGAACCCCCAATTTCAATGGAAGTTTTTGGGATCTTCATCCCTGCAACTCCTGACAGCCACTGAAGTAAATGTGGTAGTTCATTTTGGATTTCCAATTAATGCTTGTAGGTAATTTTGAATTTGAGAGGGAATGTTTGAAAGACAAAAGGAATGAAGGCGGTTTTATTCTATCAGTTGAGAAGACTCAGTTAGAATTGAATTCCTGAGCAGTAGCAGTCTGAAGGGAATTTTCTTTGTTCTTTGTGTGATTCAGAGAATGTTTTCTATGTGAGCTTTTGAAATCTCCTGAACAGCAACAACTGTTTGTTTTGTGTGTGAGCAGAGATTGCTCCTGAAGAGCTCTGTGTAGCTCCTGCCAGTGAGCTCTTAGGAGCTCCTGAAGTTTTTTGTATGTCTAGTTGAGTAGCCTATGAAGCTCCCAGAAGTTTGAGGTTCATAGCTTTAGAGTTCTATTTCAGTAGTTTATGTTTAATCTTTCCTGTATTGTTCATTTCCAGCATATTTAATACAAAAGGCAAATATTGCATGCCTAAATTTGTCTCCTTGCATTTTGTTTATTCCACATTTGTATTCCCCTATTTGTGTTTTGGGGAAACATAGTGGTAGCTCTGTGTATTTCTATGCATACAAAAATTTTGACATGGTATCAGAGCCATAGGCCCCATTTCCTTGTGAGTTAGGGCATTTTTTTCTAGGTATTGAGTTTTTTATTGTGTAGGAGACATGGTTGGAGATGAAGGAAAGAGTTGGTAGCAACCACCATCCTTTAATGGACATAACTATGATGTTTGGGGAAAGAAAATCAAGACCATTATGGTCGCCAATGATTTGTGGGAGTTTGTGGTCAGTGGGTTCAATGATGTGATTGACCTAACAACATATGTTGTGCTCACAAATAACTAGAAGAACCAATTGAAGGAGTTGAGGAGGAAAGATGTTAAGGAATTGAGTTTGATAGAGCAACCTTGACAGAGGCCATTTTTCCCAGAATAGTAGCAGCTAACTATGCAAAGGAAGCATGGGAAATCCTCCAAACAAACTATAAAAGAAATGACAAGGTCAGATTGGTGAAGCTCCAGATGCTTCGAAGAGAGTTTGAGACTCTCGAAATGAAGGACAGTGAATACATCTCAGTTTTCCACACAAGACTCTCAGGTTTAATAAACCAGTTGAGAGTGAATGTTGAGATCATTGATGATCAAATGATTGTGGAGAAAATCCTCAAGAGCTTACCCACAAAGTTTGATGCAATGGTGATTTCCATTGAAGAGGAAAATGATCTCACAACATTGTATGTTGATGAGCTAATGGGTTCTCTGCAAACCCATGAGCAGTGCCTAAATAGGTCTGCTACTTCTTCCCAAGAGAAATATTCTAAAGCTTATTCAAATGCAAGAGGAAGGGGGAGAGGTAGAAATAGCTCCAAACATGGTAGAGGGAGATCTGGACATGGTAATGTTGGAGAAGAAAGCTCGGCGTGAGCAAATAGCCAAGAGGGGCAAGCAACTCTCAGTCTGGAGCTCCCGAAGAGGCAAGAAGAACAACAGTTTGTATCAGAAGAATGACAAGAGCAATGTTGAATGCTACTATTGTCATAAGTATGGGCATTATGTGAGTGATTGTTGGACAAAGTAGCATGATCAGTCAAAACAAAATACAAATGTGGCTAATTTGAATGTGGCTGAAGGAAACTAGTCCACAACCTTCATCATGTGCAACATTGGTGAAGAAGGAAACCCTGAAGTCTGGTATTTGGACAGTGGTTGCAGCAACCACATGAGTGGTAATGAAAGCATTTTTTCTTTCATTGATAAAAATGTTTAGTCTGAAATAAGAATGGGGAACAATGGAGTAGTTCCAGTTGTTGGCAGCAATGTGAGAAGAAAGAGATACAAAATGTATTTCTTGCTCTTGGGTTAAAGCATAACCTCATGAGTGTTGGTCAGCTGATCCAAAATGGATACAAAGTGCCGATGGAGAAGGGTCAATGCGTCATTTATGACAAGAATGAGAGGATGAAGGTGGTTGCAGTAGTTCAAATGACAAAGAACCGGATGTTTCCGTTGAAGACTGAGACGTGTTTCTCATCTCAGTCTGTTGTTGCACCTCTCAAGAATAAAGAATGTACAACAGTACATCATGTAGCACTCAAGAGCACCATTCAAGATCCCTCCAAGCTATGACATCTCAGGTATGGACATTTAGGCTATGCCGGTTTGAGTCTTTTGTCCAAGAACAAAATGATTGATGGTTTTCCAAGAATAGTACATCCTAATGTTAGATGTGAGGCTTGCATTTTTGGCAAGCAACATAGGAAGCCCTTTCAATCAGGAAACTCTACAAGGGTAAGAGCACCATTGGATTTGGTGCATACGGATTTGGTAGGCCCTATGCAAATCATTTCTATTGGTAAAAGCATATTTTTTATGACCTTCATTGATGATTATAGTCGTAAGACATGGGTCTATTTTTTGCAACATAAGTTTGAAGCATTTGATAATTTTTGGCTATTTAAGGCCCAAGCTGAAAAGGAGAGTGGACATGTACTTAAGGTCCTAAGGTCAGATCGTGGAGGAGAGTATACCTCTAATTTTTTTGTGAATTTTTGCAAGCAAAATGGAATCAAGAAGGAGCTAACAACCAGTTATACTTCACAGCAAAATGGAGTGGCTGAGAGAAAGAATAGTGGCATCATGGAGATGGAAAGGAGCATGATGAAAGCAAAGGGACTCCTTATTGAATATTGGGGAGAGGTTGTAGCAACAGTTGTTTATCTGATTAATAGAAGTCCAACAAAGGTGGTTCGTGACAAGATACCTCAAGAGGCATGGACAAGACGCAAGTGGATAGTTGAGAACTTAAGAGTGTTTGGATGTGTGGCATATGCACACATGCCTAAAGAAAAGAGGCAGAAATTGGATGACAAGGGTGAAAAATGCATTTTCACGGGCTATAGTGAAGAGTCCAAAGCCTATCGGCTATACAATCTGGTCACCAAAAATATAGTCATTAGTAGGGACGTGGAGTTCCTAGAAGACAAGTCATGGGATGGAGTGGTAGATTCTGATAGCTCATAACCGCTCCTAACAGCTCCTGAAGAAGTAGAAACTGAACATGAAGTTCAACAAGACGAGTCTGTAGATGCTCTTGAAAGCTCCCAACTACTCCTGATGGCTCCTAAAGCTAGAAGACAGTCAGCAAGACAGTCAGGAAGACTGTCACAGTCAACCAAAGGATTGGCTCTTGAAGCTACCGGTCGAGCTCCTAAAAGCTCCCAACAGCTCCTAAAAGCTCTTGAAGTGAGGAGATAGAAAGGCAAGTAGCCAGAGATAGCCAGAAGATTGTCTCCTGAAAGCTCCAGAAGATTGGCTCCTGAAGAGCTCTTGAGAGCTCTTGAAAGCTTCAGAAGAAATCGCCGGTAGAGCTCCTGAGAGCTCCCGACAACTCCTAAACTTGCCTGCTCAGCACAGCAACAACAATAGTGAAAGTTCAAAACCACCTCTGACCTCCCTAATGCCAAAGAAGAGCAAGACTCTAAGGGAGATCTACCAGAATGAAAGGTATGATGAAGAATTTGATGAGAATGTAAATTTTGCATTATTTTCTCATAGTGATCTGATTTATTTTGAGGAAGCTGTGAAAGAGGAGAAATGGTGTGAGGCCATGGATGAGGAGATAGATGTAATAGAGAGGAACAACATATGGGAGTTAACCGATTTTCCTCCCAACAAGCAAGTTATTGGGGTGAAATGGGTCTACAAGACCAAATGCAATGTCGAAGGAAGGATAGAGAGGCACAAGGCAAGATTAGTTGTCAAGGGGTACAAACAACAGTTTGGGAGAGATTATAATGAGACTTTTTCCCTCGTTGCAAGGATGGAAACCGTGTGGGAAGTCATAGCAATTGCAGCCCGACACATGTGGAGGGTATTTCAAATCGATTTGAAGTCTGCCTTCCTTATTGAAGTGTTGAAAGAAGAGGTTTATGTAGAGAAACCATTTGGATATGAAGTTCTGGGTCAAGAACACAAGGTGTATAGGCTGAAGAAAGCTCTTTATGGGCTAAAGCAAGCTCCATGGGCATGGTACAGCAAGATTGACTCATATTTGATGAGAAATGGCTTTAGCAAAAGCAATGGTGAGCACACTCTTTACATCAAGGCAGCAAATGGTAAGGTTTTGATTGTTGTCTTGTATGTTGATGATTTATTTTTTACTAGGGATGATGATTTCCTCATTGATGATTTTAAAGAGGCCATGAAAAGAGAGTTTGAAATGACAGATTTAGGTCTTTTGAGATATTTTCTAGGCATAGAAGTAAAAAAAAATGCATGATGGTATATTTATCTCTCAAGAAAAATATGCAAATGAGATCTTGAAGAGATTTAGGATGCTTAAAAGAAAGCCTGCCCCAACACCAACAGCCATAGGTTTGAAGTTGAGAAACGAAGATTACAGCAACAATGTGGATCCAACCTTGTTTAAGAGTTTGGTTGGAAGCTTAATATATTTAACTACAACTAGGCCTGATATAATGCATAGTGTGAGTCTTATTTCCAGGTTTATGGTGACTCCACAGGACACCCATTGGCAAGCAGGTAAGAGAATCCTAAGGTATGTGAATGGCACCAAAGGATATGGCATTTTGTACACAGTAGCAAATGAGTTTGGGCTGGTTGGTTACACAGACAGTGATTGGGTAGGAAGTTTGTATGATAGGAAGAGCAAATTGGGCTACGTGTTTCATTTGGGTTCGGGAGTCATCTCATGGGCTTCCAAGAAACAACCCATAGTTTCCCTATCTACAACAAAGGCTGAGTATATAGCAGTGAATGCAACAACATGTCAAGCTATTTGGCTAAGAAGAATCTTGGTATATTTGAAGGAAGAACAAGAGGATGGAATAGTAATTTTTTGTGACAATGTTTCATCGATAGCCTTGATGAAAAATCCTTTGTTTCACGGAAGAAGCAAGCACATTGAAATCAGGTATCTTTTTATCAGAGAATTGGTTGAGAATGGTGAAATTAAAATGGCATTTTGTAGGTCTGAGCAACAGCTAGAAAACATATTCACCAAGCCTTTGAGCAAGGACAATTTTGAGCACCTAAGGAGCAAATTGGGTGTTGATTTGGATCAGGATTGATCTTATTTTGTCGGCTCGGGATCAAGGGGGAGTGTTGGAAAATTGAATGCTCCTGAGCCTCCTGCTCTCATGACAAATCCCTTGCTTCACCTACCCATCAAGAGCCCCCAATTTCAACGACGGTTTTTGGGATCTTCATCCCTACAGCTCCTAACAGCCACTAAAGTAAATATGGTAGCTCATTTTAAATTCCCAATTAATGCTAGTAGGTAATTTCGAATTTGAGAGGGAATGTTTGAAAGACAAAAGGAATGAAGGAAGTTTTATCTATTAGTTGAGAAGACTCGGTTAGAATTGAATTCCTGAGCAACAGCAGTCTGAAGGGAATGTTCTTTGTTCTTTGTGTGAACTTCTGAAAGCTCCTAAACAACAGCAGTTGTTTGTTTTGTGTGTGAGCAGAGATTGCTCCTGAAAAGCTCTACATAGCTCCTCCCAGTGAGCTCTTAGAAACTCCTGAATTTTTTTGTATGTCTGGTTGAGCAGCCTATGAAGCTCCCAGAAGTTTGAAGTTCATAGCTTTAGAGTTTTCTTTCAGTAGTTTATGTTTAATCTTTCCTGTATTGTTCATTTCTAGCATATTTAATAGAAAAGGAAAACATTGCATGCCCAGATTTGTCTCCTTGCATTTTGTTTATTCCGCATTTGTATTCCTTTGTTTTTGTTTTGGGGAAACAGAGCAGCAACTCTATGTATTTCTGTGCATACAAAAATTTTGACAGTGGACATATTGCAGACAAGAACTGTTGCCCTGTATCAAAGAATGTTGTACTCATCTCCAACTAGAACTTTTCATATCACCAATTATGGCAATCAAATCTGATGCCCTAGTTCAAAATCTAAAGCTAGAGATCTCAATTTGATTCTTGTCCATTGTGTAATACAAAATGATAGAAAATCAAAGAAGACATGTTGTATAGCGGTAATTCCATTCTATGGTCATCATTATTTTCATGCCACTACACTTGAATATAATTTGTTTGTGATTTTTCTCCATCAACTAGAGTAAATATGTTTGTTAATATTAAGATCTTGATACCATGCATATAATAAATTTCGCTCATTTACAGGTAATTTTTCACATTTTGTAACAAGTTTTTTGTTGAAACAAAATTCATGTACTTGATTAGAGTAAGTATTCTAAAAGCTTAATCAATAGAATCACAAATTTCTTGCATGGTTTTTCCAGCAACACAAATGGAATACCTAAATAAAACCCTTTAAATGATCCAATGTTTCAAAGAATAGATGTAGACAATGGTCAAGACAAAGGAAAAACCCTCTTGATAGAAGAAGATAAATTAGAGAAACATTATTGTGAAAATAAAGAGCTATTGCAGGGGAAACCTATAATAGAACTTTAAAATATATATATATATATATATATTCATAGTCACAAGAGGGAAACTAAACACGACAAGAGGCAAACTGATATGAGATTATTTAAAAGAATAGGATGTGAGGTTTTCCTATCAAAAGTGGGCAATATCAAATAGTGGATAAGGTGAAGAAAATAATTAGGAAGAAAAGTATAGGGATGATAGCTAAAGAGCTTTATTTTTAGAGAAAGAGGCTTTGTTAATAAAAATAATTAGATAACTTTGTTGAGAAAAAAATATAATGGAAAATCTAAGACAATTTATTAATTATTGGAACAAACACATAATACAACACAAGTAAGAAGAATGGAAAAATCCTCAATAAAATTTTGAAAACACCTATTTTAATATAATTAAGAGTTCAAGATAAATGGATGAATCGAGGTATTGATAGATTTGTGCATTGATGTAAGTATGGATAAAGAGGAGGGTAGACTTTAAGGTCATAGAAATGAAAGAGTCTTTTGATGAATTCAATGTCGTGTTAAAATTAGAATGGTTTGTTAATTGTAATGGAGCATTTAACTCCCAAAAATAATAATTTATATTTCATGGCTCAGAGAATTGGTTGTTACACATCCCACCATACACATATATCAATGGTTTATATGTGGAAGACATAATTCAAGAAGGTGTTGATGGTGAAATAATTATAAGGGTTTATAATCCTTACAAAAGAGTTCCCAAGATATAATCAAATAAAGATCCTAATTCAAAAGAGGAAATTATAGTAGAAAGTAGCTACAATAGAATAGATAGTGAGGATGTGATGAAAACATAGGTTCTAAATGAACCGAAGATAAGAGCGAGATGGATTTTATGAACTAGGAAAATATATAGTTTTAGGAGTGTTAATAAAATAGTTCAATTAGCATTGAAAAAGGAAAAATGCACTACAATGACTACTGGTAGAAAGTAGTGGTATAAATAAAGAAAATACATTATAAACTCTTAGGTTATACCACATCAACATTGGCATTTTCCACATCAAAATATCTCATTAATTAGGAGTATGTGACCTTCTAAACTACCATGAAAATATGAAATAAATATTATAAGAAAAGGACTTTAAAAGGGAATTTTAAATGACAACTTGGTATGTAGTGTAGTCTATTGGTGGCACACTCATAAATCCAACATTCCAAAATAGAAATCATTAACTATAATTATTGAAACAAGGTGCCTACCTATGCAGGGGGCTTAAATCTGACATAGAGTATAGCAATGAAATTAAATCAAGTATACACTTGAGATATTGTATTAGAGAATAGGATAACTTAAAGGAAAATAATGAAATATGAAGGGTACATTATTCTACTAGACCTTATTACCCATAGTTAAAACATATCATATCAATAAATAAAATAGGATAGAGAAAGAAATTGGAGTATGGTATAGGATAATTTTGTTAAAAAAATCATTCCATGACCCAAATAAATAAATAAATAAATACACATTGCAATGCAAAATGTGAAGGAAGTGATAGTATCACCAATAGAAGTAGTAAGAAAGAAATTTAGAGAAAGAAGGAGATTATAATCTGAAAAAGGAACAAGGCATTCAGAAGTCGGTTGAATAGATGGATGAATTTAATGTGGTGAGCTATAGATTAAAAGAGCAAAGATGATAAAAGGAGCTATAGAGGGATGCAATATATTATGATGAAGAAGATTAAAAGAACAAAGATGATAAAAAGAGCTAATAATATAGAATGTGGTCGAATACTAATATTTTTAATAGAATTTATGAATAAAATGGGAGAATATATAATATAAGGGAGATCCTAAAGTTGCTAGAGCTGGAGATTCTTGGGGTGAAAATAATGTTATGCAAGTAGTGAAATTTTTAAAAGATCGCAAGGATTTATTTTATAGGAATTTCATCAATCTAAGGGGGATTAAAGAAGAAGTAGGTGTGATATAAAAATATAATTAGAGGGACCAAGGCTTTGAAGAAGAGACCCTATTGATTGAAATCTAAATGTTAAAATTAAGGTAAAGAAAAAATAGATAAAATGTTAGCATGGGGAATAATCAAACTAGTAGAAGATGCATACTAGATAAGCCTTATGGTATTCCAACACAAGAAAATATGAGAAATAAGAATTTGCATCAACATTAGAGAACTTAATAAGGTTTGCATACATGGCTATTTGTGTGTATATCATGAATTTATTTTTTTATTTTTTTGTTAATGTCTTGGGTGAAAAATCAAGATATCATGTAGCATATAATTAAATATTAATTTAATAATGGTTTCTTCAATCATCTTAATAACTAGAGTCAAATTTTGATGAGTCTATCTCTTATATTAACACTTTGTAAGGAAGAACTCTAATATCTAATGGAAAAGAGGTGGTGTTTAAGACAACACGTGAAGAATTTGTTAGTGTTACTAGGGGTTTAATAAGGTGGCATGCTCAAGTTTATGAAAATCCCTTTTTCTTTTAATAGTATCCTATCTTTTCTATAGGAATATAGTATAATGAACGTTGGGACAATTACTTATTGGAGTACTAAGACCATGCCTTTTATGGCCAAGACTAAGATCTATAGCCTTGTGTTAGTGGACATAAATACATTTATTAAATTGTTTTTACAATGAGATTTGTCTAAATCTATGTGCGATTATTTGAAGAAAATCTTGGATAATCTTATTAGATAATTCTACCTATGCTAGATTTTTCATATACTAGTGTGGATGTGATAATTCTTTACACCAAATCATATATCTTGGAAGGGTGGATATACTTAGTGCCTACTTTTTATTGTAAACTTTTTATGTATATTTTAAATTTACAAATTAAGTATATATACTTTTCAATTAAAATATTAATAATCTTGTTAAATTAAATTTTAAAATATTATATATTTGATTTTTTTCATAAATATGTCACTAGAATATGTTTACTTGTAAAAAAATAGTAGTTAAAATAAAATCTATAACAATATATATTTGAGTTTGTCTAATAGTGGATAACTTGTATTCTTGAAAGAGAAGACAACAATTTCAAATCACAATTAGATGCCTCCTAAATTTGAGAATATAGGATAGTCTCATATACTATAAACCAGCTATATAAGAATTCTTTTTCCATTTCCATTTGACAAATATTGAGGTATTAACTTAAATTGAAAAAACTAACACGGGAAAAGTCAACTATGTTATGTTTGGTTAGAATGATGAAAAGACAATGGAGATTAAATTTATCCCGATTGAGTAGTATGACCAATGTGATGGTTAAGTTTGAATTAGTCAAATACGTGCAATTCCCACAATACTATTCAACATCAAGACTTGACTCTCAGTTTCTCTCTACGTGTTTATAGATATTGAGCACAAGTCCTTTCCAACAAGTAAAATAACTACAAAATACAAGTAAAATAACTATCAACAAAAAGACACACAATTTCCATAAGGTTAAAGCTTTACATATTTCTAGTTTATTCCTTTAGTGGGACAAATCTAAGGAAAATAAAGGAGATCATGACAAGCTTGATAGGTTGTGGTTATGTCCCTTCCAAATTATTAAAATTATGGGTGTCTACGATTATACATGTACTAACTACAAACTCTTATTAGAAAAGCTATTCCATTTCTAGTTATGGATAATTTTTAAAGCACTATTTTCAAGCATGGTTAGTCTTGATTTCTACCTTGCACATAGTTATTTTACTTGTATTTTGTTTGTGTGTCTTTTTGTTGCTAGTTTTTAGGTTGGTTTATTTTTTATTTTTGTCTTGCTCTATCTTTTGGGGGTTTTCTTTTACCAAAATATTTTAACAAAGGGTCATGATGGAGAAATTATTGAACGGTTATGTTTTAGAGTATTCCTTGGATAAAGGATGGTTATGACTCAATTTTTTTTAGTTTCAAATATTAGTGCTACATTGACCATTTGATATGTATCTCCTAAAGCATTCTTTGAAATCTAACATTGTAACAAATCCTATTATTTCTTTAGATGTTGGGATCAGCTATTTTACTTGAGTATTGAGAAAAAATTCTAAAGTTCTACCTATGTTGCCACTATGATTTCCAACTCAATAATAATATTCATTGTTTGTGAGTTGAGATAAGCATCTCAAATATACTTGAAAATAATGTCAAAAGAAAAAAGAAAATAAAGAATATCGTTAAAAATTAACTAGCTTCCAATGTAATTTAGGTGCCATTACGAAGGCTATGGACACATGGATAGCAATAGAGATTGTAATTTTCTAATTTTTTTATCCAAATTACCAATAAAGCAATAACAAGGAAATACCCAAGTAGTTTAGAAGGAGATATCAAACCATGTAGCTCAATTCTTTGTTTCTATTAACAAGGTTTAGCATGCACTTCAAAAAAATTAATAAATAAACTACTCATGCTTAGGTTTCTTGAATTTCTAAGGTGTTGCTAATATTGGTCTCCTTTTATGTAGTCATAATTGATGTTTCTAGTCTAGTTTACAAAAATAGAAAACAAATGGCACTCTTATTGTCACATCCAATTCTAACTTGTTAACTCTAAAGGCCAATACCTAAACACATACTCTATGACCACACTATCTCTTTATAGGCATGTGTTATCAAGTATCATGTCTTCAATGCCTTGTTAGAAATTCAATATCTATCAACATTGAATACTTAGTGGTTACTAGTCAACTTGTCACTTTTTCCATCTATTGATTATTTGCTTCTTTGTCCTTTCCAAAACAATCACTACACTTACAATGAATGGTATGCTTTGAGCCTTACCTATGGGAGGATTTTTCCTATGTTTCTTTCAAATGAAAAACAATTTACTCCAAATTTAACCTACAATACATGAATTAGTTTTTACACTACATCGCATATCTCAAAAAGGTATATATATATCCAACACTTACTTTTGATTATAATTTTTTTATACATATTTTAAATTCATAGTTAACTATGTATATATATAATTTTTCAATTAAAAAATAATAAGTTTAAATATAGATTGATCATTAGAATATTTTTCAAAATTATGTCAATAGAATACCCGTTGTGAAAATAATAATAAAAAAACATAAAATTTAGAACAACGAGATGCCAATCAGGACAAATATTGGTTTATACACTTAAAATCAAAAGAATGATAGAAAGCTAATTAGCATAAATTGAGAAAATTAACGTGGACAAAGTCAAGTATGTTATGTTTGATGAGGATGATGAAAAGGCAATGGAGATTGAGTAGTATGACCAATGTGATATTAGTTTTGAATGAGTCAAATGCATGGAATTCCCACAATGCTATGTATTCAACATCAAGACTTGACTCTCAATGTCTCTCTACGTCTTTATAAACCCTACCTATTGAACAAGGCCAAACCCTAATTCCAATCTGCAACCTTTTATTTAGTTGAAGGGAAAAGAGATTTCATTGCCTTCTCAAAACAAATCCACACTCTAGGAAAGAAAAAATGCTTTACTAAGATGGGGGCGTTGTTTATTCTGCTCATCATATTTTTCTTCCATGTCTTTGCTCGAAATAAGCTCCTCCTTCAAAATGTAAATGAAAATACAAATACAAATACAAAGATTGGGCACAAAAGTCCTTTCCAACTAGTTTGGAGCAGCTACTATCGTGCACAAATTGTGCTGGAAATATTGTAGACCAAAAATGTTGCGCCAAATCAAAGAACAGGGGATGATCTTAATTTTATTATTATCCATTGTTTAATACAAATTGATAGCAAATCAGGGAAGACATATTGTAATCCAGAGATCCATTGGCATATCTTTCCAGTCAAAAGAATAGTGTATCTAGAGCAATTGACTTAATTTAATTTTGGTATTGATTTTGAGTTTTTGTATGGATCAAATTTAGCTATTTTATAATTGCATGTCGTTCATAAGATAGATTTTTAGATGAAGTTATTTATATATATATATAGTCCTTTATGCTCTTATAGTTCTGAATTTTTTCAACATTTTCTTGTGATGATTTTAGCTTTCTTATATTTTAATTTATATTTATAGGCGATCCTTGTTTATATGAAAAAATGGAATTGTGGGTTAAGACAAGGTAAACATTATAGATCCCACCTTCAAATGAAGCTCAAGCTGAATTTTGATTATGGGGTTAGAGAAGTTTCAATATTTTAAGAGCATGTTATGTTATAGGGCATTAGAATGGAAATAATGATTTTGGTTTTATGTAAAAAATGAAATTTTATTATATAGCATGACTCCATGGTCATGGTAAATGATATAAAAAAAAAAGAAAATTATTAGTTGAAAAATGAGATCACTAGTCCAACAAATCATTGTATTAGAGAACTTAGTCAATTAAGACAATTGAATAACAAAAACACATTATAATATAAAGGTTGTAAACAAGATCTCTTCTTCATTCATGCTAATATGGACAATTCACTCAATCCATACATATTTCTGGATGGAAACTATAGACATTGGTTTCCATTTCCAATTGATTTCATAATCAAGGGACTTCAATCATGCACTAAAATGTGAATCTAGTGTCACACCCCAAAATTAGGATCAACTAGAGGAGATGCCTAGATCTAGTTCATATAGTATGTGCATAAGGATCAAATGATAAATACACCACAAAAAAGTAGATGACTCATATGATTCAATTAGTGCTATGACCACCAATAATGAATTTCAAAGTATACCTTGACCTAAAACCATGGGAAGTGCTAAACATGGAAAAATATAAAATTTGGAATGATCAATAGAGGTCTTTGTTATAGGATCACCTTTGATTGAACACATCATTCACAAGGGGGTTATGAAAAGAGATGTTTATGGAGTTTCCTCAATAATAACTTAATATTAACACGGTTTATATTTTCCTATCTAATCTTATAGATATCTTAAGAGAGGAAGGGATGTTATAAACATTAGATAAAGCACAAATACAAGATATTTGTATTCTAGATTGCAACTTGTATTTAATATAATGTATCACCAACTCTAATACCACTATAATGTCCCTAGCCAAAACGATAATGTAAATCTAATTCTTAACCTTCCACAAGTGTTTATTATTTGAATAAGAACACTATCAAGCACTAATATTTAAACAAATCTTATACAACTCAAATTTAAATTATAATTTATACATCAATAATTTTATTACACTCTAGTCAATAATCACAACATAACACTCGATATTCTTATTATAATAAACAAAAAATACATATATAATTCCTTCTCTCATTCTTATTATAATAATGATTGTATTACATCTACATGAATCTACAAGAGTAATAATTTATACCAATGGTAATTAAAAAATAGATCAATATAATGCAACTAGAGTCCACATCCAATAAATCTCAAATGTAAACTCTATATGAGATTGCATTTTGAAATCACTAGGGTTTTCATATTAGGATTCCCACACTTGAACATAAGTACTCAAAAAAATTCTAAAATAAATTTTATTAAGTGTAGATGACGATCCTAAATGAAAACATTCACTCATATCTTCCAAAAATAGAATAGGTCAACCACCATGCACACTTGCAACTTCAAATTTAAATAATGATTATGGGAAAAAAATATTCCACTTTAAAAGTAATAGCACCAAAAACAATATGATATGTGATAGAAAGTTAAGAGGGGAACAAAAACTTAGGAAAAATTATTGGGGATTGAGGGGTGAACCATATTACAAGACTCTTGAACTATAGGATGATGCATCGAGGATTGAGCAATAAGCATGCTAGTAATGGAAAGTTCAAAAGTAAAATAGGAAGATGGGAAGAGAGGAGTTGGAAGAAAACCATACGCAAGAAGGGAAACCATATAGAAAATGGAAATAGGGAAGACACAAGTATATACCTAATATGTAAAGACTTGAATTGAATGGAAATGGGATATGGCATTGATTTAGTGGTCGAATGAGATTGTTAGCCATATGGTCTAATTTTTAGATAATATGGTAAAAAAGGAATATTTTTAGAACTTAAATATAAGCCCCTTATATATTTTCCATTTTCAACAATCTAGTATGTTCAATGTATAGATTTGAATTTATGATCTTATGTACAAGTTCAATATTACAAGGATGCATGTTTTGAAATGTATTCATATATGATTTTTGTAGCATTAGTTATAAAACATATAGTATTTCTCTAAGGATTTACTTCCAATATATTGTTTAAATAAGTATCCTACAAAACAAATTAAAAGAATTAATATATGGTCATAATCATGTTACATCTCTACCTAAATTTATAATGATTTTTGAACCATAATAAGCTCTTTAAAAACTAAGAGTATTTGTTGAGAGTAATCCTTGCAAGAATGGATATATGTTGTTCCTTGTAATCCAATCCCTTCAACTAGATTATATGTTTTTCATATTCATATATGGATAAGCTTCATGAAGAACACTTTGATATAAATAGTGAAAATCTAATAGTATTGAAATAATTTCATATCCTTTGTACAAAGACACATGAGACACATAATATGCTTATTTTTTCTCATATTTACAAGGAATTACACTAAAAGAGGGGTAAAAATTTATTCAAACTAAAAAAAAGAAGTACAAAGCAAGGGAATTACACAACCCTGCCAATCTCCACTAAGTGGTCCAACTTTTGTGACAACTCTAGGGGTAATTGACCCCTATCAACAATGTTCCAATTCTGCAAATGATCAAAGGCGCATTTGGAAAAACAATCTGCAACTCCATTCAATTCTCTAGGAATGTGACATAAAGTAATAGATTCCAAGGAAGTACACAGATTAAGAATCTATTTTATAATCAAAGTTAAATGTCAACTGACATCTTCTAATTCTTTCCTATTCAACAAAGTCACCACCACTTGAGAGTCAAATTCACATATGATCCTTCTCTACCCAAGAGCGTAACCGCATTCCACCGTATAAAAAATGGCAAGAGCCTCTATCAAATTGTTAGTAATATGCAAACCCTTATAAAAAAAAAAGATAAATTGAACAATCCCAGAACTATTCTGCCCAACACCCCTAATACCAACATGACCAGGATTTCCCCAAGAAGAACCATCCATGTTGATTTTCAACACACCCTGAGGAGGAGGACACTAATGCCCCTCCCTATTTATCTTATGAAGAGGATGTCTACATCTATTTCTCATGATCTGACCAGCACCCTGTGTAGCACCCCTTTAAAGAGGAAGATTGAGACAAGTGCAACAAGCAACATCTATTGGATCCACACCCTCAGCCAAGTCACACTTAGCCAAAACAATTTATCTCAAAGAATGAAGAATTTTCCACCACAAGTTTTGAACAACCAACTTCACATCTTGAAAAATCCTACAATTCCTCTCCAACAAAATATTCCCAATAATAAAGGTCACCCCAAGAGCCCAAATAACTTGAAGGAAAGAAGTCTTAATAGGGGCTTTGCCCCACCAAGCAAAGAACTCAGCCAAAGAGGAAACATGCTAGGATGCCTGGTTCCACACACCCCACCAGAAGTGTCATATCTCCCTAGAAAAGGAACACTGGAAGAAGAGATGAGAGACAGTCTCCTCACTATTACAACACAAGACACACATCGAGAGACCCTGGAACCCTCGCTTGCACAAATTATCCCAAGTAAGACACCGATTCTGAACCACCAACCACATAAAAAATTGCACTTGGGCCAAGAAAATTTGTTCCACAAATGTTTCCACCAAGGAACCTCAGTGTCCCCAAACATCTACCTAACCAACTCACCATAACCCATTGAAATAGAGTACTTACTAGACAAATTACTGCTTCTCCAAGCCAAGACATCATGCCCCACCAAGGTGTTGCATTCACGCAAGGCAAGAATCTGAGCCAACTCTTGCATATCCTCCTCCAACCCTCCTGGTGGCCAATCAAAGGAGTGCTTCCATCTAATACTAGCAGCCAACCCAAGATTCTAAATAGTCTTATAATGCTCAATTGTATTCTAGCCCACAATAGTAAAATGATCACAAAGTATCTCGAGGTGAGGATAAGCAGAAAGGAGAGGAGGATGACCATCCCAAGAATCCCACCAAAAAAGACCCTGAGAACTTGAATGAAATATCCAAAAAAACTATTATTAATCAATTGAGCCCTTGTTTTTAGAGTATGCCAAATCACATATCCCCTTCCCTCAATAAGGAATCGAGGAACATAAAAAGTGTTAACATCCTTAAGATACTTATGGGAGAGAATACGGGCCCAAAGCTGATGTTGACTAGTACACCATTGCCAGTATAACTTGGCTACAAGATCTTTCCCATTCAAAATAATAGATCGTAAGTTGAGGCCCCCCTCCTTATGTGGCCTATACACAGTTTCCCACTTAACAAGACTAAACTTAGTCATCTGCAAGTTACCACTCCAAAGAAATTTTTGAGAGACAACATCAAATTCCCTAAGGAAATACAAAGGAGCGGTCTACACAAAACACCTATAAATAGGGAGGGCTTGGATAATGGACTTCAAAAGAGTCACTCTTGCAGTAGTAGACAACCAATGATGAGTCTAATCAGTGACCTTACTATGCAACTTATCAAGTAAATTCTACCAGGAAGACCTAGGATGCCTACCAACAGCAAGAGTGTTGGTGTAATTAATTAATTACACTTACATAAGTTTACTTAGGCATTTAATTATATTCCTAGGTATCATTTACTAGGTGATAGGTTCACATGCTTGCTTAGGATATAAGATTCCTTCTAGAATGATGAGTTGTCTTTTCTAGAAGTCTTATCTTATCTAGCATCATTTCCTAAGTAGTTAGTTAGTTGTCACATGTCATAAGATTATGACACATGTGTCAACATCATATTACATACTACATCCCAACCTTGCCTATATAAGCAAGGCTTCATATGTACTTTACCATATTCAATTTGGCATTCTTACATCTTAATGATAGCATAATATTTCTTGCATTTCTCTCTTGTGGAAGATATTGTCTTGCAGGTGATTCTGGGGTGTTTGAGGAGTTCACCATAAACTCCTACATGGTATCAGAGCTTCAGTGTTGCAGATTTCTTCTCAGATCTAAGGGGTCAATCTTGGCATGAAAGTTTTGCTAGGTGCAAGTTGGGGTCTTGAGAGCCTTGTCATTGAATCCAAGGCATCAACAACTATTTTTAATGGAGCCTTTTTTTCATTTTTTTTTTCTTTAGAAATCCAGCTTCCACTCAGTTGTAGGAAAAGCTATTTATGGGTTTTGTAGCTAAGGTCGAAATCTCAAATGGGTATCTTTTAGATTTTGCATATCTTGCACAGATCTAAAGAAAATTGATGTACAAAAAGTGTCACACATCATTTTTCTCCTAGTTGAAGGTTAAATTCAGTTTTTTAAAAAAATTCATAACTTTTGGCCACGACACATTCATTTTTGGTAAATGAGATACTGACAGAAAGCTAGTTTCAAGCACTTCACAGTGGTGCAGACCATTTTTTCAAAATTTGTCATCTACACAAATTTGAGGTTATTTTCCTCATGGAGGTAGATGTGAACATTCATCAGTGCATGCACTATTTTTTTTTTGTGCATTAGGTTTTCATTTTGTTTGCACTTCATTTCAATTCTAGATCATCTTTCAATCAACTATTGCTTCATAGATTCCAGATTTGTGCCAGTTAGCGAGTTTTCTAGTGTTCCTTGGCATTGGGTTTGTTGTTTCTTTTCATGATTCTAACTTGAGTCCTTGAGTGACTCTAATATGGTTTCTAGCAAACACAAGTATCTTTCCTTGCTTTCCGAATTAAAGATTCCAGTGTTACTCCACAGTGTACTTCCAGTGCTTCTCTTGCAAAAGATTATCTCCTTATGGGGGGTTGAATGGTCTCTCTTTTTATCCTTTGTGTGGATGGAGATTGATTGGATTTGTGATGGATATCATTATGGTATTTCATCTCTTTTGGAGAGGAGTTTTGTCCCACTGGGTTTTCTCCTTTTCTCCAATTGTGAGATATTTATTTTTGCATTTGTACATGGGTACCTAACATGGCCTAGTAGTTGGGACCCATCTTTGCATCATTTGCATAATAATCTTCTCCCTAAGTTGCACCTATGGGGGGTGTTGGTGTAATTAATTAATTACACTTACATAAGTTTAATTAGGCATTTAATTATATTCCTAGGTATCATTTACTAGGTGATAGGTTCACATGTTTGCTTAGGATATAAGATTCCTTCTAGAAGGATGAGTTGTCTTTTCTAGAAGTCTTATCTTATCTAGCATCATTTCATAAGTAGTTAGTTAGTTGTCACATGTCATAAGATTATGACACATGTCAACATCATATTACATACTACATCTCAACCTTGCCTATATAAGCAAGGCTTCATATATACTTTACCATATTTAGTTTGGCATTCTTGCATCTTAATGATAGCATAATATTTCTGCCATTTCTCTCTTGTGGAAGATATTTTGTCTTGCAGGTGATTATGGGGTGTTTGAGGAGTTCACCATAAACTCCTACAAAGAGGAATACACAGATAGACAAAGGGAAGAGACCCAATCTTAGACCTCAAAATATTTGCAATCTACCATTGAATAACTTCAGGAGTATTAAAAAATGTAGATCGACAACTTGTGCAAATTGAATTTCTAACCCAAAGCAACAAGGTAAATATCCAAAGCCCATTGAAAAGAAATAGCTTCCTAAAGACAAGCCCTCCCCATAAGAGCAATTTCATCAACAAACTGAAGATGAGAAAGTTGTGGCAGCCCATTACCCCAACACCAATAGTAAATCTTTCCCTAGGAAACCCAAGACTTAAGAAATATGTCCAAACCCTCAGCCATAATAATAAATAGATAAGGAGAGAGAGGATATCCTTGACGAAGGCCCCTAGAAGCCCCAAATAGCTTAGAAGGTTCCCCATTCATAATAACCAAGAAAGAGGAAGAGGTAACACAACTTATAGTCCAACAACCCAATCTGGACTAAAACCAAAGCCTAAGAGAATTCTCCGCAAAAAATGCCACTTAACTCTATCATTAGCTTTGGCCATGTCTAACTTAATGAACATATATTTCTCCTTAGAAGTCGCCATAGAGTGAATTACTTCAAAAGAAACCACCACCCCATCTAGGATTTGACTACCAGCTACAAAACCCCCTTGCTCCTCATAGATTGCAGAAGGGAGACACACCTTGAGCCTCTTTGTAATCAATTTAGTAATAATATTATACACCACATTACAAAGAGAAATAGGCCTAAAGAATTCAAGTTGATCAGCACCTTCCTTTTTTGGAATGAGAACTAGGAAAGTAGAATTCAAGGCACGAAGCATTTGTTTACTACGAAGAGATTCCCTGGCAACCTCTAACAAATCTAGACTTATAATATCCCAAAATTCTTGAAAAAATTCAACTAAAAAACCATCCAAACTTGGAGCTTTACCCTTATTCATCCCAAAAACCACCTCTTCCAATTTAGACAAAGAAATCAAACATATAAGGAAATCATTCATCTCATTGGTGATCAAGGAAGGAATGCAATCAAGGATAAAATTCTCCTCATCTTCTGCTGGAGGAGAATCTTCAGAAAAAAGAGTAGAATAAAATTGTCTAGCCTCACGAGACAAATCCTGTAAAGAAGAAATGTGGAGACCTTATGAATTAACCAGAGAGGAAATCAAACTTCTATTATGACGAGCCTACACAAAATGATGGAAGAAAGAAGTATTCTTATCCCCTTCCTGAAGCTAATCAATCTGAACCTTTTGTTTCCAAAAAATCTCCTCATGGATCTCCCACTCCTCCACTACTCTCGCAGCCTGGGATTTGACTCTACCTAAAGCATTCGAGAAACCAAAGTCCCGAATTTGGCAAGTAATATCATCAAGGCACGCCTAAGCGTTCCTTTTCATAGCTCTAAGGTTTCCAAAACACAACCTATTCCATCTCTTAAGGTGATATTTGACATATTCAAGTTTCTTAACAAAGGTGTACATAGTTGTACCATAAGCAGGGCCTTCATCATGCCACCATTGGGCCATTAAATCATGCAAGGAAGAATCTCGAAGCCACATAAGCTGAAACTTAAAAGGAGGATTCTTAGGAACCATAGAAAAGGTTGTTGAAAATTTAATTGGCCAATGATTAGAACCCCTCCAATCGAGAATCTAAGACCTAGTAACCAAGCTACCCCCCACCCAAAAATAAGAGACAAGAAATCTATCCAACCTTCTAGAAATAGCTTCCTCTACACTCCATCTATTATTCCAAATGAAAACTCCATTAGAAGGCTTAACATCAATTAAGGCTAGAGAATCCACATTCTCCCAAAAAAGATCAAAAGTAGGCCCAAGCTGAGGCAACCCACCTCTTTTCTCCTCCAAACTCAACACAAAATTGAAATCACCGGCTAAGACCCAAGGAAGATAAGGAGCACAAGAGATCTGACATACCTTATATGAGCCCAAAGCTGAATTTTTCCCTGAATATGATCAGTCGGAGCATAAACATGAGAAACCAAAATAGTTTCACATTTTTCCAAAGAGGAGGAAACCATGGAGATAGTAGAATGACTAGAAATCCACAAAAGGGGAGCAATCTTTCTTGGATCCCAAAAAAGAGAAAAACCCCTAAAGCTCCCCTGAGAACCAATACACTAACACTAACCAAAATATCAGATACAAGAAGCACATTGAAGCATGAAATCAACTAAAATTTTAGTCTCATGAACACAAAAAATGTCCGAAGAATGTACTGCAACCAAATCATGAATAGTCTTTTGACAGGGGGCGAACATTATCCAACCCCCTTACATTTTAGGAGAGAATAATCATGGAGGAGATTGGGAAAAGTGGGCATCAATGGGCTTAACAAACCCAAATTCCACCAACAAATCTCCAATGATTTTAATCTTCTCAAGATCCTTCTTATAACCACTTTTAGAAGATAACTCAGACGATCCCTTCATAAGGTTGCATTGTTGTACCCCCAAGGCTAGAGAAGACCCCTTGCTCTTGTCAGAAGCTAGCCCCTCAGTCAAATCTGCTAAAACAATATCATCATCATCCTGCATAGGACCATTGGGAGACACCACATGATCTTGCACACCCTGTGAGAAATGAAGATCATGACCAGACCCTCATCCCTACACCACAACACGGCCCACACCTACAACACCAAAAGGCACATCTGCGGGAATTCCTTCCTCCAATGCTAAAGTGTCCAACACCTCAAACCGATTAAAGCCCTCTTTAGTCTATCTACCCTGAAAGATCCCTTCTGACCCCGTCCCTTAGCCCGAGGCTTAACTAGTACAAAGCCATCCTTATCCAATTCACCCTCCATCATGGGATCCTTCCCTTTGTCCTCCTTAACCCCTTTTGGTGCTAAAGATGAAGGGGAATTATTAGAAAGAGGAGCTTTATTTACCCTAGGACATTGCCTTTGTAGATTCACATACTCATGATAAATTCAATAACAAAAAGGAAGAGATTCATAAACAAGCGGTTGAACTCAAGACAAAGACCCAAGAAAAATTTCTAGAGAATCCAACAAGGGATTATTCAAATCTATCTCCACACAAATATAAGCAAAATAAATAACCTTTTTTTCAAGGGTTTGTTGAGCAATTGTAGCAAGCTTACCAAGAAGAGCAACAATTTGTTGTAAAATATCTTCTCTCCAAAACTCTAGGGGAAGCTGCAGTAGTCGAACCTAGATAGGAACCCTTGACGGCAATTTTTTAGTTGAATTAAAACCCATATGCCAAGGTTTGATAAACAAGCCAACATGATTATAAAATTAGGGTCCTCCCTCAAAAACCTGATTCCTATCAGCCATATTGGAAAAAACCACAAAAAAAATAACTGTTTGCAGCCACCATAAGCTCCATATTTTCCTCAACTTGCAATGTATGCCTAATCCAAGCTTCCAAAACTGACAAAGAAATACAAATCCCGAGAAATTTATAGATTAGAGCATGTCTACTCCAATAAGAAACATCATCAACAACTGAATCAAGATAAATGACCAAAATTGGATGATCTTGGATTTTGGGCAAACAACCATTCACTTTCTTCAATTTAGGACCCTCCCCCACATAAAACTACTCTGATTGCTAATATTTCATACTTGAATTGATCCATTGAGAGACACACCACCTCCAACCACCACCAAACTTTTAGAAACCCATTGCTCTACCATAATCCCACCAACCCACACACCAACCAAAGGAAATCAATAAACAGAAGACCTCCCCCCCCGCTCCCCGCCCCCCCGAATGAAGCAAAAGACCCCTCACACCCAATGCCAAAACCCACCACTAATCAGCTTCAGGAATTCGCTTGCATGAAGAGACATGACCATGTAACTGCAGCCTCATAGGTTGTGGGCTACCAAGCCCACGCTACACCCACCGTCACTCCTCCTCATTGCTGACTTCACTCTTTTATAAATTTACAAGGAATTGACTAAGAGTCATTGTTTTGGAAATATTATCAGTCAAGGTTATATCAAATTCATTCTTAAAGTGAGAGATCCATAGTTAATCCTTAGAATATATTAGCTTATTGAGTGCCTTTACTTATATTCTTGTAAATTATATTTTTTTATGTTTATGTTTTTTACTAAGATACAATTAGAAGACTAGAAAAATCGTATGCATATGATTTTCTTACATTCTTTTAATATTATTATAATTTTGGAGGGCATAAAATATGAAAGATATTGAAATATTCAAGATTTGAAAACTTTTAAACATCTGATTCTATTAAATATTAATGATTTATATTAACATTTTTATTTTTTTAATATTTTACAAAAATAAATTTAATATATTAGAATATATTAGAAGATCAAATATTTAATTGCCTCTTTATATATAAAAATCTACATATTATTATAGAAAATAAATTTCTTTTTATAAAATGAAATCCTAAATAATTAAATCTAATTTAACTAATAATTCCTTCCATCATCTCCCATAATTTAACTAATAATTAAATGTTAATGTTTGGCAAGGTGAGATCTTCAATTTATAGACATCCTTTCTTATTTTCATAGTAACCTGTTATTTCTATAGGAATACATTCTAAAGAATGGGGGACAATTACATTTTAAATTAGTTAAGCCTGAGTTTTTTATCACCCAGATTGAGATTTATAGCATCGCGTTAGTCGACTTAAATGATTATTATTATTGGTTTTTTTGGGGGGTTTCTAATGGGACAAATCTAAAGCTATGTATCATTGTTGAAAGAAAATATTATATTATTTTTATTGAGAGAATTGAGGACTTTTTTAATGTTAATGTTTGGCAAGGTGAGATCTTCAATTTATAGACATCCTTTCTTATTTTCATAGTAACCTGTTATTTCTATAGGAATACATTCTAAAGAATGGGGGACAATTACATTTTAAATTAGTTAAGCCTGAGTTTTTTATCACCCAGATTGAGATTTATAGCATCGCGTTAGTCGACTTAAATGATTATTATTATTGGTTTTTTTAGGGGGTTTCTAATGGGACAAATCTAAAACTATGTATCATTGTTGAAAGAAAATATTATATTATTTTTATTGAGAGAATTGAGGACTTTTTTAGAGGTAACTGGAATTGAATGTGGGTCAAATGTTTGAATTTATTTTAATTGAATGTTTGACTTCGATAAATTTTGAATGGGTCACATAGAATTAATGGAATTATTACTCTACAAAGAATTACTCTACAAAGAATCTGTTATACAATCTGCAAAGATAAGCCACATCCTTCTCACTCTAAAACATATGCTCAAAATCATATTTGCCTTCCATGCAAATACAGAGATTGTGCATAAATCCTTTCCAACAAGTTTGGAGCAGCTACCATTGTGCACAAACTGTAGTGAACGTATTGTAGACAAGAACTATTGCCCCACATCAAACAACGCTGGACTCATCTCCAACCACAAACTTTGCATATCACCAATGATGGAAATCAAATCTGATGATCTAAACCCAAACAAATGTCGCTTAGATCTCAATTTCATTGTTAACCATTGTGTAATAGAAACTGGTAGCAAATCAGGGAAGACATGTTGTATACCAGTAATTCCATTCTATGGTCATCATTATTTTCAGGCCACTACACTTTTAATATAATTTATTTGTGATTTTTCTCCATCAACTCGAGTAAATATGTTTGTACTAATATTTAGATCTTGATGGCATGCATATGATAAATGTCACTCATTTACAGGTATATTTTTCACATTTTGTAATAAGTTCTTGTTGAACAAAATTCTTGTACTTGATTAGAGTAAGTATTCTAAAAGCTTAATCAATGAAATCACAAATGTCTTGCATGGCTTTTCAGCAATGCAAATGGAATTGAAATCAATTATCATTTAGCCTACACTAAATTCAAATAAGAGCTGCAGAGTAGCGAAGTTTCTGCCAAAGACTGGTAAAATAGTTTTAATAATGATCGAGTCAATGAATCATAAGCTATGTTACCAGAAACGTGACGGCAGGGCTCCGTTTCGCGTTCTGACGGGCGAAACGCCGTTTTCGTTTCCTACGGCCGTTTCTAGGCTATTTTTCCGTTTCTCGCCGTTGCAGGGAGTTCTCGAATTTTCCGTTAAATTGAAAAAAATTTATGCAGTTTCGAAGCCTTAAAAAATGAATGATGTGTTGCATGAGAACTGGCTGTGTTACATTGAAGTCTGAACAAAAATCTGGCTGTTTTCGAGAGAGTAAGGGAAGGGGCGTTAATAGAGGCTGGAATGGTGTAAATAGAGGTCTTCGAAACAGCAGAATTAATGTCCATTTTTTATGCATACTAAGCCAGTGGTGTAAATAGAGGTTCAGTTTATAATTGACTTTTAATTTTTTTAATTTTTATTATAAACTATAATTAAAGATAAAATATAAAAATAAATTCTAATTCTGTGTTTTTTTCTCTAATTATAAGTATTTTTTATATATATAGTTTATTTGCTGTTTTAATGAAATATTCTAAAAGTGATATAATCTTTTTTTAAATTGATTCTTGGTTTATATTTTATTATAATTTATATTTGACAAAATTTTAACTTGCATGCATTTTTATATATGTGGGACAAAAATTTATAATAATATGATTGAAAATATATATGTATATAAAATCCGTTTCTTATACGCAACCTTTAAAAATCCCGTTTCTCGTCACGTTGCCGTTGCCGTTACAGTTTCCGTTTCTCATTTCTGGTAACATAGATCATAAGTAAGTCTTTGTATAACTAGAGACTTGTACTTTGCTTTTGTTACTAAAAGGAAGCATCACATTCAGTACAGTAACTTATCCAACTACTTTTTGTTATTGTCCTACCCTTTCTGACTTTGTAAATCTGTTATATTGCTGATTATTTTGGAGTTCACTCACAAAAATAATGTCCAACACCAATTAAATTACTTGCACAATAGTAAAATTCTTCTAAAATCTTCCTTCAGACTTCATGCACTATGTGCTCACTGTTGTATTCTCACCACAAAGAATTGTACATTTGAAAATTAAAAATCTAAAACTCCATTGAAGAAACATGAATCTCAAATGCAAAAGTTCACAAAAATATTTTGTCAGTTTTATAATTAGAAAAGTGGAACTCTATGGAAATATCTATATCTATGGATAGCACAGAAACATGTTTGTCTTCAGCTATTGTCATAGTTTATAATTATGATCCTTGGCTGTGACTTGAAAACAACCTATGGTTTGATTTAATATGCCTCTTTAGTATATAAAATGCCCTTCTACTTCAATTTTCGTGTTCAAATGATTTAAATTCTCAAAGAGCCTTTGTTAGTGCTATACTGCACATTGAATCAATGACACAGAATTTCTGGAATTCATTTATCTCATATTGTTCAAAATAACGACATATAAATATTTTTCTAGAGCAATTATCATTGGTACTTAAGATGTAGGTGGATTGGTGAGGTTTTGATTGCTCCTGAACCTAGCCATGAGAGAAACAACTACAAGACCAAAATTGAATTTCAAGAAATTAATGCCACTGAATCGAAACAGAGGCAGTAAGATGAAACAATTTGAAGGAACTATAGTTGTACAATACATGACTTATAGCAGTTTGAGATATTCTCAATAATATCTATTATTTAGGTTTAAGAAACAAATAAGTCAGGACAATGGAAGCTTCAAAGTACTTGTAAACCAATTACCTCAACAAAAGCAGGCAGCTAACTATTTATCGATATAAGGTTTTCTTAATTTTGCACGGAACGAAAATTTGGAAGGGGTTTTTATTAGCCAAAAATTTAGGACTTAATTTTCAGCAATGGAAAAGCATTAATAGTTATGATATTAGGCCTCCTGTAGTTTTTTCTAATTATCAACCCTAAATCAAGCACAACCCCTATTTTGACTTCATGGAACCAAAATTTTTATCTGGAACAGAAAAGATCTCTTACAGAGAAGAGAAATTGAGAAAACAAAAAAATTCCTTTGCCAACTACAGTTTGCAAGCACAACAAACTAATTTTTTTTTGTCTATGACCAAAAGCACAAGGAATCCTTTTGTGGAATGAGGTATGTTAACTGTATCCTAGTCCCTTAGCTTCTCTCAAGTTGGAAAAATAAGATGTGCAATTGTGAGAGCATTTTATGCATCTGGAAATGATATACCAGCTTTCTTTCCAAAAAGATTTTGTTCCTTTATATGTTCTAATACATTTAGCTATAGGCAATTTATGCTTTTCAGAATATGACTATTATATATGAATTGAAATGGTGCAATTATTTATAATATAGATAAATCATAAAACTCAAAACAACCAAAATTTATGTGCTAATGGTTCTAGATAGATTTGTAGGGTCACCTTATGAAAATGGCCGTTTCACCAGCAAAGTCTCTTTGCACTTACAAATACACTCCAATCTCTTGTTAGAAGATGCCTCTTTGGCTGCCCTATAATAGCAAATGTGTTGCAATCTATCAGTAATAATGCCTCATAATCAAGCAGTAAAAAGAATGAACAAAGTTGGAATGGACAGCATAAATAAGAGTGATTAATGCACACTGCACTGACCAATTAGAATTCAATTTTCCAAAGTATTTATTAAACAGTGATTAATTTGGGATGCAAATGTGCTCAAAAGTTAACTGCTCTAAAATTTAGTGGCCTATTATTGGCCTTAATTACTATCTACAGAATGTTAGTATATGATTCTAGTTTCACGAGGCAAGAGAGTGTGTGGTTCCCAAAGGGCTTATTGCAGTTATCAGTTCAATCGACCGACCATTAGATTTTCACTGCTTGATTATGAGGCATTATTTCTGATAGATTGCAACACATTTTCTATTACAGGACAGCCAAAGAGACATCTTCTAAGAACAGGTCAACTGCAGTGTATTTGTAAGTGCAAAGAGGCTTTTTGCTTGTGATTCAGTGTTTTGCATGAGGTAAACCTACAAATCTATTTGGAACCATTAGCAGATAAATTTCATCAAGTGCCTTGTTTTGAGTTTTATGATTTATCTGTATTTTAGCTTTGATACTTCTTAGGGATAGTCTACGTATAAATTTTAAGGCTTCCCTACCCATACCCATATCCAAAAAATGCTTCCCTAGTCAATCCATGAACCATTATTAGTTCATATTCATCTTCTTCATGAAGTAACATTTGACACCTATTTGTGTCATGTTTGTCCCACTTTATACTTTATAGTACATATACTTACTATCTTTCTAGGGGATTTATCAAGTTCTCCTCTTAGTGTGAAAACCCTCTTCATGCTTTTGATTATCAAACATTCATTCCTTAGATGTTCTTCCCCACTATATTTTTTTAACCAAAATTTACTTCTTCTAGGTGGGGGACAAGTCTCAGCTTTCTCACCTTTCATTATAATTTATTACTCCAACATTATACTTTCTAACTCTAATTTGAAATTATCAATTTTATACTTTTCCATTAAATCACTATCCCATATCTTTGACTAGGATTCTATTATGGTGATCAATTCTACTACATCCTTATATGAAGAGGAAATATTCTCATTTACTTCTATAATGTGAGAGGTTAACCCTAAAATAAAACACTCAATTCATTTCTTTTATGTCAAGGTTTCTTTTAGCTTTCTAACCACAATTTTAAATCATTGTTCATAATATTTTACTAATTCCTCAGTTTTTATCATCTTATATATTTTATTTATATTTTTTGTTCCTACATTAGGTGAGTGGAAAGTTTTCATAAACAAGTCACTCAATCATTTCCATGTTTTATCATAGTTAGGGCATTCTTTAATGCACCATCTTAGTGCCTCAACATTGAGGGTCTCCACAAAATTGTATAATTCGGTTTAGTCATCATCATCGCCAACCCCACTCCAATGAAAGTCCAAGGTAAAGAGATTTTTACTAGCATCCTTGGTGTATTTACCAAAAATAGGGAGCTTAATTTTATGTGCATCCATATTTGGATTATCCTTTCTCCTAATTTATTCTCTACTCTTGGATCTCTTTCTATTTTCATCATAGCTTCTTTGCCTACTTTCACTCCTTTTCTACTTGACCAGAGTCCTTTCTCTACCATTATTTCTCGATAGTTTACATCTAAGAACTCACTTCCTAATATTCGTCACAAATGTCATATACAATTGCTTCTTGATATTATTTTTTCTAACCCAATTAAGGATTCACTACTTAATAAACTCTTTAAAAATTCTTCTTGACTTTGATAACATGGGAGGTGACTCTTAGTCCATGAGGTTCATCTCCGCATAGTGTCTCTTTAGCTTGGGGAATGTGTTGATTGATAACATAATTGATTTATCTTTTTAATTTTCTTTGAGTTATTTTCTTCCTCAACCTAGGAATTGCTCTTTGTATCATCTCCAATGTTTCCTTGTCAAACTCTTATTTTTTGGTGACTTCTTTTACTCTATTTCTAAATATTATCTCTTCTTAACCAATTAACAACTTCTTTATTTCATCCATTATTTGTTTTTTTTTCTTCCCCATAGCAACCACCTCTATAGTATCCCTACAAATAAGGTTAAACTTCTCTAAGTTCATGTTTTATATTTTTCAATTTCCTTATCATTTTATTTAGATTTTTCTCTACACATCTAATTTAGGTTATAAACCACTCTATTTCAAGTGCATCCCTCTTGATACACTCTCTTGATGCTTCTCATACTTTTATAACCTTTTCCTTTATCTTCTATCTCAATCCTATGATTGTTTCAATTTTCTTTCTTCTTCCTTCTTCTTTTCTATCATGATAATTAAATTCTCTTCAAAACCTATCCTAATCTCACCAATAAATCCTTTCTCTTATTACCAAATTTGTCCATAAATATTTGATTGATTTAATTTATATATGCTTAACTTCTTTCTTTTTAATACCTTAATTTATCAAGAGGTATTAGAAGACATGTAATAGTACGACAACTTTCTTTTTAATACCTACAATGATCTCTATCTTAATTTATATTCTTCTAGGTTAATTTTACAGGACTTAGGTCTTCTAATGCACTTATGGGTTTTCATATCTATTCTCCATTAGGTTGCTCTTTTTATTTTCCAATTTAATAGGAATAGATCCAAATACTCTTTAGAATCTTTAGAAATTCATTCATAGGGACATCATGCCTTAGTCTAAAAGCCTTTTTCAAGGGCTAGAGTATTGCATAGGACTAAGAAAATGGAAAATCTTATTAGTAGCTATATAGATCATTAGTGAGGGTGGTACATTCAAGATAATATCTAAGAATTGAGGGAAGATTCCCTATCTATCTAAGGTTGACCCTAAAGCTATTTATAATGTGGGGGTGTGTAAAGGAATAGAGGTTGCTTGGATATGGGTAGAGGTTGCTTGGCTAGGAATATAGGTTACTTAGATACATAGGTCTTTTGATTGGTTGCTCTTTTTTTTAGAAAAGGTATTCATAAGTAAATCATTGCTTGAGGGATGTTATCAAATTTAATCACATCAAAATGCACCTCCACACTTGCTTTGGATGGTTAAGTGCATGTAAGACATGTGTCATGGTGTGATTAGTCCAAGAAAGTGACTCGGTGACACATAGGAAAATATCCATATCCACATATGAAATTGGCTTGGTAATTAAAGGATTATCTTGTGGTAGGTTTTAATTGATTGGTAGAATCTATAGAAGTCTAGGTTACGTTGAGCAATTGGGAACTAGAGTTTAGGCTTACCACAAGCTAACTTACTTTTAGGGAAGGTTGTATAAAGAATCTTAGGAGTTTGAAAGGAAAATTTGCAAAGAAGAGTGAGGATCAAGGAAAAGGATACTCAATACTAATGGGAGAAGAAGTGGGATCAAGGTAAGGAAAAATATGATACCACTAAATAATATGGACAAAAAGGTAAAGGAAAGGGATCAAGGATTTGGGATATAGAGTGCTAGATGCACTTTTTTGATAAAGGGAAATATTGAAGTCCAACATCTATGACTCGAGAGAAATGGGTTAAGGATCATTAATGTGGTGTGTCAAATGCTAGAAGAAAAAAGAGCAAGGGAAATAGGGTGGAAGCCTTTCAAGGTTTAGAGATTGGTTTTACCACATACATTATACCTTTTGGGTACATGATTGTATGAGTAATCCTACAAGTATGGGTTCCACATGGAGAAAGGGAGATGGGAAGTGAGATGAGGGAAAGGAGTAGGCAAAATACTAAAAGCCCAATATTTTGAGACTTAAAGGAAAAATGAATCCTCAAATTAGGAATTAAGGACGGTGAATACTTAACGCTAAAGAAGAGAAAGCATGGAAAAGTGTAACTGGGGAATAATTGAGGTCCATCCATATTAGTCTCATAGCTTAATAATTACATGATTACATGGAGACCTAAAATCCTAGGGTCAAAGTCAAAGATAGTAGGGAGTGGAAACGTGAGTAAAGCCATGATAAAGTACCTAGGTAATGAGAAGTCTAAAAGACTAAAATAGCCAAAGGTGTCAAAAAAATGAAAATGTCGGGTTTCAAGGACTGGAGGGAAAGAACACTAACAAGAGGAAACCTATAAACCTAATAAAATCTACAAATAGACACAATCACCCCTAACACTTAGAAATTTAAATAGTTTGAGATATTTAGGCATGTGACAAGTATACTAAAAGATAAAACACTACAACAAGAACATGTTTTAATAAGGGGGTCTATTGAACAAATTCTTAGATTGGTTATCGATGGTGGCCAAAACATGGTTTTGTTAAGAAAGGAAGCACTCAACTTGGATAAATTTTCACTTATTAACATAGGCTCCAATATCACCTTGAAAGGGTCAAGACAAAGATATCACATAAAAACTATAGGGAAAAATTATAAATCTTTGATCAAATATCAATAACGAACTCTATAGGCAGCACAATCAAACTAAAAACGAATTAGAAACATAATAGAGTCCTTTCACTAAGAATAATATGTAAGATAAAGGCTCAAAAGGACAGACATCAACAAAGGAGTTCCTTGATTTTATCTTAAATTAGAGATGGTGCTGCAGGGCATAAAGAAGTGGAAACTTTATTAGAGAATATTGCTAGACATTCTAGGATAAGCAAACCAACTTATGAACCCATATATTAAGGTTTATCATAATTAAAGCTTTTCAAAAGAACTTCATTCAAGAAATTTTCCTCTTCATGAAATCAACCAAACTAATGAATAAAACTAGGAATTGTAACAGCCTTGGAGATAAATTTCATTGCAATTCGGCAATTAGCACATACTCGAAGGTTCTTAACAAGGCTAATAGTTGTTCCAATGGACATGTCTAGAAAACCAAAAGCAATTGACATCTTTTCACTATGATAGTAGAGAAACAAAAAAAATTCCCTCCTTTTCCACACCATTAACTGTCTTGCATTTGGAAAATACCCAGTTGCCTTCATCTCCCAAGCGAATTTCTCCAACGTTGTTGCATAGATTTACTGTGTCTGGGGATGTGTTCTGTCTCCTACAGAAGAAGCACATAGCCTCCAATCCAACTACATCCGGAAAGCTTTTTAAAATCTCCTTTCCATTTGCTCACACCACCTGCCCACTACTGGATAGATGCTTGAGAGAACAAAGTGACATCTTTTTTTAAGATCCAAATTAAAAAAAAAAACGAAAGCATTGCTGTAAATACTCCTAAGCTTGTATTCATATGTGATCTGCAGGCAGCACACATCCACCACAGGTTTAGCTTACAAAATTGCTCTATCGTTTATGCTTGGATGGATGTCCATACCCTGTTCCAAAGCTCCCATTTGGCACAGGCAGGGAGGATGCTGACAAAGGTTGCGGAGTCTGGCTGTACACCCGCCATTTGCATTTGCTTTAAAGTTTCTGAAGCCTTTGCGTATATCCTGCAATCATGGCATTCCATGAGATCACATTGTTTTGAGGCATTTGGTCAAACAGTTCACGTGCATTGTCTATGTTTCCATATTTTGTGTACATGTCTACCAGGGCGGTTGCAGCTACAACATCTGACAGAATTCCGCTTTCTTTTATCGTGTGATGGACGTCCATACTTTGTTCCAAAGCTCCCATTTTCGCACAGGTCGCGAGTACTGACAAATGAAAACCAATCTCGTTGGAAACTTCACTTTTTATATTTGCTGGAACGGTGGACTGAATGGAAACAATTTGAACGGTAACGGTGAACAGCGAGCGGGACAGGTAATTGGGCCCCACACCAGCCACCTATGCTGGGTCAACGCTTAGAATGTGCTGGTTAAGCCCAGCCTTGAATTTACCCCGATTGAGTAGTATGACCAACGTGATGTTAACTTCGAATCTGTCAATTACATGCACCACAATGCTATTCAACATCAAGACTTGACTCTCAATGTCTCTCTACGTCTTCCATGTCTGCACCCGAGATAAGCTTCTCCTTCTAAATACAAATACAGAGATTGTGCACAAATCCTTTCCAACAAGTTTGGAGCAGCTACCATCGTGCACAAATTGTGCTGGAAATATTCCAGACCAGAAATGTTGCTCCACATCAAAGAATGGTGGATGATCTGAATTTGATTATTATCCATTGTGTAGTCCAGGGATCCATTCGCATACATTTTCCGGTCAAAAGGATGGTGTAGAGAGCTATTGACTTATTTTAGTTTTGGTATTGATTTTGAGTTTTAGTATGGATGAAATTTGCCTATTTATAATTGCATGTTGTTCATAAGGGCATCAGGCAAATTCACTGCCAGCAATTCACCCTCGAAAAATTCACCATCATGACATATTCACCTCAAAGAAAATTCCCCACCAGCAATTCACCGCCACGGAAAATTAATTGCATTAACATTTTTTAATATATATTTCCAAAAATTTGAAATTTGTTTTGCAAAAGAATAATTTGAACTGCATTTTTATTGTCATAAATCAAATTATTCATGCTAAGATGGATAATTCATTCATTTCACACATATTTTTGAATGGAAACTATAGATATTGGTTGTCATCTCCAATTGATTTCATTATCAAGGGACTTCATGCAAGGACTAAAATGTGAATCTAGTGTCACACCTCAAAATTAGGATCAACTAGAGGAGATGGATAGATCTAGTTCATAGAGCATGTGCATAAGGATCAAATGATAAATACACCACAAAAATAGATGACTCATGGTTCAGTTAGTGTTATGATCACCAATAATGAATTTCAAAGTCTACCTTGACCTATGAAAATGGGAAGTGCTAAGCATGGAAAAATATAAAATTTGGAATGATCAATATAAGTCTTTGTTATAGGATCATCTTTGATTGAACACATCATTCACAAGGGGGTTATAAAAGACATGTTTATGGACCTTCCTTGGTAATAAATTAATATTAACATGATTTTTATTTTCCTATCTAATCTTACAGATGTCTTAAGAGAGGAAGGGCTGTTATAGGCATTAGATAAAGCATACATACTTGAGATATTTGCATCCTAGACTCCAACTTGTGTAATGTAATCTATCACTAACTTTGATACCATTATAATGTTCCTAGCCAAAACAATAATGTAAATCTAATTCTTAACATTCCACAAGTACTTATTATTTAAATAAAAACACTATCAAGCACTAATATCTAAATAAATCTTATACAACTTAGATTTAAATTACAATTTATACATCAACAATTTTATTACACTCTAGTCAATAATGGCAACATAACACTCAATATTCTTATTATAATGAACAAAACATACATACATATATACATACATACATACACACACACACACACACACACACACACACACACACACACACACACACACACACACACACACATATATATATATATATATAATTCTTTCTCTTTCTTATTACAATAATGATTGTATTACATTCAAATGACTCTACAATACCAACAATTTATACCAACAATAATTGAAAAATAGATCAATACAATGCAACTATAGTCCACATCTAATAAAGCTCAAATGCAAACTCTATATGAGATTGCCTTTAGAAATCACTAGGGTTTTCATATTACAATTCCCATGCTTGAACATAAGTACTCAAAATATATTCTAAAAGAAATTGTGTTAAGTCTAGATGATGATCCTAAATGAAAACATTTACTCTTGTATATCTTCCAAAAATATAATAGGTCAACCACCATGCACAACTGCAACTTCAAATTTTAACAATGATCATGGGTATGAAATATTTCAATTTGAAAGTAGTGGCACCAAAAATAATACAATATGTGCTAGAAAGTTAGGAGGGGAACATAAACACAGGCAAAAGTATTCGGGACCAAGGGATAAACCATATTACAAGACTCAAACTATGGGATGATGCATCAAGGGTTGAGAAATAGACAAGTTAGTAATGGAAAGTTCAAAGGATTAATAGGAAGATGGGAAGAGAGGAGTTAGAAGCAAAGCATATGCAGGAAGGGAAAATATATAGTAGATGGAAATAGGGAAGACACAAGTATAAACCTAATATGTGAAGACTTAGATTGAATGGAAATGTCATATGACATTGATTTAGTGTTCAAATGAGATTGTTAGCCATATGGTCTCATTTTTAGATAATATGGTAAAAAAGGAATATTTTTAGAACTTAAATATAAGCCCCTTTTATATTTTCCATCTTCAACAATCTAGTATGTTCAATGTATAGATTTGAATTTATGATCTCGAGTACAAGCTCAATATTACAAAGATGCATGTTTTGAAGTGTAATCATATATGATCTTTGTAGCATTAGTTCTAAAACAGACAATATTTCTCTAAGGATTTGTTTCCAATATATAATTTAAATAAGCATCCTACAAAACAAATTAAGATAATTAATATGGTCATAATCATGTTACATCTCTACCTAAATTTATAATGATTTTTGAATTATAATTAACTCTTCAAAACCAAGAGTATTTGTTGAGAGTAATCCTTGCAAGAATGGATATATGTGGTTCCTTGTAATCCCATCCCTTCAACTCTAGTTTATGTTGTTATATATATGGATAAGCTTCATGAAGAACACTTTGATATAAATAGTGAAAAATCTAATGGTATTGAAATCATTTCCTATCATTTGTATACATACATGAAACAAAAATATGCTTAAATTCTTCTCCTATTTACAAGGAAATGATTAAGGGTCATTCTTTTGGGAATATTATCAATCAAGGTTATATCAAATTCATTCATAAAGTGAGAGATCCATAGTTAATCATTAGTCGATATCTATAGCTTGCTAAGTTTCTTTACTTATATTCTTGTAAATTATATTTTATGTTTATATTTGTTTACTAAGATACAATCATGAGACTAGAAAAATTGTATCTATATATTTTTCTTACATTCTTTTAATATTATTAAAGTTTTGGAAGGCATAAAATATGGAAGATATTGAAATATTTAAGATTTGACAACTTTTAAAAAACTTAAATCTTTTTAAATATTAATGATTTATATTTGAATTTTTTTTATTTTTTCAATATTTTATAATTTTCTTCTTCTTTAATATATTAGAAAAACAAATATTTAATTACCTTTTCATATACATAAATCTACATATTATTATACCAAATGCATTTCTTTTTTATAAATGAAATCCTAAATAATTAAATCTAATTTATCTAATGATTCTTTCCATCATCCCACTAAGCAAGAGTAGTCTTTTGGTAAATCTATGCCCTATATTAACATTTTTTTTTAAGATTAAAACTTAAATCATGAAAAAATTGTTAGTGCTTAGCATGGTGAGATCTTCAGCCTTTTCATTTTAATAGTAATCTATCATTTCTATAGGAATACATTCTAAAGAATGCGGGGACAATTACCTTTTAAATTAGTTAAGACCAAGTCTTTTATTGTCAAGATTGGGATTTATAGCATCATGTTAGTGGACTTAAATGTTTATTAATTTATTTTTTTAATTTTTAATGAGACCAATGTAAGGCTATGTACCATTGTTGAAAAAAAATATTATATTATTTTTATTGAGAGAATTAATGAGGACTATTTTAGAGGCAATTGGAATTGAATGTGGGTCAAATGTTTGAATTTATTTTAATTGAATATTTGACTTAGATGAAATTTTGAATGGGTCACATAAAATTAACGTAATTATTACCCTATTATACAATCCACACTTTAAGCCACATCCTTCTGACACTTGTCTGCTATATACCACCTCTAAAATAGATGCTTCTCTCCAACCAAAAAAAACCAAAGGTTATTTTGAAAAAAACCAAATGATCCAACAACTTGACATATGATATTAAGTTTGAATCAGTCAAATACATGAAATTCCCACAATCTTATTCAACATCAAAACTTAGACTCTCTCGCACTCTCATATCTCTTCTTCGTTGTTTAATCTGCATCTCTATTAACATGTTTATCTTATTTATTTTATATAAACGATATCCATCTGTCCTCCTCTCCATACCCATTGAACAACCCCAAACCCTAATTCCCATCTGCAACTTTTTATTTAGTTGAAGGGTAATGAGGTTTCACTGCCTTCTCTAAACAAAGCCACACCCTGGGCAAGAAAATATGATAATGAGATCAATGCTTACTAAGATGGGAACGTTGCTTATTCTGCTCAACATCATATTCGTCTTCCATGTCTCCACTCGAAATAAGATCCTCCTTCAAAATCTAAATACAAATACAGAGATGGTGCACAAATCCTTTCCAACAAGTTTGGAGGATCTACCATCATGCACAAACTATGGTGGACATATTGTAGGCAAGAAATGTTGCTCCACATCAAAGAATGTTGGACTCATCTCCAAGCAGAACTTTGCATATCAGCAATGATGGCAATCAAATTTGATTCTCTTCTTCAAAATATAAACCCAGAGATCTCAATTCGATTGTTATACATTGTGTAAAACAAACTGATAGCAAATAGGGAAGTGTGAACCATGATTCCAAACCTGCACAAACACAAGAAGCAATCAATATACTAAATCAAATACAAGGTTAGTAACATGATTCCTCAAGAAATTCATTTAAATTGTAAAAAAAAGAGGAATGAAATGAAGAACACAACAAAACTTAAAACATATCAAATCCTATTCTAAAGCAAAGCAAACTCTTAATCTCTTGAGGGAAATGGTGCCAATTTGATGTGAAAATTGGCCCTTTCCCAACTCCAATGATGCAATGGTGATTTGGTGATGAAAATTGATCCACTTTGATGAAGAGTGATGAATGCTCCAAGATAAAAACCTGCATAACCTAGCTATAAACTCAAAAGTATGGATGAAGATTGCTAAATATTTGAGTATAGTAAGTTTACTCAAGTTGTGGATGATCAAATGAGGAATGAAGCCTCTTATTTATAGAATGTCAAGTTGAAAGAATGCCAAAAATAGAGCAATGTGGGACTATCTTTCATTCAATGGAAAGGTGCCACTTGTCCAAATGTGAATGGGCCAAGGATGTGCAAGTTTTGATGAATGTGCCAATAAATGCCAATATTTGAATTTTGAAATTGTATTAATGACAAGGTGGAGGGAAAGTCAAATGGAGTAATGGCCACTTGGCTCAATGCAAAAGGACTTGTAAGAGGGAATGAATGCCTTGTTGGAAGGACAAAGTCAACTTAGATTTGAATTTCAAACTTGAAGAATATTCCTTCTTTATGCCATGTTGAAGATAAATAGAGATTTAATAAATCAAATAACTCTATTTTCATGTGCAAGTGGCAAAAGATGGAGGATGGGACATGAGAAGAAATTAAATTAATCAAGGTTAATTAATTTAATGAAGGATTTAAAAGATGTGACCTATTTGACTTAAATTTATGGATTGATTTAAATCAAATATGAGAAGAATGTGATTTAAAGATTTAATTAAATAAAGGGTTTTGATTTATTTAACTAAGGGGATGGAGGTAGATTAAATTAAATAAGGTTTTAATTTACTCAATTTAATGAATGAACTTTGGAGATTTAATCAAATAAAATTGATTATTTAATTACATAGGGATAATTAGATTATACTGGTTGATTTAATTACCGAAAGGATGACTTAATTAGATAATTGATTTATTTAATTAAGAGAAAAATATTGATGAATTTAATCAAATAAAGGCATTTGATGAAATGGTTAGACCGAAGGATGATTCAGGATGAAGCGATGTTAGTGGTCAGGATCAAATGTCTAACGTTAATTAGTACATTTTACGCGTCTACAGGAAGACATGTTGTATAGGTCAGTAATTCCATTCTATGGTCATCATTATTTTCATGCCACTACACTTGAATATATTCTTTTTGTGTTTTTTCTCCATCAACTAGGGTAAATACGTTTGTTAATATTTAGATCTTGATGGTATGCATATAATAAATGTCGCTCATTTATAGGTATACTTTTCACATTTTGTAAAAAGTATTCTAAAAGCTTAATCGACTGAATCAAATGTATTGCACGACTTTTTCAACAACACAAATGGAATTGAAATCGACTATCATTTAGCCTACACTAAATTCAAACATGGAGTGCGCTATGTACATTATATTTATTACAAAACATTTGCATTTCCTTCCATTTTAATTCTCCTAACATGAAATAATATGAAGGATTAGATCGGTGAGGGTTTGGAATATATATATTCAATTCTATTTGAACTAAATGAAAAGATTGCAGAAAATAAAATCAGAATTGAAACAATTTACAAACAAGAAGAACACAAAGATTTATAGTGATTCACTAATTTGGCTACACCCACTTTGAAGCAGGGGAATTGATTTTATTTAAATCTATATTTTTAGATGCATACATCAGTTAGTTGATAATATAGCAGCAAACTACAATGATAATACTTTATCCATAATGGATAAGCGTTCGAATAGGAAACCGAAGAGACACATTCACTTGGAGGGAAAAACAAAGGCTGGTCGTTGGGCTTCAATGCCCAACAATCTCCCACTTGAAGTCCAATGTTTGTTGCAAACTCAGAGATATTCCCCCACTTTGCCTCTATTGTTACTTTTTGACAATGCCCAGAGAAGTCGTACAAAACTCGAACTTCTCTTGTGGTACAAAATTTTTCAATGCATCTATCTGATTCACCTTTGTCTCAATTTTCTCCACTTTTATCTTGCCTTGTTCAAATACATTTTGAATGAAGTGATAACGCAAGTCAATATGCTTGGTCCAGTTATGAAAAGATGAGTTCTTTGACAAGTGAATAGCATTGTTGTTCACAAAAGAGAGTGAAAACATTTTGTTTGAAACCCAACTCACCCAATAGTCACTACAACCAAATCATCTCCTTTGCACCTTCAATGAGTCCAATATATTCAACCTCAGTAGTGGAGAGTGCAACAACATATTGCAACCATGAAACCCAACTAATCATTGCCCCAGAAAATGTGAATGTATATCCTATTGTTGACCTTTATTTATCCAAATCACCAACCATATTAGAGCAACATAACCTTGTAGCTACATGCATCTTTGCCTCCAAAACACAAAACATAATCTAAAGTACCTTAATATCTATTTCACTACTTCCCAATGAGTCTTACTCGGATTGCTCATAAATCTACTCAGTACTCCCACTACATGGGCAAATTCCAACATTGAATGAATAAGGAATACCCTTCATTTTTTCCTACTCTTGAGACATTTTGGGGCATATTTCAGATGAAAAATGAAAATGGTCAACAAGTGGAGTGCTCACAAGCTTAGCACCCTTCATGTTAAATCTATCCAGAGCTTTTTCAATGTATTTTTTATGACAATCTGATTTCCCTCTTATGTTTATCCCAGATTATAGTCATACCAAGTATCCTCTTTGCTTCCCCTAAATCTTTCATTACAAACTTTTGAGCTAAATGTTGTTTCAAATCATGAAAAACTCTCATGCTAGTTTCGGTTACAAGCATGTCATCAACATAAAGTAACGTAATTATCAGCATTACATATTTAAAATTAAAGACTATGTTTCCACAACCCATGAAATGAGTTAAGATTTACTATCATAGATTAGATAGATAGATTCATTCTTCCATATGTGCTCTAGTATGACCATCACAACTTAATAATCATCATTTTTATGTGTTCTCCTCAAATTATAATTATACATTTATTGGCATCCCCTACTCTTTCCAAACTTGTAATTACATTTCTGCAATAAATATATCATTCAAATCACATGTCACATGTCTTCTCTTACTATTATGTACTACATTTAACTCTAGAGAATATAGTTTTAGTGTCATAGGAGTATGCATTTCATATTGCATTTTCACCTTCTAGATTCCATAATACGGGATATTTTTGTGCACATGTAAATATAGAACACAAATGAAAGAATTCAAACTATTAGTTCAAGCCTTATTCTACATTTAATTTTAAACCTCCAATTTAGCTAAAATTATAATGCAAAAAACTATAAAATATAATAACAAATCCCTCACCAAGAAGTCTCTTGTTGCACATAAAGTGAGCATGTGCTCAAGATGAATTGATGTGTCATGGAGAGAGTATGTAAGGTTCTCAAATTGATAGCATTATAATGCATTCCATGAGTTATTACTAAAAATAGCTTATACGGTGAGTTATTTATAGATTTGAGGGATAGATTATCAAGGAATAGGATTGATTAGAATATCAATAGAGGAAATTGCTTAAATGGATTGGATACATGAGAATCATTCAAGTGGTGCTTTGTAATTGGTATACAAGAGGATTTTCATGATCCAGTGGTGCTTTGTAATTGGTATACAAGAGGATTTTCAACATGAATAAGTTTGATTCGGTTGGTGATGTATGATGAAGCTTAATCCGGCTTATTGAAAAGTGAAGTACTATTGATGGCATCATCAATGTAAGTTTTTGGTGGAAAAATAATCATGAGCAATTAAGGATTAAAGGTGGAGTTTCAAATCAAGTCTCGCAATTTTGAAAGAAGGAGAAGAGGTTTCGCTGAGTGATAAAAGGATTGAAGAAGCTAAGCGCAACGATGGAATTTGTGTTGGTTGATAGTGAATTTAGTGGCGGTATTCCACTAAGGCTGAAGGGAGTAGAGTTGGATGAATTTGATCATTAGAAGATGAAGGAAATGGAACTAGGGTTGAAGACTAATGAATTGCAAAATGTAAGTGCCTTGGGTATGGATTTATGGGGAGAATTTCCCTGGATTGCTGAAAAAGAGTATATCTTGTTCCTATTGAGTCGATTCAAGGATGGAAGCATCATTTTGGACAAACCCTATCTGATCACTAAGGAATCCATTGAAGCTATTACTAGATTGTGCAGTGTTGGTGACCTCCCTAGGAGGAAAATAGTGAAATACAGAGATGTGGAGGAACTTAATAGTATTGAAAAAGACCCTCGAGCTCTACTGATAAATACCATTGTTGATCCTACAGTGAGGTATGTTGCTTACAATATCACTTACAAAATCTATTTATGAAATCATGAAGGTTCTACTTTGGCTATTGTTGTGTATCTTGCATATAAGATGGTGAAGGAAAATAAACAGTTTGACCTATGTAGCCTAATAATGGAAAACCTAATTGAGAATGTCAAGATGTCTTTGGTTGAGAGTTATCCCTTCTAGTTTGGGTCTTTGCTCATATGTTTAGTATTTTACTTTATGAGTTCGCTACAGTCAAAGGAGAATGTTAAGTGGAAGTCTGAAATACCTATCGGAAAGCAAGTTTATAGATATTTGGAATGTATGGAAGATAAAGGAAGTGCATGCAAAGTTTACTTCTCATCCTTGCAGATGAATTTGTGCTCCACTGTGATAGTGTCTAGTGCTATTCCTATCAGTCATTTTGAGGAGGGTTCCTCCTTCGATAAGAAGGAGTTAGAGGTTGTCATTGGTGGTTCCCCTTCGAAACCTAAAAGGAGGAAAATTAACACAAAGGATGTCATCGCTATCTCAAAAGAGAAGGAGAAGGAAGAAAAGTCTCTGCCTAGATCTAACTCTTTCGATCTAGATGAAGTTCGTTCAGTATTGGATGAAGGTGATATGAAAAATATTGGTGAAATGTGGTATGCATGCTCTCCAATCAATAGGCTTAGAATTGAAGATTCCTTAGTTGATTATCTACTCAAAAAGGGTACTACTATTTCTATTGTTTCTGATTCGCTACCGGATGATCTGGTAGAAGTTGTTGAAGAAAGGTTGTTGCAGGAAGGATCTGAAGGTCATAAGATCCAAGCTATCATTGAGAGAAGGTGTGTCAAATCGAAACAAAAGTTATCCAAGCACATTGGTGAGACAAGAGAATGCATTAAGGAGATGTCTAATATCTACAAGTATTGTCTCCGGTGGCCTACTGTTGTTGATAATTTTAGAAGTAGAATTGAATCTATTGAATCTGAATTGAATGACATTGGAAAGTGTTTTCACTTCTTCAAAGATAATGATGGAAAACAAAGAATAAGATTCGGTGAGTTGCAAGTGAGTTATTGTCTACCCAAAGATAAAGGGCAGATTTGGTTAAAAAATTTTGGTTGGTCAAAGAAATTGTAGAGGTCTAGTTGGATCATCCCTCTAGGATACTTTCTGATGCAAAGGATTGTGAATGACAATGCCTGTCTCCAGATTGGTCATCTTCATTTATGATGTTGATTCTACTGGACAATATGTGTGCTAGAGTGGTTTCTATTGTACATGCTTGGAAGAGGATTCTTCCAACTGTGAGAGAAAGGTAGAAGAAAATTTTTCATGTGAAAAGTGTTATTTTTACTTGATCTCCTGAATGTTCTTATTTGGCCCTTTTCCTTTGATGGAAAAAAGGGGGAGAAAATGAAGAGAACAACAAAAATAGAAAAAGAAGGAGGAATTGAATTGCTTGACAAAGGAGGAGCACTTGGAGTCTTTTGTTTTTGCAGTATTTGTGTTTTTGAGTTTTTCGTTGTTTTTTCATCAATGCCAAAGGGGGAGATTGTTGAGAATTTGTTGAGATGATTTAGAATTGTTTTCATTGATGTTTAAACCTAGGATCCAGAAGGTTGTGCTTTGGATGATATATAGAAATGATCTATCCTATCGAGTGCTATGATGTTATGTAGTGTGGATGTTATCCTTGATCTGGATGTGGCAGTGCTTCTTTTTGGGACATCTATGGAAGTTAGTTAATGCAGAATAATGAATCCTAATCCTTTGATGTTGGTTGTTGTGCTCAAAACTTATTCCAGGTATCTTTGCTATCTGAACATTCATGTAGCATCTTACAAGTTTTGATATGTCTAATTATGTTTCTCCAATTGGTATTGAAATTGATGATAATCAAGATTTGGTCTTGGTTGTGGTATTCCCATCGACTCTAGAATATATTTCATGTAATTCAAAGTTTGCTATCTTTTGATAATTATGCTAAGTGATGAACTTATCTTATGTATGACCTATTTTTGGGTCCCTTGGTAACATGGTAAGAATATATTTATGTGCGACCTTTCTTTTGGGTACGGTGCTATCGTGCCAAGCCTTATTGAATATTTCAAGGTTGTTCTTCAAGCTGACATGTTTTGTGGTGATCTAATTCAAATTGTGTCAGGCCGACTTAGGAGATTATGAAGGCATGGAATGGTATAAGTAAAATTTGATTTTGTTCAATGAAGAAGTGTGGTGTGTGCAAGTAGATAAAAGGGTGCGAAGGATTATGTGATAAGAAAGATGAAGGAAACTGTTAGGAAGAAGTAATCTATTTTGTAGAGGTTGTGCAAGGAAGGTCAACAGAAGATTATTGAACAGATCTATTGTAGATAGATATTGTACTCTAAACTGGAACTAACTTCATGCATATGTAGATGCAACTTCATCAGTTCACTTTTGTTAGTGAGACTATTTTGTAATCAGATGTTTTAATTGGGAAATGAGACTACCAACAATGAGCATTACCTCTAGTGAGCAATTTGGCAGTGAGCCCTTGTAAAAATCACCTTAACCGGTGTCACCTTAACTAGTGTTTTATAATTGAGAATTAGCATTCTTTGTGGTTTTTCCCTTCTTGGGTTTCCACGTAAATTCTGGTGTTCATTGTGCATGGTGTTGTTATGTCCTTTCATGTTCATATCTATTTGATTATTTTTTGATTGATATAAGATTGCTTCAGATTAATTAAATTCAAGAAAATTATTTTATGATAACTAATTCACCCCCCCTCTTAGTTAACCAAATTGTTCAACATTATCTTGGTCAATTAATTACCCATGTTCATTATCTTTCACTTGCTAACCAAACTCCCCACACCATGATTTTCTGTGTCACTTTTATTCTAGGTTCATGTTGGGAGCCACTCCCATAACTCTCTAATACCTACACCCTACTCATCACATCCTCCAACAAATGTGGCATGAAAATGATACAAAAAATTCAATTTTATCAAAATTTTCTAAAAAGTTTCCATAAGAACTTTTTCAATAATTCATGAAGGACACTTTCATTAAAACATTAAAATTCATCACTTTTCATGAAAAATTTCAAATTTTATTAATATTTCTACAAGCCAAAAACCAGAAAATTCCCAAATGCTCCATTAAAATTTTCTCTAAAATTTATTTTTCCAATTTTAAAAATTTGAAAGTACCCCTTTGCTCTAAACATTCCAAAAACACACTTTTCACATCAAATTCATATTGCATGCATTTATCAAAAACTCTAGATTTCCACATGAAATCTAAAACTCTAGATTTCAACATTGCCCCTCCTACTATGAAATTGAAATCCAAAACTCTAGATTTCAACATCATAATGCTCCTTTGAGGGTGTCGAGGGACATGAATACAGTCCTATCCCTAACATCATGGGGTATGGTACCCCTACTCAGTGCTTCTCATGAAGCAAGTGGTGTGAAGTGTACAACTACCTAGTCAGCTCTAGCAACACAATTTTGTCTGTGGGATACTTAGGTAACCTATAGGATACCCCTAAAAAACCCTCAACTCTAAAATATGTAAACTTCAAGAAATGGATGAACCAATACCCAAAGCACTTAACCATCCCATAGCTAAATGGGACATCCAACTTGCTCCAATATCTCCTTGCAGGACCTAGACAATGTGCATCGTGAATGCATCATTAACCCTCTTGTATTGGTGCTTGGTGCTTCGGTACTAAAATTGTGGATAATAGTCGTATATAATATACTCATCTTGGCCTATTCCAATGTTTCCCTTGCAGGTTAAGCCCCTATACCTAAAGATTGCAGCCAAAAAATGTACCACATAAGAAGCTATATAAAAGGTGGAGGACTTCATCATTGTAGAAAATTGTTAATGAATATTATCACTAATGATCTTAGCCCAATCAAATTTGATCTTTCCCGTCAAGATATCGACAATGAAGTAATACATCCACTCCTCAAAGGTAGATGCAGAGGATAATCCCACAGTCTTGCTAAGAAGTGTAATCAAGTCATGACTTCTTTAGTAAAATCACTCCTATATAAGGTCTTGAGTAGCTTTCCAACACTTTCTCTAGGCTTCTTCATCAAATGCTTGTTAATAAGTTGTAGGTACCTATTAGGATCAAATTTGAACACATTAGTTGCATAAGCCATGTTTGTGACCTTTGTTTTTGAAAATGATGGGATCCCAAAAATCCTTGAGATTAAAGGGGCGGATAGATCAACAAGCACCCTTAATCAACAATAATCCACTTGGATTCCTTATGATAGTACTCTCGAGATCCCATTATTAATTTTGGACAAACCAAGGAAGGTGGGAATCCCACTGGTTGGGAAATTCCTCCATTTTATCTTTGATGCTAAGCTGGTCTTCGAAGGTCCAAAAATCATCTCCTTGAACTCATCTATATCCACCTGTTCAAGATTGGTGTCAGAGATGTTATCCCAAGTTGATACAATTTTAGAGGTGGTCTTGATGTCATGGAATTTGAACTTCATCTTGGACACTCTATCTATTTTTTCCATTAAATCTACAAAAGATGATGTGTAATTAGGAACATGGTAAAGTTTTATCTTTGTTGACTATCATGATTATCTCTTTTGTAAATTATGCATATATACACCTAAATTATGAAAATACCACATCAAAATAACATTATGCATGGATACAATCATTCACATCAAAGAAGAATATCAAAATTTAGCCATTTGTGATCATTTGTAGGTTTTGGCCTTTTGTGGGGATGGAAGGTTTACAAGGCAGAAGTACTTGCGGGCCAAAGGATTGATGACATCAAGGAGTGATATTTCTACAAAGGGAATCCCACAAAGAGCCTTTTTCCAAGGGTAGAGATGTCATGAATTTGTAAAAAAACTTTCATACGAGGATTGGAAGGTTATTAGAAATTTAAATCAAAACCCCCTTGGAAACCTGCACAACAATTTCCACATTTGTACACTTTCAAAAATCATGATCTTGCAGAGATTGAGGCTTTGCGGGCCATCAGTTGAAGGGTGTTAGGAAAAAGGAGTCCCACAAAAAATATCCCATAAAGGAATCCCTACAGAGGGACCCTTTGTAGAACTCAAGGCTTTTCATGAAAACAACATATCATTGCCAAACTACTTGGGAAAATTTACCAACACAACCTGTAAAGGCAATTTTCATAGGGCAACCTCTTATTAAAATGCTAATTCTAAAACCTAGTGATCTCAAACTCAAGAAACAAAATGCAACTAAAAAACACATAATTTTCTAATAATTTTAGAGAGAGGATCTTATCATACCAACCTTAAGATTAAATCAAATAGGATCACAAATAGCGCGAGCTTCACAAAATGCATAAGCAGTGACAAGATCAAAATACCACGATTTCCCAAAACTCCACATGGCTAAAGGTGAAAATGAAAATGGGGAGGGCCTATTTATACCCCCCATCCATCTTGGTGCAATTAATGTGCCCTAAGATAGCCTATTGCACACTAGACATGAGTTAGGGTTTCACTAGGAGCACAAAGATCAATGAGATATAGGAATGGGTGCCTTGCGAGGATGGAAAAACTATGTGAATGCGACACCACCATGCCATTAGGGAATTTGAGCACCAAAATCCCATAATATTATTTTTGCAAACTGGGATCCTATATAAAATAATCGCACGTGGAACTCAGAGCCTTGCAATAAAACACCAATTGTGGGGATGGAAGGGATAAGAGCCAAAATATCATTTCCTTGTAGAGATATACCCCCACAACAGAGAGATCCCTGCAAAGGGAATGTTTCCACAATTTTTCAAAAATACTTAGCCAAAAGGATTCAAAATTTCAACCAACCCTTGGAAGAAAAAATGCAAAAAGGCAGGACCAAAAGAAAAAGCAAACTGAAGTGAGCAAAAAATTAAGGGGGTCCTCGTTTTCAATGGGGCATGTGTGCAAATGGAACAAAAAATGGTGACTCTACTAGAGAAATGATTTAAGAGCATTTCAAAGATAAATAAGGATCCAAAACCCAAAAATTTTGGTTTCACAAACCAACAAAACAAATGCTTCTAAAATTCAAAATCGAGGTTCTGAAGTAGACCAAGAGATTCCCACCACATAAGAAACACAAGGGTGTGCAAATAATGTTCATTAAATTTAGCTACGGGAGTGCCCATTGTTGGTGTGAATAAATGTCTTGTACCTAGTTAATTCACTCACTAGGTAATTAGGGGACATATTCACATGTTAAGTTTACTTAGGCTCTAAGATTCCTTCTAGAAGGATGAGTTGTATTTTCTAGAACTTATCTTATCCTAGGTTGTTAGGACTTAGTTGTCTCATGTGATATGATTAAGACATTTGTCATGATATTGTCTAATCCTATCTCTCTCATTGCCTTTATAAGCAAGGCATCATACGTACTTTCCCATATGTAGTTTGGCATTCTTGTATCCTTAATGATAGGATGATATTTCTGCCATCTCTCTCTTGTGGAAGTTATTGTCTTGTAGGTGATCCTGGGGTGTTTGAGTTCACCATAAACTCCTACACCCATTTTGAAGAAAATGGACTACCAAGCACAAATCCTACTCCAAAATAAACCTGGATAGAACCTCATTGTCGGTCAAGCATCTATAGCTCTAACGAGGTTATTGTTGGTATCCTCTTGAACATAGCTCTATTGCCAACCAAGCATCTATAGCCCTGGTAGAGATATTCAAATCCCCCTGACTAGAATATACCTACCATTTTTCTTCTCTCTTTTTCTTTTATATATTATCTTTTCATATCTCTTGGAGGCAATGAAGCCTACATTGAGGGTTAAGGTTAACAATGGTGGTGGAGCAAGCTATAAATACTTTTCACCTTATACTTGACAACACATTCCTACCCAAAAGAGACCCCAAATGATGTTAGATGTATTCATGTAATGTGTAGGGTTTCAAGACATGATGGAGAAAACCCAAGATCAAGTAGATACAAAAGTTATGAATCTCAAAAGAATTTGTCACTAACTTGACTAACTATACTCTACCCAGAAGAGGATCAAGATTTATTAAAGAAAAGAAACTAGACCCACTTCCTAGAAGAGACCATCATTCACTCAAAATTATTCCCAATAAAAAATGAAAATGAGAATGACATGATGCAAGAACAACCTAATCTTACTATGTACATAAGTTTGAGCTGAGACAACTCAGGCTTGGAAATAGTGCTTGATATACTGCCCATTGACGAGTAGTGGGACATCTTCACCCGTGAGGGCTTTCAGATGATATGCATGAATTTACCATGCTCTCCCTTCTTTTCATGGGCCTTATTCCAATAAAGAGCTAGATCATAAATTCGAAAAGCCTTAACTATGAACTTCTTGTCAAACAAGTGTTTAGTAATGCCTTGATGTTTAGAAAAGTTTTAAATGGCTTCATCACATTTTTCCTCAAAATGAAGGAGTTGGGCAAGGCAGGAATCTAGTTTGTCCCCTTCATCATAATACTTATTGATGAATTGCAAGGTGGCCATTTTCAAATGGACTGGGAAGATAGGCTCCAAACCATACACCAAATGATATGAAGATGATCCTAAGGCGGCCTTCTTACAGGTTTGATTTTCCCAAAGTGAAAATTTCAACTGGGTATGCTAGTCCTTGGGATTTTTATCTAACAATATTTGTATGACAGTCAAGAGGTTCTTGTTGGTTTATTTAGCTGAGACATTTCCTTAGGGGTAATAGTTGGATGCAAACTTTAAAGTAATACCATAATCAAAATACCAACAAGAAAGTTTTAATGATGCAAATGCAAAACCATTATCACAAACCAACGAAAATGGACATCCAAAACGTGTTACAATATGTTCTTCAAGAAATTTAATTACCACTAAATTAGTGCATTGTAAACATGTGATAACCTCTATCCATCTAGTGCAATAATTAGTCTTGGTTATAATATACTTGTGGCCCGTAGAGGAAGGAGAATTGATCATACTAATGAAATCAAGCCCCCATTGTGAAAAAGGATGTACCTCTACCATTGGTTGTACAGGAACAATAACATACCTCTCCTTATTAGCAACAGTTTGGCAGGTGTGACAAGTGCGAACATATGCATGGGCGTCGTGAAATAAAGTGGTCCAGTAGTAGCCAACCCTCAAGATCTAATGTGTTGTAGTAGCTCCTGAACCATGGCCTATTCTAAACTTATTGTGGAAATCATTCAATACTGTGGATGCTTCATGTTTTCCAAGGCATCTCAGATAAATACACTTGTGGTTCCTTTTGTATAAAACTACTCCTTTTAATATAAAACTATTACTTTTCAGCTATAAAGCATGTCTCTGAACAGTGTTCAAATGGGATGGGCAATGTTGGTTAAGAAGATAAAAAGTAATGTCATCATACCACTCATCTGGAGAGACATCTTTAAGATTGTATTGCTGTGTTGTAATCCCTAGATCAATTTCTACCATGGTGTGAGTTAATGCTTGTCCTTGTACTAGCTTCATGAGCTAAATTTCCAGATCAAATTCTTGTAGTATCATGACCCATTTGCCTCTTATTTATCCCAACTCACTCTACGTTAGTAGTATCTTGACAATGGTATTTAACATGATTACATATACTTTAATTCTCAAAATGTAGTGTTTGAACTTTTTGACTATCTTCACCAAGGCGTACGTATGTTTTTCCACACTAGGATATCTCAATTCAACATATTTAAGTGGATCACTCATAAAAGCTATTGGGAATTCATTCCCTTGCTCTTTCTTTTGTGTAAGCACTCTAACATAAGAATGATCTAATAAAAATGAATAGATATAGAAGGGCACAAAATAATTAGGACTCACCAATACTAGAGCATCAACATTTTTCTACTTCATCTCCTCAAAATCCTACTTAGCTTATGGAGTCCAATCGATCTTTTCATCTTGTTTTAGCATAGCATTCAGTGGTTTGACCATCTCCACAAAGCCCATGATAAAGTTACATACAAAATTAATTTTACCAAAGTATCATTTACGATCTTTCTTACTAGCTGGGGGCTGAATTTTTAAGAGCACATGTGTTCTTTTAGGATCAATGAAAATACCCTTTTCTGAGATAACATGTCCCAATAACTTTCCTTTTCTAACTCAAAAAATGCACTTCTTAGGATTTAACAAGATTCCAAACTCTCTACATCTCTATAAAACCTTATATAAATCTGACAATGATCCTCTCAATTCTTTGAAAATACCGTCAGATTGTTGATATAGATGATTATGCATTTTCCAACCAATTCCTTGAAAGCTATATCCATTGTATGTTGGAAATTTTCCCTTGTGCTAATCAGACCAAAAGGCATCCAGCTATATGCAAATGTACCCCACTTGGTGGTAGAATTCATTTTCAGTCTATCCTCATGATCCACCATCACCAAATTATAAATAGAGTATCCATCTAGAAAAGACATCATTTGAGGACTATTCACAATTTGTAATAACTCATCTAGTGAGGGAAATGGGTAATTATCCTTCTCTAAAGCTTGATTAATATTTTGAAAGTCCATGCATAAGTGAATCTCCTTGTTTTTCTTTCTGATTGGAACCAATTTGGCCACCCATGTCGAGTGTCATACAAGAAAGATGATCCTTATTGAGAGTAATTTATGTACTTCTTTATAAATTAATGGCTTTTATAATGCATTAATGGGTCGTTGTCATTGTTGAATGGCTTGGAATTCAACTTGAGAGGAATCATGTGTGTAATCATCGAAGTGTCATACGTATTGAGGTCCTCATAACTCCATGCTATCACATCCTGATATATATGAAGAGCTTTGATTATACCTTCCCTTTCAACTAGAGTACAGACCTTTCCAATAAAGATGTTCTTTGGTTCTTCAGTTGTACCCATATTGTAAATGACACACTTTCTTGCTATTGATTCCTCTTTAGAGCACTAATCCATTTGTCATAGCTGATCAATATCAAAGATTCATTCCACTTGAACCATGCCTCTAGGAATCATATTGGTTTTCAAATTAATCACTCCTTTGAGGTCCAACTCAGCCTTCTCAGGCTCTACTTCGTCGATGATTTGAGCTATGAACACCTAAAAAAAATTGTGATATTATCGGGTACCAAAGGAGTAGATGTTAGCTCAACTGTAAATTTCTTCAATCTTGATCAAACCAATGGTTATAACGTACTAGTTGCTTGGACCAACACATCAACAACATGATTTTTGTACCTAGGAATTAATCAAATATTAAAGGCATCAAAGACTTTCTATCAAGTACCACACATGGTGTTGATAACTCGGTAATATTTTTTCATGATAGAAATCTTGCTTTTATACTTGCTTCACAACCAGTTCGGAATCTCCAAAAACCTGCAAGACTTTGGCCTTCTTCCAAATTTCCATCAGAAGCCCATGCACTAAAGCCTCATATTCAACAATGTTTTTTGTGTAGTAAAACTGCAACCCATGAGATGCAAATAATGTCTTACCATTAGGATTGATTAACTCAAAACCAGAGCCAACACCTTATTTTGATCAAGAGCCATCAAATATTAGTGTCCAAATTTTGTCCTTACTTCCACCACTCAATGTTGCTTTTCCCACTCTTTGTGACACTTGTTTATAGGGCTACTCATCCTACACTAGTTTTTGCTCTGTACTACTCTTGGAATCATGAAGATTTAACTAATATTTTATGAGATCTAACATAAGTAGCATTCAAACTTTGAATGTGATGCATCATGAACTCAACAACAGCATGGCAACAATAAGTCATCAAAATTTACTTTCTTTCCCAAACTCATTTGATCACTAATAATTTTTTCCATAAATTCCTAGAATCCTTCAAATATACCACCTTTATTATCTGAATGCAAATCGCCATCAGTCTCAACACATGCTTCAGTTCTACTAGGAACTTGGTTCAAATCCTTAGCTGACAATGTCATGTCATGTAGCATTATTATTTCATCGATCCATAGGGTTTTCAGGGAATATACACTAAGATCTTCTTCTAAAAATAACACCTCATTATTCTGGTTGTACTCAATAATCGTATGTTTCATCTGAGGTTCTCTTTTAACCCGAATCTAGTTAGCTATACCTCTACATGGAAGCCACATGTGAGAGAAGTCAGTAGACATATACCCATTCAAAATTCTAGTCCAATCTTGACTCAGAAGCATGCCATACATATATGGTATATCAAGAACTTGAATGTCAATCTAGTATTGGACTCGAGGGTCAGAGGAAAGCTCCATGCGGATGTGATTCAACTCTCCTAAAACATTAACCTCAACCTTATCTAATTGGGTGAATTTCCTTACAAAAGGGACAGGGGTGAGTCCAAGTGCTTTGAAAATTGCTAAGGGCAATATATTAGTCAATGCACCTGAATCCACTAAATAATTGTGCAGATTTTTACCAAAGATACACAGAGTTAGAAGGAAGGGTGGGGAATCCTTATCTTTAAAGAGGGTAATTAGACTATCTAAATGAGATATCTAATTTTTTTCCTTCCCTTTTTCTTGAACCTTCTCAAGTATGGGTGTACTAGATGAAACTTCAAGTTTAGAAAACTCTTTGATAGAACTAAACAATGCATTCCTAACCTCTAATACTTTCAAAAATTACAAGAAAGGGAGGCTTACCTTCATCTTCATTTCTTCTACAACAAATTTCCCCATTTGTGCAATTTTTGATTTGGTATGGGACTCTTTCGATAAGAACTAAGTAGGTACCTTGGGAGGTTCTAGATTGTTACTAGTGTTTGGATCTAGTGGTACTTGAAGAGTATTCAGAGGGGTAGAGGTTGTGAATGGACCCTTAGTCTTGTTGCTATGTAAATTATACACCCTTTGTTTTGGTGCAACATCTGCGTGCCATCTTCCTCATTATAGATAATTTATGTTTCAAATCAAGACTTAAGTGAGTCTTAATCTCCTGGTTTGTTCTTGTATTCTTTTAGAAAGGAGCAATGTTTAGTAACAAGGCAGTATCATACAGAGTTGAGGGCACAATTTCTTGCCCATAGGAAGTGGAACCTTTTGTATTTTCTATATTTTGCACCTCCAACTAGAAAATGTTGGTTGTAACCTGAAACTCTTGACAATTTAGTTTAGAAAGTTTATTTTTATTATGTAATTTGCACCAATTTGACATTGTAGCCTTAGCTAAATATACTCATCTTGGAGGCTTATTCTCATATGTGGTTGGTGCATCTAGTGGTGATGGAATTCGTCCATTGTTTGGATGGGTATTCTAGGTTTGATTCTGCCTTTCATAACTTTGAATTTTCCCTTGGTTTTGGTTTTGAGCGTGCCCTTGATTTTGACTTAAAGTAGACTGGTAGTTTCTTTGAGTATTCTTAATTATTCTTGTTTCTTAGATAAGTGACTTCAGAAATCAACTTCCTCATTTGATCTATAAGTTCCTTGATTTTGTCTTTCTCGACTAGTGATCTTGAAGAAATAGAATTCTACATATACACTAGCTAAGATGGTGGAACTAGACCCAATGGAGCACCTAGATGACCAATTAATTTTGAGGAATTGGATTCATAAGGGGAGTATGATGAGCTAGAGCTTGATTTATTCCTTGAATCTTATTTGAGCTTGCTAGTACTCCCAAATAATTAGTTGGTCTTGAGACATTTTAGCCTAAATCTGTGCTAACCTTTACCGCTTCAGCATATGCATCCACCAAAGAGTTTGGGGCTTGGTTGGCTCTTCTTACAAAGAATGAAGTGAGATTATCCAAGGTTGCATAATGAAAATGCCTAATAGGTTCATCTTCTACATTGTAAGGTGCTTGCAGCCTGGTATAAGCTTTGTAAAACCTATTATTGAACGAGCTTATGGGTTCATTATCCTACTTTTTCACTTCAACAAATTTCTTGTATAACTTAGGAAGATTGATATGAATCTTATATTTCCCTAAGAAATTATTCTTCAAAATTTCCCAAGTGGTGATAAAACTAGCTAGCAAATGAATAAACTAATAAAAGGACTCTTCTCCCAAAGAATGAGGAAAAATCCTTCATGTCACATCCTCATGATCTATCCTTCTATTTGCAAGAGCTCCATCAAAGATCTTAATGTGTTCTTGAGCAGTTCTATTAGGATCATTGACATGGAATTTATAGTAGATTTTTTTTGGATTTTTGGGTAAATTATGATAGTTGTTGAATGTGATGGGCGAGGATCTTTTGCTAACTAGGTCATTATTAGAAGTGGTGGTTGTGGTATAGTAGAAGGGATATGAGATGAAGATAATGTTAGAATGGAAGTGGTGGATGAATTGGAAGTATGAGGTGGAGCTGATAATGAATGCCCCCTTGTTGCAGCTCTTCCAGCTCGTGTGGGGGGTCCAAGATCAAATAATTCTCCCTGATTAGGTGTAGGCTTGAGTATTCTTCAAAATCTATCAGGAGAGAATGATCCTATACACTCTAATTTTTTTTTAAAATGGCCCTCCTAGTGCCAATTTTGTTAATTAGTGTTTTTGCACATTCATAACAAAAACAAAGTAACAGAGTACCTTGTCTCTTGAAAGTAAATCTTTCTTCGGAAAACTTCAAAAGAAAGATGGCACAAAAGAGTTTGGTGCCCAGTACCCTAGATGAAGGAGAAGATCTCTTTATTTAGTTTGAGGGCTAGTGCAATATACTTGCCTTCGCCAAGAAGGATTGGGAGATAGTGAAGAAGGACTGGGAGACACACCTTGCAAAACTAAAGGTGTCTAACAAGGGTATTTAACCCTCTGATAGTTGATGGTGTACATTTATGTTTTGTTTATATAGTTTATAATTTCCATGTACATATGTGGAAGTAGTGGATAAGTGTTGCAGTACTTTTTATTTGGTTATTTTTGATGGATAATATTGTTAGGGGAAGCCACTCTAATGTAAATTGCTGGAGAAGTGTTGAGTATAGGAGTGAAGTAGTAAGTGGGAGTTACTCTCATGTGTATATACTTATATCAATTAAGAGGGGGGGTGAAATCACAATAATGTGTCTCACTTTTTGCCCAAGATGGATATTTACATCAATATTTTTAACTGAATCTTCATCTTCTAAAACCTATAACAACTAAACCATTAAGAATTTCAAGATGATGCAAACTAGTGATTCATGGCAATTCCTGTGTAGATTCTAAATATATATTTTTAAAAAAATCTGAAATAAATTATGAATCTTTCAACATTTTCTTTAATAACTAATTTTAAACAAAAAAAAACATTTTCAAAAGTAACATTTTTGTCGTAAAACATAACTTTTTCTATAAAGGATAAAATTCTAATTTTTGAAACATAGATTCTCAACATCAATATGAAGGGAATGGATATTTTGTCATAATTTTTGGTTACATTTTTTTTTAATTAATTTATGAAGTCATTGTAACTATAATTTGGACATATGTGTGTGTTGTATAACATAACTTGTTATGTATATGTCAAAATCCATTTTTTTTGGTGAAACAAGAACATCAATACAGAGTGAACGGATACTTTTTGAAAAAAAAATTATAATGTTTTACTATTTTTCAACCTCTACAAAACAAAGAGCTTGATGTTTAGAGAAAAACCTATGTTCAATAAAATTAAATATTAAATACATGATAAAATGAAAACATATCAAAATTATACTTGTTGGAAAGCTCATTTTGAGGGCTATGATCTTGCAAAAGATTTTGTCAATTTAAGCTTATTTGCAGGTCCAACCCAGGGTTTGAAATTAAAATTTATGAGGAGATTTTGATATAGATGCAATTTTTTTAATTTTTGGCACCTTCTATCAAAGGACCTTCGATAGAAGGTCATTGAGTAAATGCGTGTTTTTTTACTCCTTGACCTTCAATAGAAGGTCGACCTTCTATCGAAGGTACAAACTAACATACCTTTGATCAAAGGTTTTTCTTCGATCGAAGGTGCATTATTAAAACTTGAATACAAGCCCAAAAATTTATCTTGCCAAAAGTGAGAAACAACTCCATGATTTCACTTGGGAGGTAGTTTGAATTTTTTGATGTTATGCGCCCTTTACCCTTGATTTCAAAGGGGGAGAATACTTTTGGAGAAGTTTGAGCAGGTTTGAAGAGTGAGAGCATGTTTCCATCAATGACAAAGGGGGAGGTTGATAAAGACTTGGGTTGTTGGCAATGTGAGCATAATGATGTATAGATGATGTTGATGTATGGTGTGGGTGATAGTTGAAGATTGATGAGCATGATAATGTATGGTGTTGTCATTGATGGCAACCATTATAGAGATACAATAGTTTTGGTCCATAGAAAACCAAATGTTTTAATTTGCCTAAGCCCTGGTGTATAGATTTTAGTGTTTAGTGAACCAATTTTATGGTCTACATTACTCCACTATGAAAAAAAAATTTATACGGTTTTGAGGTAATTTTGGTTCAAGTTGAAGGTTTCTAGATCCAAAGATTCAATCTTGTATGTCTTCTGCAGTCGAAGATAATGTTGATAGAGTATTGGCTCTAGAAATGACAAAGTTGTAGTTACAAAGTGTATATTGGAATGCACCACATTCCATCATGGATGAATGTTTTATTGTGTGGTTATAAGGAAGTGTTTGAAGATGTTAGTAGTGTGTATTCTCCAAGTGGCAAGTGATTTGGTGGTCTACGTGTCGAGTTGTAAGTGAATAGTTGGTTCATTCATTGTTACTTCACCAGTTTTGTTGTATGGTGCCGACCTAAAGATTTTGGGGTTGTGGGGAGTTGAATTGCATATGGAGCAGATTTATGGGGGTGATTATAGGTCATGCCAACATATTTTGGAGGTGTACACATTTTGGTTTATTCTGCAAGGCATGTGTGTTAGTGTTTTGAATTGACAGGGTATGTGGTGCATGATACATCTAATTAGGGGAACCTAATTGATGTTTTGGATAGTTGTAGTATATATACAAGGTTGATTCACTGTGCAAATGTTTGGATAGATTTTGTAGAGTGTGTGTGCGAGATATGGTGTAGAGAGAAGTGTGGATCATAGTTGTGTGAAGTATCTAGTGTGTTAAGTCAATTTTCTGAGCTTTAGTGGAGCTGTATCACTAGTATATATTAGATGCATTGTTAGCAGTTCATCATTGCTATTGAGCCACCCTTTCTTCTATCTCTTTCTATTCTGGGAAGTGAACCCTTTGGCAGTGATCCTTTCTCTTTTGGATAGTGAGTCCACCATTCTGTATCAAACATTGTAATTGGTTAAAATATATTGTGAGCTAATCCTCACCATGGTTTTTCCTTTTCAAGGGTTTTCCATGTAAATTTGGCGTTCTTATGTTCTTTGATGTGACACATGCTTTATATGTTCCTTTCATTTACAAGTTAAATGATATTTTGAATGGATGTTTGAATTGACAAAGTTAATGAGTTTCAGTGGACACTAATTCACCCCCCTCTCAGTATTCTGGGTGTTCAACATAGTTAGAGGGTTTTGGAGGCAAAATAGACTATTGAAATAATTGTTATTAATTTTATTTATCTAGATGCACACTCTCTTATCTTAGCTAAAGGAAGTTGTTGTTCAAACACTGTTAAATATTCAAGAATGACAATATTCCTCTCTTCAACTATGTAGCCTTCATCACTTAGAAAAATCATATTCTCTAGCTTCACCATTAGTTCTCTAAAGACTAAAGATTTGGTTAGAAATAGTGAGGACTTGCTTTTGGAAAAAAGTTGAGAACATGGTGACAAAATTATAAAAGATGACTTGTACCAAGAAATCCATGTGGTCTTAATGGGATTATTTTGGGCTTGGTTGTAGGGGCTCCAAAAAATTTGTGTTATATATATAGTGGGCCAATTCAAGCTAGAAACGAATCAGTGACAACACACACACGTTTAGATGAAGAGTTGGAAACAATGATGAGGATCATCTAGGATGGGAAAATAATATGTAGAGAAATAAACTCATGGAGCATACAAAAGCAATCCATCTGCTCAAATGGACTTAAATAAGAAGCTACACTTGGGATAAAGCTAATGATATTGTATCCACAATGCCTTGAAGCTGGCGGAAGCAGAGGTGGGGGAGTTTTCAACCCCACCCATAAGTCTTCATTAAATCCTCTTGAAGCTCGACAAATTGAGGCTTGTATCTTTTTTGTATGAGCAACTTGGAATTCTGAACATCTATTCGCTACTGCAAGGCACTTAGTTGCACCATTTTAATTTGTTGATGTGGCTTTAGTCTAAAATTATCTATGATGATACTTCTGATCAAATTCTTTATGTTAATAATAGGGCACTATTTGCAGCTTTTTGGCATAAATGTTAGTGGTTTAAACGACTTTTTTTAAGGGAGACAGATTCCTATCGAATCAAAGAAAAGAAGTCAAGAAGGAAAAAAGAACCCTAAATGTATAGTCCAGACCAACAAAAAAAATGTTTATATCACCTCTTCAATTATGGTTGACAGAGAAGGGTGTCCAAGTCTTGCACCCTACAAGCAACAGGAAAAATAACAGTCAAATACAAAGTAACTGATAAACCATGATATTGGCCATTAGCATTCAATGTAGTGTTCTTCCTTAGGCCACCACTGCTCTTGCCTCTACACAAAACTGTAAAGACAGTGAAGAGGTGAGTTACCTTTAGGGTTTGGTTACCTCAAGATTCTGCACAAATTATGTTGTATTATCAACAATACCGATGAGGAAAAATGTATAGAGTTTTTAAGGAAAATTTATGAAGCCCTACCATAGCCAAACAAAAATTAAATGAGACGATCCAAAAACAATCTCCCTACAACCGCTCGACTAGAGGAGAATATACATATTAGTTTAAGGAGTCTTACTTGAATGAGAGCTGACAAATGGAAACATGAAGAAGAATATGAGCCCTTCATTTTCATTTGTATTAAGGGATGTGTAGATGGAAGCCCCTATCCCTAGTTTTTCTCAAATGACACTCTACAAATCAACAATAGCAAAATCCCAACAACAAGCCAGACTTGTGAAATAAAGCACAAAAAATAAATAATAATGGCTAGTAATAGTTTCTGAAAAATAAAACTCATTGAGACCAAGGAAAGTGACTTACCTCAAGAGTTTGTATAAATTGTGTCATGCTGCCAACAATCCGATGAGGAAAAATGGGTGGACTTTGTAGGAAAAGTTTATGAAGCCTTAACACAATAGGTTTTTTTAAAATGAGACTAACCAAAACCAATCTCCCTACAACTGCTGCTTCAATCTATTCACACTAAAGAAAAAGTGGATTTGAAAATATCAGGGTTTTAGGGCCAGACAATACAACATGTATTGAATTGATAGGTTATATGTTAGGGATGAATAAAGTTGTGGGGATTAGGCCGACTTTTTTTTTTCAATGTACGACGATAAATCATAAATGATCGGAATCTATCTCACAACAAATGAAAACCAGAAGTTTAACCCACTAATTATATGTCGGCGTGAGATAGGTATCTGACTCAAACTTCAAACAATATGTTTAGCCTATTAGCTAATAATTAAATTAAAGACATCAACGAAGCCCAAAAAAACCCCTATTGTTGTCGATTTGCAAGAATGTGTGATGCTCAAAAACGAGGAATACGACGAGTGAAAAATAGCTTGAAAATGTCAAAAAAAAAAAAAAAAAGAAACAATAAAACTTGTGGAAAAATATCAACGACTCTAGACATTGTAATCGTCTTGCACATCTACCCATAAACCTGAATCGTGGATCTAAAAAATCAGCCTGGCTTTGTTCAAATTGGGAATGCCTTCGACATAAATATAATTTATTTAATATATATTTTATATTTATATAATATTAATACAATATGATTTTTATTATATTACATAATATTTTATGTGTTTATAATATAGATATATAATATATATTAATAATATATTTGTTATATTTATTATATAATAATAATATTTTTTTATAATTATAATAATTTAATTATGTTAAATTAAGATTAGTTAAAAAAATATAATATATATTAAATAATTAATTAATTATATAATATATTATTATCATACTAATTAATTTATTATATAATAATTATTTAATTATGTAATATAATAATTAAGTTTTATATATACATGTTTTATTAAAAAGGGGTAATAAAAAGACGTAAAATTTATTTAAAAAATCCAATTACAAAAATCAAGAGACAAGAAATTAAGTGATATATTATTATATTATAATTATAATAATTTAATTATATTACATCAATATTAATTAAATTAAATTAAATTATAAAAAAAATAATTGAAAAGGATATTTCTATGTATAGATTAATCAATTAAAATAAGCTATTTATAAAACAACCAAAAAAAAATTGAACCCCGAAGACTTCGCTTTGAATTTACCAATACAATTCACAACCGCACACGTATTTGCCAATATAAGCTATTTAGAGGTCACTGTCAACATTTTGGGCTGCGCGGTTTCAGGCTTTTGCATGGAGCATAAAATTCACTAGAATTGGTTAGGATTTGCACAATATTGTTGACATAATCGAGACCAATTTGCCCGTAAGTCGTTTAAGCGCTCCGTTTTTTGGTGGAACAGGTGTGACAGCCAACTGAAAGCATTCAAATTTCAGGAAGCCAGAAGAACATAAGAAGCTGGCAACGGGGAACATTAACTCAAGGGACCTGAAGAAAAATAACAGAGAACTTCGTGCCAGCAACAACAAGAAGTGAGGAACAGGTCATACCAGTTTTCACCCAAAAAAGTGAGTGCATGACTGATTTTATGGTTGATTGTATGTCTGTAGTTGAGCCAGTTTTTTGCATGCATTACTGCTAGTTATAGCGTTTTTATTCCTATGGAGATACATATTCATGATACTTATAGATTAATAAGCATGCATTCATTAAAACATCCAAAATATGCAAATATTATTTGTCAATGATTTCAGAAATGGAAAACATGAGGCCTGTCTGGAAATTGTTTTACAGTAGTCAGCTGGTATTATAAATATATACAGCCACTTGAGAAAAACTAACTTAGGGCTAAAAAACTAGCTGACATTCTAGTTTAGAATTTCATGGTCCTAATTATACTTTTATTTTTCTTCTGGATTTAGTTACTAATTCATGAATATAGAGTCAATAAGCATGCAGATGTTAGGACTTAGAACATCCATTTTATACAAATCTGATTTGTTAATGAATTCATAAATGGAAAACAATAGATTTGGATGGGAATTGTTTTGTAGTAGGTGTAGGTGGGTATTGTAGGTAGTTTCACCCACTAGAGAAAACTATATTAGGGAAAGAAACACACTCTTGATATATGTATACGGCTTTCTTGTAGTGATGGAGTCCATTTGGACAGCTCAATCGATGAGACTGGCTGAAGATAGGCAGTGGGGAGAAGTTGCAGATGGTACCTTTGGGGTTTACATGCGGCATGCACTTGCAATTGTGCTTCACCTGGTCTTTGTTGTTTCTCTTAGCCTTTCCTTTTGCTGGAGAAGGTGTAGAATTTGCACACCTAGGCTTGAATCTTCTGTTTCAGAACATGCTTATTCCAAGAAGTTGCATTTTGGGGTTATCCATAAAGTGACTGTGCTTAGTTGTGTTTCTTTATCAGTCTTGTATAGTATGCTTGCAATATGGAGCCCTTTCTATTGGTGGCTAAAGGAAAAACCTAAAGAGTTTGGAGCCGAAGGAGAGTATCTTGTTCAGGCTATGGCTTGGGCTATCATCTCAGCTTATGCATATTATTCTCTCACAAAAGAAAGTAAAAAACTCCCGCTTTTTCTACAGATGTGGTGGATCTTGTCATTGATTCTTTATGGATTCTTCTTGTTCCTCAATATTCTAGAGTTCAAGGAACAAAAACACATCACCCTCAGTATTGTGGTTGAAGTTCTGGCACTTTTTCTCTCAGCCTTTTTGTGTTATGCCAGTTGTTGTGGCACAACTGGTGAGGGCCCCTTAACTCAAAGCATTCAAGAACCTCTCTTGAGTGAATTTCCAGAAAATTCCGATAACCTTAAGCCCAAAGTCACTCCTTATGCAACAGCAAGCTTTCTCAGCCGAGTGTCATTTTCATGGATGAAGCCTTTGCTTGATGTTGGCCATAACAAGCCTTTGGACATAGATGATGTACCTGAAGTTGCAGATATACACAAGGCTGAGCAAGCTTACCATAAATTTAGAAATCAGTTAGATGCCAGAGGCAGTGGCTTTTCAATAGCAAAAATGTTATTTCTCATTGTTCTGAAGGATGTACTCTTTACAGCATTGCTGGCAGCATTGAATTCTTGTTCATCTTATGTAGGTCCCTATTTTATAGATAATTTTGTTCAGTGTCTTGCTGGAAAAAGAGGATTTGCTAGTGAAGGCATAGTTTTAGCTTGTGCATTTCTTTTTGCAAAGCTAGTGGAATCATTGTCACAACGACATTATATTTTCAGAACAATTCAGATGGGTATATGTGTTAAAGCAGCACTGACAGCTGCAATATACAAGAAGGGCTTGATGCTTTCCAATCAGTCAAGACAAAAGCATACAAGTGGTGAGATCATTAATTACATGAGTGTTGATACACAGCAAATTGGAGATTTCTGTTGGTATGTTAATGAAATTTGGAATGCACCTTTGCAAGTTCTCCTGGCCCTGATTATTCTATATCAGAACTTGGGATTGGCCTCCCTTGCAGGAATGGTAGCCACAGTGCTAGTTATGACGGCAAACTTCCCGCTAGGGGAAATGCAAGAAAAGTATAACAAAAATCTCATGAAAGAAAAAGACAAAAGGATGAAGGCTACATCAGAGACACTGAAAAATATGAGAATCATAAAATTGCAAGCTTGGGAGACCAGATTTCTACTGAAACTTGAAACATTGAGAAGGGAAGAATGTAGCTGGCTGACAAAATATTTTTATGCACTTTCTGGGACAACATTTGTTTTTTGGGGAGCACCTACATTTGTGTCTGTTGTCACTTTCAGTACATGTAAAATAATAGGTGTGCCTTTAACTACAGGCAAAATTCTCTCCACACTTGCAACTTTCAAGATACTTCAGGAACCTATATACAATCTTCCTGACTTAATATCTATGATTGCTCTAACCAAAGTGTCATTAGATCGTATAGCTAATTTTTTGCAGCAGGAGGAGCTGCAACAAGATGCAGTAGAAGAAATCTCAAAAGATTCATCTGACATTGCAATTGAGATCCAAGAAGGGGTTTTCTCTTGGGATCCTGCAGCGCCTAGTCCAACCATAAGAGGCTTAGATGTTCAAATAAAGAGAGGCATGAGGGTGGCAGTGTGTGGAACTGTTGGTTCAGGAAAATCAAGCTTCCTATCCTGCATTCTAGGGGAAATAACAAAAATATCAGGTGCTGTCAAGATAAGTGGCACCAAGGCATATGTTAGTCAGTCTCCGTGGATACCAAGTGGAAAAATCAAAGACAATATTCTCTTTGGGAAGGAATGGGAGAAAACCAGGTATGAGAGTGTACTGCAGGCTTGTGCATTTAAAAAAGATCTTGAATTGTTCCCTTATGGGGACCAAACAGAAATAGGAGAAAGAGGAATAAATCTGAGTGGGGGGCAAAAGCAAAGAATACAGATTGCACGTGCTTTATATCAAGATGCCGACATTTATCTTTTTGATGATCCTTTTAGTGCTGTTGATGCACATACTGGGACACACATTTTCCAGGTATTTTTATTTTAGCATTTGTAAGTGAACATTAATGAATTTTCCACTTTAATTAATTAAATTACTTACAACAAGGTTATGCAAAACAATTAATGTCTACTTTACTATTTCAAAACAATTAAAATATTTCAAGATTATTTTCTTCTGTTCCAGGAATGTCTACTTGGTATGCTGGATTTAAAAACTGTAGTCTATGTCACTCACCAAGTCGAGTTTTTATTTGCAGCTGACCTCATTCTGGTAGGTTTGAACTTCTTTAGTCTGATTTTACACATTATAAGATTTCATATTCAAAGAGAATAAGTAGAAGGATTTAAATTATGTTGATAATTGGCAGGTTTGAACTTTCTTATAGGTAATGCGAGATGGTGAGATTACCCAGGCTGGAAGATATGATGATATACTTCAATCAAACACAGATTTTGACGAATTGGTGGGTGCACATCAGAAAGCATTGAAAACCATCAATGCCATGGAGAACTCTGATGTCCTTTCCACACAATTACATATTGAAGGATCATGTACTGATAATGGGACCAGTGTGAAAGATGTTAACCATGAACAGCTCCAGAAGCAAGGCAGTGTCCATAAATCACAAGAGGTAGAGGAAGAGCTTGAATCAAAAAATCACAGCAAGAAAGAAAGAGATAAGAAAGACAGAAGTTCACAGCTAGTGCAAGAAGAAGAAAGAGAGAAAGGCAGGGTGAGTATGTGGGTGTACTGGTCTTACATTACTGCTGCATACAAAGGTGCTTTGGTACCTATTATTTTATTGGCACACACAGTATTTCAGCTACTTGAAATAGGTAGCAATTACTGGATGGCATGGGCAACTCCTTTGACTGAAGATCAAAGGCCCCCTGTTAGCAGTTCCCTCCTCATTCTGGTTTATATAGCTTTGGCAGTATGCAGCTCATTGTGCATTCTTGTGAGGACTATGCTGCTTTGCCTTGCTGGATATAAATGTGCCAAACAACTTTTCAGCAACATGCACAGCTGCATATTTCATGCACCAATGTCCTTCTTTGATGCAACTCCAACTGGCCGTATACTGAATCGGGTGAGTAGATTTCAGTGTTCTATTATTTTTCTAATAGCAGATGAGAGAGAACCATTTGAAGCTAGAAAGTGAATAGTACATGCTTTGTTTTTTGGCAGGCATCAACCGATCAGAGTAAAGTGGATGAAGTCATTCCTTTTAAACTAGGATCTCTAGCTTTTTCAATTATACGGCTTTTGGGAATTATTGCAGTCATGTCTCAAGTTGCTTGGCAGGTCTTTATTATGTTTATACCAGTGCTTGCAATTTGTATATGGTATCAGGTACACTCTACCTCATGAATTTTCAAGTCCATATAAAAATCTCTAGGAGAAACAGAAGGAATAGTCAATATTCATTATGGCTAGTTCTAGTAGAGATGGCAATCTATTCAAAAAATTGTAATAATACTTGTATAACAGTCACCTTTCAGATTTTACCGAGACAAATATTTATATGGTTTTGATTCTTTGATTTTGTCTATTGTTAATAAGACATTATATTTTATTTATAAATATACTTCTTTTTATTGAATGCAGCAATATTTCATACGGACATCGAGGGAACTTGCTAGGTTGATTGGAGTCTGTAAGGCTCCAATCATTCAACATTTCTCAGAATCAATCTCTGGTGCAGCCACAATTAGAAGTTTTGACCAGGAGTTTCGATTCATGAACACAAATCTCCAGTTGATTGATGGGTTTTCCAAACAGAGCTTCCACAATTCTGGGGCCATGGAGTGGCTTTCCTTTCGGACGGATCTTTTGTCAAATCTTGTATTTGCCTTCTCTATGGTGGTCCTGCTTTGCTTGCCAGAAAGTGTAGTTAATCCAAGTAGGTACAAAGCACAGTAATTTGGGATGCAATTATTCTTAATAAGACCATGTTTAACAAATAAGATGGATACCACAATTCATGAAAGTTGAGCACACGGCATCTTAACAGGTGTTGCAGGCTTGGGAGTAACATATGGGCTGAGTCTCAATATGGCACAAATCTTGGTCATATGGGACCTCTGTAGCGTGGAGAACAATATGATCTCTGTAGAAAGAATGCTGCAGTACTCACGTATACCTAGTGAACCTCCATTGATCATAGAGAACTCTAGACCAAGTTCTTGCTGGCCATCTAGAGGAACAATTGATATCATTGATCTTCAGGTTAGTAGTCATTTGTAATAATCTATTCATCTTCATCTATGTAATTTTTTTGTTCCATTCCGAGTCATTATTCAGCTTCTCAATTTGGGGCTCACAATCAGGTGCGTTATGGACCACATCTTCCACTTGTATTAAAAGGACTTACATGCACTTTCCCTGGAGGGACAAAGGTGGGAATTGTAGGACGGACAGGCTGTGGGAAATCTACTCTTATTCAATCACTCTTTCGAATTGTAGACCCATCAGGAGGTAGAATAGTCATGGATGGAATTGACATCTTAACAATAGGCCTACATGATCTTAGAACAAAACTAAGCATTATTCCACAAGATCCAACAATGTTTGAAGGCACCATACGGAACAATCTAGATCCTTTGGGAGACTATTCAGATGAAGAGATCTGGGAGGTGAGTTACATAGTTTTATGGTTTTAGATTTTCAATTTTTAATATCAGCGTCCAAGGATATAAAAGTCTGGGTATCTGTTAATAAATATTTACTTTGCTTGTGCCAATGTTCCAGGCTTTGGAGAAGTGCCAGCTGGGGGGAGTTGTCCGGGCAAAAGAAGAGAAGCTTGATTCTCTTGGTTTGTAATCGTACACATATTTTTGTAATAGGAAACAAAGAATCATTGTAGTATAATTCTACTATCTTTCCCACATAGGATAAATTGTATTAAATGTAATGGACTGATCTGCTATGCAGTAACTGAGAATGGAGAGAACTGGAGTGTGGGGCAAAGACAGCTTGTCTGCTTGGGGAGAGTACTATTAAAACAAAGTCGCATATTAGTACTTGATGAAGCAACTGCCTCAGTGGACACTGCAACAGATAGTCTTATTCAACAAACTATACAGAGCCAATTTTATGACCGTACTGTCATAACCATAGCACATCGAATTCCATCTGTCTGTGATAGCGATTTGGTCTTAGTATTAAGCAACGGTATGACATTAGAACCTTTCTATTTTCTTAAGTTTCAGATTGCAAATCCTGTTCTTTTTTGGAAAGAATTCACTTCCCTGCTTGGTTTATGTGCTGAATACTTGTTTTTAAATCAGGAAATATTGCTGAATATGATTCTCCAACCAAACTATTGGAGAATAAATCTTCAGCTTTTGCGAAACTTGTTTCAGAGTACACCATGAGATCAACTAATGTTGATGGAAAATAGGTCTGATCATCTCAGTTTTTTGTATGATGATGAAAAGGAATCTCTGAATATGGATAGCTTGAACTATTAAGTTTTACTGGTTTTGATACTATAAGTTATGATTTATATATCGTGTACACTTACGTTCCTGGAGTATTTTTAGTTATGACGAGAAAATACACACTTTCACATCAATAGCACTATGGAAAATGCTTCTGGCTCAAAGTCATTTGCATTATAATTATATGTTTTAATGCCATTAAAAGTTATCTAAGACCAAAGGCTTTGTGGATCTCCCAAAATAAATACTCTGATGTGAGTGAAAATGAAAATAGAGTCCTGAAATTGCAAATATTCAAATCCAAAAGCTGTGCTTTTATATCCTCCACATATATTTAGTCTAAAATATTTTAAACCTGTTCTGAATTATTCTTAACCCTATTGTTATATCTCTAAAGAAAACCTCCGTGATTTTTTTTTTGCATGATTTAAATTAAAACTAATTTCTGGAGAGAGAAACAATCAAATAAAAAATAATAAATCAGGTGTTTACATGTTAATTATATTTCAAGAATTCACAAGATTCCTTCCCTGGCTTGGTTTGATGAACAATACAATATTCAGTCAAGTCTGTCTAGACTGAAAAGTAGAGATAGAGGAGTTTGCATTATTTTTCTAACAAAAAAGATTCATAAACAAGAAATCCTATTTTTTAATTATAAAGCCTAAACCAGAGATAAATGAAAAAATTGGAACTTGTCCACATGAACAAAAAAACTTGATACTTATTTTTAAAGTGTTGCAGAGTGAAATTAAGGTTAACATCTAAAATACGAAAAAAAATCCTAGTTCCAGTTCATTCCTTAGTGGAAAATAAATCTAAATTGTTGGGATTCAGATGCTTTATAAATGGAAGCCAATTGTCTAAAAAAATCAGAAACATTTATAAATCTCATATATAAAATAGAAAATAGATGTGGAAGATTAATAAAGTTCTATAAGCTAAACATTAACGGGTATGGGTTTTTCTCAGAGGGGATGGACAACTCTCTATATCTTCTCCATTATACTATCTACATTTCTACATATTTAAAGCACAGCTTGAGATGCCACCTAGATCTCACTGTTCTCAGATTGACAAAAATTCAAATGCCAGAGTTTTGAGGTGGGTAATGTATTGAATTAGCAAATACAAAGCAATGTATCGAATTATCAAGTCCAAATATAAACCCTGCCATGACAATGTGTCATGGAGTTGGCTACAACTCCAAATTTCTTCTACCCAAGTGGTCCATGACTCCATAGTACTTTTCAATTTAAACCGAAAATAAAAGGGTTCCTCACCTTCAAATGTGGAGTAGGCATATTTTGGTTTGAACACTTCTTAAGACACACAAATAAGGTTTTTCAGCTAAAATAAGAGCCTCTAATGGATCTTTTATGAGAGTTTAAACACTTGTAGTTTGGAAGGATAGAATCCACAATTTGAGCTCTTCCTTGTTTACAATCTGCGCCCACCGTTGGATATGTCGCCACAAATCCCTCTGCGTTTTAATTAATTTTGATAAGTGGTGTGAAGGGCAAGGGCCTGGCACGGCTCAATGCTAAATGCCTTTCTTTCTTGCTTCGCCTGTATTACCCTGTCTTCCCACTAGTATTAGTCACAGCTCATGTATTTCAGAAGCTTCGCCATGATTGTAAACAAGAGGTCAAATTGTGTGCAATGCGTACAATGCGGAGAGATCCACTTTGGGAAAGTTTGTATACTTCGAACTGAAATCTGATATTAATCTTTTAATAATTAGTTACAATGAAAGATTGTATAAATATAAATCAGCAATAAGAAAAAAAACACAGATCATATTAACCTAGGATTTATTGGCAATGAAAGAGGTCAAAATCATATATGATTTCACTAAAATGATACATAGCAAAAACCACAAAGACATTTTTTTGCTCATAAGTTATAACTCTTTGACGACTCACATCCTTAAGTGTATTGCTTTATTTTGAGTCAACTAACTCGTGTGGATCCCATCAATTATGACATGATTATCCACTCCTTCCTCAAGTACATAGAATTCAAAATGTACTTTAAATAAGTTGAAAGCAAAGTACAATTGTCATTGTAGTTCCCCACTCTCTCATGAATGCATGTGACAATTAATATCAAGGTTTTAGGAGAATCTTAATTATAAATTATTTTTCCAATTACAACCTAGACATTCAAGTACACTTTCCAAGAGTGTTGGAGACATGAAATATACATGGGATTTGCATGGTTAATGACATCTTTATCCTAACATTCTCCCACTTAACAATATACATTGCAAATATATTCATAGAAAACATAAATGAATTAAGCACAAGGTACAAGGCCCATGGTCTTCCTACACCAAGAGAACTTATTCACAATCTTTGGCTTTAAGATGGGATCTTCAACGTTTCCTTAGCATCAAGTTTTTTTGGCAAGACTTTACCATTATTTATCATCTCTCATATAAAGGAATATTGAACATTGACATGTTTAGAGTGAGTAGGATACATGGGATTCTTAGTCAAACAATTAGCACTCTATCACAACCATTTCTAACAACCTTGTAATTAAAACTAATATTTGTAAAAAAATCTCTGTAACCATACTACCCCCTTAGAGGCATGTGTAGTATCCATATACTTTACTTCAATAATGAACAAAATAATTGTGATTTGATTTTTACTCATCCAACTTATCACATTGCAAAAATAGAGAAAACACACAGCGTTTAGTGGACCTTAATCTATCCATGCTGCTTATTCAATCTACATCCACAAAGCCTCATATGTTTAATGACATCAAAATCATCATCTAGTTTTGAACACTTACCCAAAGAAAGCTCAGTGTCAATAGGTAATGGAATACTCGCTATTTTACAATTATGCATACTAAACTACTACAAAACGGTATCAACATATTTACTTTGATTTAACCAAAGTTTTGTGTATCTAATGCTAACTAGTCTCCATACCAAGATTGTATTTGTAAGAGAGGGGAACCAACCATGTTCAAGGCCCCAGGTCACGAAGAGCCAAGAGCGGAAGGCTTCCCTAACTTACCTCAGCTTAATGTGGTGTTAGGAAATGCAGGACGAGAATGACGAGGACTATAAGGTCCTTAAATCACTTCGCAAACTTGAAACACAGAATGGGGCTAGGTGAGCCAGTTTTCGGGATTAACTCTGCACCTCAGGAAGCTCTCTGCCCGAGGACGGAAGTGTGATTTTGGGACGACAGCACGACGCGCTGGCGTCTCTCCGGGGCGCTCACGTCTGTATGACCAGAGGACTAATGAAGCAAGGTCAAATGCTAGAAAACGGACTAACAACCTAGCTAACTACTTCTAAAGGGCCAAAACAAGACTATGAAGTAGGCAAGATATGCACAAATATGATAAAGAAAATAAACAAGAGTTAGGATGGCAAGAATAATCTCACAGAGGTACTCGTTCGCCAACTAACTCCAAGCCGCATGTCCACCTACACACAATGAAGAAGAATTGTTGGGTGGTTGTATAGGGGCCTACCTTAGTCAGACCCCATTTTGGTGTTTCCACCTCCATGGACAACCAAGTTTGCAATGATAGAGAAATAGTATGATAAAGAAAGCAATGAAGTAAATAACACTAAAACACCACAAATAGTAATGTGCTACTCAACCAAATAATAGAGAGGAGTAGAAATCTTACCACCTCCACCAAGAGCACTCAAGGCTAATGGAGGAGAAAATGAGAGGACTCAAGCCCCTGCTACAATGGTGTTGTTCCACACTTGCTCTACTGAGTTGATGGAGTGATGTTGTTGCTGCTATGGAGTGCAAGTGTGTTGCTAGAATGCTTGAAGAGTGTGCTAAAGGATGCAAAGAGATGAAGTTGAATGCTAGAAGGATGCAAAAAGAGATGAAAATCATGTAGGAGGGAATTTGAAGGAAGGATGAAGAAAATGGCCATATCTGGGTCGGTCAGTTGAAGGGGGCGTTACAAGTCAACTTCCAATGAGAAGTGTAACGCCTGTGTAGGCTCCAGACATGAGAATCTACTAGGGACGTAAGCACGTCGCGCGAGCATCCTTGACATTTATTCCTCTGCCAAAACACAAAACAACCGCCAAGTGGAACAAAGGCAGCGAGCTTATGTGGAATTTATCCTTCGAGTTTGGTTTTCTAAAGTGAAGAAGGGAAAAAGGGGAATTTGCATAAGGGGTGCAAATTCGCTCCTATACATTTTTCTCCCACTTTAGCGAGCACGAATATTGGTGAGTGCTTCGGTAAAGCATATTAGAGAAGTAGTAGAGTTAGAAATGTATACCTGAATTGTCAAGGAAGCAAACTGCGATCTAGAAAACTTGAGAGTGCAGAACAAGCAAAGGACTTCATAGCCTTGCAGAACTATGAAGTTGAAGAAAGAAAGCGTCTTATAGGTCCACAGACCTGCAAGGAGGCAACCCCCAAGATCTCTCACATGAAGGAAGCCCCGTGAAGTAGGTGTCTTACAGGCCTGCAGACCTGTAAGGAAGTTGTCCCCCAAGAACTCTCACATGGAGGATACCCAGAAAAAGACCTTACAGGCCCGCAAACCTACAAGGAAGCATCCCCCAAGATCTCTCACATGGAGGAAGCCAAGAAAGTGCCCTACAAACCTGTAGATATGTAGGGAAGGTGTCCTTCAAGATCTCTCGCATGAAGGAAACTCATGAAAGCACCCTATAGACCCACAGACCTGCAGGGAAGGTATCCCCCGAGATCTCTCACATGGAGGAAACCCAAAGAAAGCACCCTACAGACCCGCAAACCTACAAGGGAGCCACCCCCAAGATCTCTCGCATGGAGGAAGCTCAAAGGAAGCACCCTATAGACCTGCAAACCTACAAGGAGGTATCCTCCAAGATCTCTCACATGGAGGAAACCTAGAAAAGCGAACTCCATAGAGTCAGAAAGCGACCACACAGGCAAGTAAGCAGACTGTCGACAATTTAGATAACTTTCAAAGGGGTCCCTTGGGAGCCTTGGTGTGAAGAAGGGGTCCACTCAAGGGACGCGCTATTCGAAAGTGCGAAGAAGATGTTTTCTTTCGAATCAATTCGTCGTCAAGGAATCTTTTTGAAAGATATCCACTTCATCAAGGAATTCGAAAGGAAGAATATGCCCCCATGCGAGGGGAAGATCAAAGTTTTTCTTACTTCAGAGGAAGGTTCTCAAGTTCTTTCTTTACGAACCTGTGATGAATGAAACACATTCCATTAGGGTTTCAAGTCAAGAATGTGATTCTTGAAAAGAAGTTTGTGAAGACTTCCAAGAAAAGATCCATTGGCAATGAATGCATTTTTTGGAAATTAAGATGTTGAAGAAGAGGCGTTGTCACACATAAAAGGGCCAACTCAAGCAAAGAAGAGAGAAAGATAAAGGAAAAGAAAAAAAGAGAAGAAAACACGAACATAGGGCACATGGGTAGCCTGATATTTTGGGGTTAGAATTGCTCAATATATATATATATATATGTATGTATGTATGTATGTATGTATGTATGTACGTATGTATAGTAATAGTATATAAAATGAACTTTCATCAACCCCCTACTATATCAGACCATGTGAAGAGTGCACGAGAAGAAAAAGTAAAAATAAAAAATTGGGTCAACATGGAAGGGAAGCCTAAATGCCCCCAACACTTTGCATCATCCCCAATTTATCAAAAAATCAAGTCACAAACATGGAATAATGATGATACACATAGAAGAAGGTTTATGACACAAAAACCACACCTATATCCAAGCACCAATAGGGGTGACAAGGGTCATCCAGGCACACATAGCATGGTCATGGGGGAACACATCACAACACACACATACACATATAATCTAAAGATAAAGAAGAGGCCTCCTCATAACACTGATTGACCAAGAGGTTGTTCACTTCCCACTCTAGATCATCATAGGGGGAAGGAGGACAGGCCTGTAGTGGTGGGATGTTAAGAGGAGGAGCATCCGACCCTCCTGCAACAAGGGCTAAGGAAGAGGGCCCCGCAAAGTCCTCTCCATCGAGCTCTTGTGGAGCTCAGGTTAGCGATTTCGCGAAGATCTCCGACAAGAACGAAACCTCGTCTAGGGAGTTGAACATGCACTTCACATGAGTTCCATGTTTTACCTCAACGGATGGGGAAGGTTGAGCCCGAGGTTCACCGCTAGGCTCACTGAATGATTTAGGAGCGGTGACAAACTCAAGGGAAGCCGAGACTGGTTCTATCACTAGGAAAGAACAAGTCAATGTGAGGCCACCTTTTGGAGAAGGTGGACTCTTCTTATGTCCTTCATTGCTAGAAGGACCACACTCCACCTCTTGCTTCGTCGAAGGAGGCAAACTCCCCACAGACGAAGCAAGAGGCGCAAAGGAAAAGGAGGAAAGAACCCCAGTAGATACGAATGAGGTGTTCATCATATCCACAGGCTTTGGGAAATGTGGGACATCCAGAACGGACATCAACATCGATGGCTCCACCGAAGGAGCAATGAACACCTGCACCTTTTTAGGGTCAGGCGCATTCATAGTCGCAGCAAAAGCCAAAAGTGATATAGAGCTGGTTTGAATGGAAGCAAAGGGGAGGAGAGAGGAGGATGTGGCAGGAGGCCCTGATATAGGGGTAGTCGTCTCCTCTTCCTTCCTCTGTAAGGTGGCTTGCTCAACCATGAGATCCTTTTGCCGGTGCTTATGCTCGTGCGCAAAGCAGTTTCTGCGACTCTTTGAACTGGAGGCCAGAGGCTGCAAAGGAACATAAGGCTCCTACTCATCCATGGGAGTGTCCACTACATCCATTTCTAGCGGAGGAACAGACTCCTAAAAGGGAGGAGGGGCAAGTTGAGAAGCAACGAGGGGAGTCGGCTCAAGTGCCTCGGCAGCGGGCCTCTTCCCATTCACTACTTTAAGAGCAGGAGTGGTAGGAGGTCACAGAGGTCGAGACAAAGAGGAATCTCCATGGGGAACTTTCTTCTTATTATACCGAATGGGCCTAGGCTCCATGGGCAGAACAAGAAGTTCAAGCGCGAGATGCTTGGGCATTTGCCAAGCGGGCACCATAGGATTCTCTCGCAAATGTGGAATAGAGTTCGATGGTACCTCGGTGGGGCAAGAGGAAGCATCAGGTTGAACAACGAAAGAGGAAGGAGGTTCTCAGGACTACTTCTCTTCTTCCTTTCTGCGTGCCTTAGTGACATCACTATTAGCTTTTAGGCAAACCCTATGTGAAACAACATAAGGTGACGAAGGGTATCTCACCTTCAACCTTAGGCACCTTTTCTTATAATTTTGATACATTCAGTGTAGGAGGTTCGTCCTAGGTAGGAGAGGACCAATGGGCGTAGGCCAAGAGTAGTCCAAGGAGTAGCTATCACGAGCAATTAGCAGTCTATAACTGGTGTCATGAATTACGAGCACGAAACCCCCGTGGATAAATTTTAAACATTTATGCACGACCGAGGGTACCACATTCATAGCTACTAAACAAGGGATACCCAACTTCACTCTAAAGAGTTCAGACCCAGGGATAATGTCAAACAAGAGCTTTACGGATTTAGGTCCAACCAAGATCGATAAGACAATACTACCCAAAGGGGGCACGGAAATTTCATCGCGTGTGAGGATGGTGCTCATAGGTGCATCGTACCCATCTTTATGTAAGAAGTTAATCAACATGATCTCCTCGGTTATGATGTTTACTTGAGACGTTGAATCAACAAGAACACCCGCTATGATGTTTCCATTGATCCGCGTGGGGATGTAGAGAGGAGATGGTTCCCTATTAAAACCCATCGATAGGTCATGTGAAGTAAAGGTTATACCAGTACCACTATCTATAAGTTGCACAGAGGGGATGGGTTGATGCAAGAAGGAGGCTATTACACACACTAGACGATACTCTCACAGAGTCCCTAAAGGCCAAAGGATAAGATGGTGACCCAATTAAGGTTTCGTTACGCAATACCTTCGAAACCTTCCAACTATGCCAACTAGGGGTCGCAGGTTGGGTTGTAAGGCGATAGCCTCACAACACCCACACCTACAACACTCCTAGAATACGAGGAAAGGAAATTTCAGTACCGCAAAATGGAATCAAAAAGGTTCACGTCGAGTTCACCAAAAATGTAAGAGAGGGGGGCCAACCATGTTCAAGGCCCTAGGTCATGGAGAGCTAAGAGCGGAAGGCTCCCCTAACTTACCTCAGCTAACAAGGTGTTAGGAAATGCAGGACAAGAATGATGAGGACTATAAGGTCCTTAAATCACTCTGCAAACCCGAAACACAGAATGGGGCTAGGTGAGCAGATTTTTAGGTTTAACTCTATGCCTCAGGAAGCTCTCTTCATGAGGACGAAAGCGCGATTCTGGGACAACAGGGCGACATGCTGGCATCTCTCAGGTGCGCTGACGTCTATATGACTAAATGACTAATGAAGCAAGATCAAACGCTAGAAAACGGACTAACCTAGCTAACTACTTCCAAAGGGCCTAAACAAGACTATGAAGTAGGCAAGATATGTAAGAATATGATAAAGAAAATAAACAAGAGTTAGGATGGCAAGAATAATCTCATAGAGCTACTCGTTCACCAACTAACTCCAAGCCACACGTCCACCTACACAATGAAGAGGAAAATTGTTGGGTGGCTATATAGGGGTCAGCCTTAGTGTGACCCCCATTTTTTTGTTTCCACCTCCATGGAAAGCCAAGTTTGCAATGATAGAGAAATAATATGATAAAGAAAGCAATGAAGTAAAGAACACTAAAACACTACAAACAGTAATGTGCTACTCAACCAAATAATAGAGGAGAGGAATAAAAATCTTACCACCTCCACTAAGACCACTCAAGGCTAATGAAGGAGAAAATGAGAGGACTCAAGCCCCTGTTGCAATGTTGTTGTTCCACACTTGCTCTACTGAGTTTATGAAGTGATGTTGTTGCTATGGAGTGCAAGAGTGCTGCTAGAATGCTTAAAGAGTGTGCTAAAGGATGCAAAGAGATGAATTTGAATGCTAGAAGGATGCAAAAAGAGATGAAAAGCATGTAGAATGAGGGAATTTGAAGGAAGGATGAAGAAAACATAAATATCTGGGTTGGTCAGTCAAAGGGGGCATTACAAGTCGACTTCCAATGAGAAGTGTAACCCCTTTGCAAGCTCCAAACACAAGAATCAGCTAAGGACATAAGCGCCGCGCGAACGTCTGCACGCCGCGCGGGCATCCCCGACAATTATTCCTCTACCAACACACAAAACAACCACCAAGTGGAATGAAGGTAGTGGGCTCATGTGGAATTTAGCCTTCAATTTTGGTTTTCTAAAGTGAAGAAGGAAAAAAAAGGAATTTCCATAAGGGGTGCAAATTCGCTCCTATACAGTATTTAGTAGCTTCCAAATCATTCATATCAAATGTGTTAGAAAGCTGAGTTTTGATCTCACTAATCATCACCTTACTATTACCAATAAACATGTTATCTACATATAAGTAATGATTAGAATCTCATTATTAATAATTTTAACATGAACACAATGTTCTCCTCTCTTAACAATACACAAAATCAATACAAAGGCATCAAATTTCTAGTACCACATCATATGTGATTATTTCAAACCATATAATGACTATTTCAACCTACAAACCAATTATTTCCTCTTCACAAAAAAATTACAAGATCCACATAGAAATTTCCTCCTCAAGATCCCCATATAAGGAAGCAACCTTAAGGTAACTTTGTTCAATCTCAAAATTATAACTTGTATTACTAGACAATAGGAATATAACAAAAGTTCACTTAACAATAGGAGAGGAATTTCACCAAAATTGATTCCCTCTTTCTAGGAGTAACCCTTAGTCATCAATCTAGCCTTATATAACTCCAAATATTCATCTACACCAATTTTCTTCTTATACACCCTCTTACAATTAGTGGGATTCCTTGTTTTAGGCAAACAAACAAGATTTCAAGTGTCACAACTATTTAAGGTCATCATCTCCCCCTACATTTCCTACATCCAAATCTCACCATCCTTTGAAGAGAGACTTCCTAAAATATTTAGGTTCATTGTCAATACTTAAAAGAGAATTCACAATATAAATCTAGTGGGCTATATCTATTAATTGAATTTTGTTGTCTTGTGAATCTCTTCAAGGTAGGAGTAAGGGACTTTTACTATAATTTTTTATGCGTATCCTATAGATCCTCATATGAACTCTTATCTAAATCCCTTTCTTGGCCTTTAATCTATCAATCTATTCTTCCATATGTGCATCTTCCTCTTTCTTGATCTTAGTCTAAAAATGCACGCTTTTCTTCCCATCTTTTTACTTTGGTTTTTTAAGACCTAAAAAAGTTGTAGACATCCTTAAAATCATCTCTCTAAAATAATTCATTTTCTAGGTTTGAAGATTCCAAAGCTTTTATGTTTTCACTGTATTTTACAAGTAGCACTTGCACCAGGGGGTGCAAGGGTTACGCCGATAGAATACTAGATAAAAAAAACATGGTAAGGAGGTGTAGTTTGAAATATATGCAATCTTAACTTATAAGTTGGAGAAAATGTGATACTTACAATGGATCTCCTTATACTTAGCCTAAAAATTCTAAAGAGTTGCTTGCTCTTGTGCATGATCTTTGTTGTTTTAAATAAAATGAAAAGCTTGAGTTGTTCCTTTTGTTGGTGTGATGAAGAAGGTGGAGGAACAACAACTAGAATCTCATATGGACCCAGGTTGATATCCACAACATACCTCAAAAGGAGAAGGGGTAGTAAAGATAGTGAATGACTAGTCGAGATGATTATAGTTGTGTTGCAAAACATGAGGATATCTGTAATAACCATGTCTCAGTTATGCTATGGAACCTCTTTCCCAATTCAATTACCCCTATTTAAGAAGTTATAAAGATTTACTAAAGCTTCCTTATAATTGATTAAGTTAGTTCACATGCCTACCTCAGTTACATTTGCATGATTGAGTCTGTCAATGCCACTCTCTTCCTCTTTCATGCCTAGATTGGCTATTTTATAAATGCTTCTCTTCTTCTTGATGCATTAATGATTTTTATATTGTTGAAGTATGGTACCAATTTTTTTAGTCAAAGAGTATCATACATGGATGGTATATTAAAGAAATAAAATTTTAAGTGGCTATGATGCAAGCAAGGCCAGTCTTACAACTATTGTGGTTTCTATCAACAGGTTGCAGTATGATGCTTCACCAATGTACTTTTTGAGCCATGTTCTTCAATTAATTTTGTGAAATGTCAATTGAGAAGATGAATGTAAGACTAGTTGGAAGCTCCCAAAACTTTAAAATTATTCATTTCAGAAATTTAAGGAAGTCTGCAAGTCTTTCAATATCACATGTTTGCAATTTGCAATGTTAATGTTAAATTCATCAAAAATTCAGATGCATTTATGATTGTGTTAAGCTTGTGGTAGTGATGGAAAAAAATTCTTATAGTTGTTCTATATTCTGTTATAGGTTCCTATGTGATGAGTAATATTTTAAGGGATTTTGTGAACCACTAATACACATTTAAGCACATGTTTGTATTGTTTATGTAAGTTACAAGAAAAGGCGTGTTTAGATTCTGATATATGTTTGTAACTTAGGAAGTTTGAAGGAAGCTTCCAAAAGGGGTGGGGTAGTGTATAGGAAAAAATTGTCTATCCGAGATGAAATTTTCATCCATGCTGGGCATCGGGTATTTGGCATTTATTGTTTACCTATGTCCAAAAAGGAAGCCATTACACATACAATAGTTGATTGTGTTGAGGTAGCTAGATATTGTGACTTCTATCACATGTATTGGCTGATTATATGAAGGTTGTTTCACTAACTGTTGTCAAGGGTTATCAATCGAGCCTAGATCAAATGAGTAACCGCTGCTATAACAAATATTGTGATTGTATACATAGATAAAAATAGTGAAGGATAGTAGGCATATGCAGAACATGGCACTATATTTTTATAAATCTAAGGTCTATATGAATTTATATCCAATGTAATTGCAATTTTATGTACAGTTTCAAAATTAACATGCTGTAATTTTTTTATAAAATTTCATAAAGCTCTATGCGCATTTATTATTTATTTGATCTTGTGGAAGTGATGAAAAATGTCATCTTACAATTTGCATCATGTTTGTAGGTACCTATGTGAATGTAATATTTTAAGGTATTTTATGAGCCAACAATTAAGTATGTTTGAGTTGTTTAAGTCATAGGGAAATTGAAATTGTATAGGGTGTGTAGATTTTGGCATGATTTCAATCTACAAACTTGGAAGGAAGCCCTCAAAGGGTTAGATCTTCTTCCTATATATTCTGGATTGAAGATCCATGATCATCTTGCCATTGGTAGGAGTATTATACCCATTTGTTTTGAACTTGGGCAACACATACTGCCAAGCAAATGTGAAGTAGATTGTTGGAAGCCTACCATAAAAAATCAAGAAGAAGAGAACAATAATCATGACAAAAGTAATAATAGTGGCATCAATGGTACCATTTCTTGCTTTCCTTCTTTTTAGGAAAATATTTGCCTCATGTAATTTGATAGGATTCTTTGCAGCTCGACCATCCATAGAAACAATCCTTTCAAACTTATCATTCTCATCATAAGTCTTCTCATTCTCCAGTTGGGTATTGGGTTCCTAGCTTGTATTGTCCTTAGAAGAAACAGTTGGGCTACTGGATGCAGTCAACAAAAACAAAGAGTCACCTTGAGACCCATATTCACCAACCATCTTATTCTCTGGAGATTCTTATACTATCCCCATGGTAGAATTTTTTGCTCCCTTGCAGTAGAAAAGAAGCTTTGAGAAAATTGAAACTAATGTGAAAAATCCATGTAGTCGTATCTGTAAATAACCCACCACAATAACCACTACCATGGATACAACACCCAAAATGCAGACTTTTTGGCCAAAATGATACTCACACTCAACACTCCAAAGGGAGCTATCTCCAAATATCCAGACCACCATGGCAGCATGATCACAAACACTCTCTCTTCCTTCTTTTCAGGCCTAATAATCTTAGCTTCAGCAACATCATTCCCATCTCCCCTATTTGTATCAGTCTTATTCTTGCTTTCCTTGTGCTCTTTTACTCTGATGGTGTCAAGACTAAACCTTTTCCAGCACCACCATGACTAGCATTCTAGAACACCACGGGCACCCATCCTTTGCTAGAATAAACAAACCTCACCAATTCCTCAAGGGTGCCTGTCTGGTTGGAAAAAAATTATCGTTTAGTAGAGAGCTCATCACTAAGCCTAAAAAATTTATCGAGGCCTCTAGATGAATAGGAATTTTTGGACAATTTTCTATGCCTTTGTTGGGGTTGGGAGGTTCTGGTAAAAATGACAATCACTTCTTCTCCTTCCATGGCTAATCTCCCACACCATATCATAATAAAAAACCTTGGATACTATGTTGTATAATCAATGAATATATCTTGCACCACAATGTTGCTTAAACGAGATGCAACCCAAAATCTGAAGATCAATGAAGCTTTGTTCTACAAACTAATCAAAATGAAGAAAATGGGAACTTATAAGCTAAAAAAGGCGTAGGATAATGAGGTTGAATAGGGATAGTAGTAGAAGCATGAAGGACAAGGTCGTCACACGACAAATGGGATAATCTAAGTGGAATGTCTGTTACTCACACATGATGAATGAGCTGTGTTTTTATTTGTTTTGAGATGATTTGCATTTAAGGGGCTTGTGAGAAGGAGTAGCCTCTAATCCTAGTTATAGAGGCTAGATCATTCAACGTCCTTAATTTTAACCTTCATTTTTGGAGCATTGAATGCCATGGAAGTTGATGAGTGCTGAAAATATCCTTAGATAAAACCACATAACCAGTGCTTTCATTTAACAAATAGAAACACAATTTTTATAGAATTAAATAAAACACAAAAAAAATGATCTGACTGCATACAAATTCTGAAAAAATAAACTTACTGAAACCATGGCAATTGACTTACCTCAAGATTATGCAAACATTGTGTCATTTCTTCAATGATGTCGATTAAAAAAATGGATAGAGTTTGTAGGAAAAATCAATCTCCAATAGTAGAGCATTCTTGAGTTGGACAAAAGACTTCCGCATTCTTTTAAACAAAAGTTAAAATTTGATTTGTTCACAAATTGAAAATACGATTTGATTTGATTCACAAATCCATTTCAATTTGATTTGATTCAAAGATCCAATTTCATTTCATTTGATCACTGACTAAAAACCACCATAGTTCAACGACAATCCAATAGTAGTCTGACGATAGTTCTGATTTCATTTGATGATGGAAACATTTAAACCATTTTTTGTTTAATGGTAACTCAAAAGTTGTTTTATGGCATGAGACATGTTTTAGGTGAAACTTCACTCTATATATAGTCTATCGGCTAAAGATGTATTTTTGAGTTTTTGGATCTAGTTTAGATCATTTTTCTTGAGGCACATGAACATAAACCTCACATCTAAAGACAATTTAGTGTGAAGTAGAAAACATATTACCTATCCACACTTCATAAGGTGTTTTTTCAGCAAGATCCAAAAAAAGAGATCCATTAATCAAATAATAAGCAACATGTACAACCTCCACCCAAAATATTGATCTAGTTGTGTACCACTCAACATACCTCAAACCCTTTCTATTAAATTTAAATGCATTCTCTACAACCCCATTGTATTAAGGTTTGTATGGTGTATTCATTTGTCGATCAATACCTATATGCTTACAAAACTCATCAAATTCCTTAGAATAATATTTAGTACCATCATCAAATCTCAATACCTTTATTTTATAAATTATTTACATTTCAAAAAAATGTCTTAAATTCTTTAAACATAGTGAAAAATTTAGATTTAGCATGCATAAAATAAATCCAAGTTTATTTGGAGGCGTCATCAATAAATTAAACATAGCATTGACATTTTCTAGCAAAATCCACATCCACTAGACAAGACACATATGAAGGAATTATTTTCAATAATATAGTTGCTTTATAGATTCTAATAGGAAATGAAGATTTATTATATTTACCAATTGTAATGGAGAATATTTGCTACCCCTAAGTCTCCAAGACAAGGAAGAGTTTGTAGGGAACATATGACCCTCGATTACCTCAATGTACAAAGCTCAAGTGATGGGGGTACAAGATGAAAGAGATTACAAAAATGTAATTAAATGAAATACTAAGCTAAGAAGGGAAATCTGCAATTTAACAGAAACTGGTAATAGATAACAAAATCAAAAGAGGAAAACTCATAGATTTTTCTCTCAAGAGGACAGGGTCATGGCCAATGAATGCCAGTGCATCACGTGGACGTCTACATGTCATGTTATTGTCCCTATCAGATCAAGGGCTAAAAACTAGAAATCAACAAACGCTAAGCTCTTCGCATCTAGAAACTTGCACACAACCGAGACAAGAAAAAGTGTTGAGGTTGTTTTGGGGCTTGCCTTATTCAAACCCCCATTTTGGTGTTTCCACCTCCATTGACAACCAGATAGATAGAAAATAGATGAGATGTGTAGTAAAATAGATGAGACGTGTGATAAAGGAAAACCCTGCTATGGAGGAGAACTTGCATCACAAATAAATAGACAAGACAAGTATATTTGTAAATAGACAAGACAAGATAATGCAATAAGAGAGTGTTACCAACAATTTGTGGCTCCCTCTTGGCCTAATAGACATGACGTTGAATGCTTGCAAGAGAGCCTTGGTTGTTGATGATACATGAATCCGAAAGAGCTTTGTTGTAGAGAAGAGATGTAGAAGAGAATAGAGTGAGAAAGCAAGTTGGAGAGAAAAATGGTAAGAATGAATGAGAATGAGAGTAAAAGGAAGAGTTTTGTGAGGCTACATGGGTGGGAAGAGTCGTTACACCCATGATTTTTCCATGATGACACATGTCATGGGAAAGTTCACGAGATTCCCTCATTTGAACTTGGAAAGTACAGGGATGCTAGCGTGCCATTCAAACATCTGCACGCCACATAGGTGTCCAACTCACAACTTTACAAGAAATTAGGTGGCAAACTACTAACACTTCGTTATTGTCCCTTATGGAGTTGGAATCATGAAATTCTAACTCATAAGGTTTTTGTCATAAATGCGGCTAGGCGCCATAAATGTAGCAGGCTAAATGCACAAGTGTGAAATTTCCATGGGGTGCAATTTTACGACACTACATTTTGGCCCCACTTTAGTGAGTTGAATTTTTGAAGAAAAATTAGCTACACTAAAGTAGAAAAGAAAACATTAATGCAAGGTCGAATTTGAATTTTTTACAGATTTGTATGGAAAAATGATACTTTAGAGGAGACAGAGGTCGAGAAGGAGAATATTAGCAATTCCTCCAATGATAGAGCTTAGCTAGAAAATGCAATGCCAGACATGAATTTTCATTATGCAAAACTCAATTTTAGGTTAGTTTCAAAAATTAGAAGTTACCACGACAAGAATAATGCTTAAGAAAAATTTGACGGTTTGGAAGAAAAATATGATGAAGAGGAAAATATATGCCCCCTCCTATTTTTACCCCTAGCTAGGTGGGGTAAAAATAGGAATGATGGAGGGACCATGTCCACCAAGAAAAATGGGCCAAAAATGACCAATATATACCCAAGTGGGAGAAGGACCATTTTAACTATTCACAATGAGGATATTGTTGAATTTTGTGAGAGAAAAGTTAGAAAAATGCCTCACAGATGAGACTACATTGCCCCACGGATCGAGCAGCTCTATACAACAATAGTCAAGGGAGGTGAGATTGAGGAGGTACGAGGAATATAACCCATCAAAGAGGAGGATATTGAGGAATTAAGAGCCAATATGGAAGAAACTTTAGCAAGGTTGGAAAAGTATAAAAGGAGAAAACAAGAGTTAAAAGCACAAGTAGCATAACTACAAGGTTGACATCAAGAAACTAGTTAGTCCAAACTAAACCATAGAGTAGTTGCCTTCCCATCCTATTATTTTATCTTAATATGAGATATCATTTTTGGAGAAGATGAAGCATGAATCCAATGTGACGAAGAATTGGATAAAAGTACTAATATCTAAGGAAGAAATAATTAAAATCTCCATAGAAAGATACAAGGAAGTAGTTGAATGGGAAGATAAAGATACTAAAATACAAAAGAGTTGTTATGGTCAATTAGAAAAAATGATATTGAGCTAGGTTACAAGAAAGGAAGACTTAGTAGCCAATGAAACCATTGCTAAACTAAGAACATGAATAGAACAACAAAAATAAGAAAAGAATATGATTGAGGAATACCAAGGAAAGATTGAATTCATTAAGAAAAAGGCAAAGGACTTGACACATGATGATTTATCGTCCTTGATAGGCTAATTGATCAAAGAAATGAAACAAATAAATTAGATGATGTTGAACCTATATTAAAGAAGTTCAAAGAAGCCTTTTCTAATGCCTTGGATGATCCCATAAATAATTTGAGTGGGAATATATTGAATAGAGTAATGGAGAAGAAAATGATGATCAAATAATATCACAAAAGTTCAAGGAAGATAAATGAGGAATTAGATAAAATATTAAGTCTTATGGTACATGCAAGTACAAATAGAAAATTTTCTAGGATCTTAGTAGGGAAGGGACCAATAAGACTTTGATCATCTTTAGTGAATACATGAGAAAAGAGGCTACCTTGGAAAGCTGGTGCAATATCAAAGATATCAATGAAGAAGACCATGTTCTTGTGTATTTTGGTTTCTCAATAGTTTTGTGGAGTTTCTAGTGTGAACTGAATATGTAGGTTTTCTCTTCCAACTTCCTCATTAACATGTCATCAAATTTTTGAAGGTTCCTTAGTGTATTTTGATGTCAATATCATTGAAATATACTACTATTTGTCAATTTTTAAAAAGGTGCAAATCTAGAAAAGAATATGTTGAATTTTAAATTTAAAGATGCTAATTCCCATAGAATATTCCACTCTACCTACTGTAATGATACTAATGCTAAACAAATATTCTACTATTTTGAATCGTGATTGATCATTTGTATGATATAATTTTGAGGTGGTTGATGTTGTAACTGACTATTTTCGTCTTGTGTCTATAAAAGGGCCATAGTTATTCATTCGAAAGAGATTGGAAATTGCTAATAATTATTGAGCAACTAGTTGGAAAATTGTCAACTATTGTTTACTTCATGTTTTCCTCTCACATCAATGAGATTGCTTGTATATTCTTGTAAAGTTTTGTAAACTTGAGGCCAATTACAGGTCATTTCTAAATTGTAAATCATATGTGATTGTAACATGTCATTTTTTGTAAATATCAAATTCATGTGCCAACATTTGGGTGCATTTTATCACTTTCTTGATGTGATAAGTTTCGTTTGAATATTTGCATCATCTTTGTGTAGTTATGAATCATTTTAGCAAAGAAAAAAATGGTTTTAAGTCTCATTTCATAATTCTTGAAGGATACTCATGCAAGATTATTGAATTTTTAGTTGTTCTAACCCTTTCCTTCCTTCCCTTTATATTTTTCTATTTTTTAAAGTATGTTATTTTTAAAAGAACCAATCAAAGTTATTCATAATTCTTTCAAATTTATCACAATAACTTTTGTTCTTTGCAAATAAAAGTGGAATCCCATGTGTTTAGTCATTTATCTTTTGAATCCATTTATCTTTAGCTTTAGAAAGTAAAGAATTTTTACGTAAGTTCCTTTGTGAAATCAACTACAATGAGTTATGAGTGAAATCTAGTGCATGAAGACCTCATTATTGAAGCCTTGGGATAATAAATTTTATTTCATTATTTAAACTCTTTTAAGAGATAAAATTTATTTTGTAGATTTTATCTATGTTGTGTGTGTACAAACCAGGTCAACAAGTAGTATTAAATCAACACTAAATTAAAAGTCAACTGCCATTTATTTATTTATTTAAATTTTATAATTATTTTAATGCTTAATTCTAGATAGTTATTGTATCAAATCATGTTCCTAAGGCTAATTATTTAACAATGCTAATTAAATGATTTATCCAAAGATGTTTATGTCATATTTTGTTTATTTTATTGACTTATAATACTTAAATTATTCCGCTTCTCATTCAAATTGTGAGAAGTTTTGAGTCCAATAAAAAAATTCCAAAAGATTTCTTAGTTATTTATAATGGATTGTGGGAATACCATGTCTCTAACTAAAAGTAATTGAAGTTAAAGACACGGTGTTTCCATGAGCATGGTTTTTTTTTTTCAAAATCATTTTAAGCTATCTACAATCGAATGCAAAAATATCATGTCTTCAACTTCTAATACATGTAAGACAATAAAATCCATTTTACATATAAATTTATGCTAGATAAAGAAATTCATACAAATTAACAACACATTAATCTAGGTGTAAATAAGAAATTAGGAATTGCTATTTGAAGTGCTATTACACCAAAAATTGAATGAAAAAAAGGATTAAGGTACTTAGTTTCTTGGGATGATAAAAATGAGATATGCTGATACTGTGCAAACTCAATTAATTATTATCTAGAAATTAGTTCCTTTGACATTTTCAAAACTATAACTATCTAAAAATCTAATACTTGTACCAACTAGGAATCGCTTTGGTTGACTATACAATTCTACAACTTCTTTTCCTTGATGGTATATAAAATGGCTTAAGGAAGTTGTTAGATTGTAAGGGTCAATTGATTCTTAATCAATCCCCTTGATAGACTAGCTTTATGACCTTAGGCAACCAAAGAAGATAAGACTCTCAAACATACAAGTGCCTTAGAGGTAGATATTGATGCTTATATGTTTGTTCTAGTGTTCCAAACTAAAGTGTTCTTAGGATGCTTCTCATTGTAATTGTTTATTTTCAAATGATATATATAATCATGTAAAACTTGTACCAAGTCAAATCCCTATGGTTAGTGATATGGTGGGAGTCAACAAAATATGAATTTTAATATTTAAATATGGGGATCGATCCTACACAATGTAGGAGGATTATCCTAGAATATAGAGATATAAATTTGAAAGAGATTGAATGCATATATATGTGTGTAAGCATTGACATAATAAATGAATAATAATAGTGATTTTGGGAAAGATAAGAAGAGATCAAATATATAAAAGTACATGTAAAAATGAATAAAAGATCGAGAAAGGTACCAAACATAAAATGAAATTAGATAATTTATTATTATATAATTATATTAAATATTCCATCAAAATAAGACCAAAACTAAAACACAAAACAAAAATAGAATAATAATCAATATATAATTATATTAAACATTTCATCAAAATAACAGTATAGGTATATGAATTTCACCATTAGAATACTATTGCAATAAATTATTTAGAACACAACTACTATGAAGGTGGGAATAATAGGTTAAAACTGAGGGCCACTCAGGAATATAATGAAATGATAGAAAGATACAGAGAAACAAACAATGTTCATAGAAAGTGATTCTTTACACTCTAAAGATTTTAAATATATATCAAACTGATCCCAACTTAAATAAATGTGACAAAACCTAAAAAAAATCAAAACCGTTATTTGGCCTAGGAAAGACCAAAAAAATCTGTAAAAGCTTATGCAACCCAGTCTTTAAAAAGATGGAAAAGTAATTCTCAAATTTCCTGAAAAGTTTTTACTCGACTACAAAAACAAAGAGCTTATGTATCAAGATTCTTCCACAGTCAATTGTCATTATAAAACCTTTAAACAGTAATAAATATTTGTATTTTCAAAACTGGTACAAGAAAAACTAAAAGGAGGAGAAAGAGAATGTCAAGAACATGTTTCCAGCTTTATAACCAGACAAACTTGACAAAAAGCTGCATTATAAAATATAATATATATAAAGAAAAGGATTCAATACAGTATACAAAATAATATTTAAAAACAATGTCTATATCTTCCACTTTGTAACTAGAATTGGGCCTACATCTTGTACCAATATAGGGAATCACTTTGCTCAATAATTATTTTTTACAGTTCCATTATCATTTCCCTTTTAATATACCTTTCTATACAAGATAACGACTCCTGAATGACATGCATGCATACAAGCTGAACAATTATGCACTTTTATATTAACAGTTGTAAGCCACCCTCCATTCCCTCCCATAATAGTGAAAACGATATATATTAGAATAGAATAAAATGTGGGACAAGATTTGATTTTGACTTACATCTTCTTTTCAAATTGGGAGAAGAAACAAAATACTTGGGTGTGCTTTAAACCAGAGTTTGTGGGCAAAGGGCCTTTGCATTATAAAAACAAAATGCTAATCATTTTTTCATCATAGTCTCAGTGACACCATTCAGAAACAAAAACTAGTGCTACATCATTCATCATTTCCACAATTTATACATGCAGTGACTTCTCTCTCTTTTATGGTATGTATGTGTCAATTTATACAGGCAATGACTTCTCTCTTTTATGGTATGTGTAGGGTAATGGAGTTTTATGGATATAGAATTTAACATTAATTATTATGTTTGACAAATGGGTTCTTAATCTCTGTGGAGAAATAGATCTTTTTTCTCTCTCTTTTATGGTATATGTGTGGATTTACTGATTTTTGTGTTTTTTATTTAGTATATAAGAAGCACTAACCAGCCTACTTCACAATTAGGTTCTTAATATATGTGTGGAGTATTGGAGTTTTTGTACTTTTGTATTTAGTATAGAGGGAACACTGACTATCCTACTTGATGAGTGGCATCCCAATTCTATTTGAACATGTGTTATGATTGTGTTAACCTCAACCCAATGGGTGGATTATCTTGCACTTTTTAACTAATGTTTCACTATTGTAGATTTAAAAGGAATAAATCTTGATCATTGCATGTAAAACAATAATGAATCAAGTTAAAAGACATTAAAATTATTTTTTAATGAACCACTTTGGGGAATAATAAATATGTTTAGTGGAGAAAAATAGGGCATTAGATTGAATATTAACTATCACACATCACCCAAGTTATTAGGCAGAACTTTGGTGCTCTCTCAATGCTTTGAGGTTGGTAGATTTTGGAACAAAATCCCTACAGTGCCATTGATCATTACAAGACTTTAACCAATAAAGAAATATGAACTATGAAATCCTTATTCACTACATTTAACTTGTACATAGGGGTTTCTCAACTATGACCCATTTTATTTTTCTAAAAGGCTACAACAATACTACTTGGACTTGAAGGGGAATCATCTACATAGACTTTGGCATGTACTTGCACTTAGTTATTTTGAACAATAACCCTACCTAGGGTTCAAAGTTACATCCTAACAACAAAAAATAGAATCTTGTTACACTTTTACTATACCCTAATTTGTGCCCTTTCTAAATATTGTGATTGACATGCTTACATTCATTCACCTATAGTTGGTAGGATATATTCATAATATTTAGCAATACTAGTCTTTTCCACCCAACTATGGAAGCATTAAAATATTATTATGTATCTTGTGTATCTCTAGATCGTTAATGTTCCAATATAAAGTAGAATGATTGGATAAATATAAAAATCAATACCTTGCTACCTTGCCCCGTAATCAATCATCATAGTTTTACCATCTTTCCATTTACAAACTTGATTATGAAGACTATCAAATCTCTACTCTAATTATCTAAAATAATAAACAATTCTTGGTGTTGCATTTGCTTGGCATTTTGTAAAAATACTCATCATTGTGCACCTTTTTTATTATAATTATTAATTAATATTATTCAAGTTTCATAATGTATAGCGTATAAGAGTTTAGAGTGACTAATTATCATTTTCTATCTAGATTGTAAACTAAATGGAAAATCTAACAAACTTATTCTCAAGTAACTACTTAACAAAATAAAATTAACCCCTTATTAATCTATGGATTTGTATATATAGTCTCATAGCTCAATCATAATACTAGGACCACCCTTGTCATATTGTGTTGTAAGAAATTACATTTTCATTTAGATGAATAACAATAGGCCTTTACATAAATGAAGCTCCATGTTGACTATTTTTTTATATGTCATTACCTAATTGATTTTTTCATCCATCAAAGCATAAAAATAAATGAATTTTATTAGATGTAGTTACAACTACCTTGGTAGACATGTATGCAAAATGTGGAAAAATATACAAAAAAAAAACCATCTGACATAATTCTTCAAAGAGATGTTCTCATGGAATGCCATGATTGTAGGGTATGCATGTTGAAAGATTTTACCAAATAGGCTTTACAAAATTTCATGCAAATGCAATTGGCAAGTGTAAAGTCATTTTTTATGACCTATTTTTCATGTTGCACACTCTAATCAATTTTGAAAGAATTATATATATGTGGAGTCTCCAAACCATAATCAAGTTATAGAGTCTATATTCAAGATGTAAGCTTATCGTATCCTTATGACCACACAAATCTTCCCTTACAAGTAATGTATGGAAATATCAAATTACAAGTTCAAGTATTGCCTATCTAAGTAATATACTATTTATAAACTTTTATTTCCAAGCTGCTTCATCTTCTAATAAATTTAGTTTATATAAAACTTGGTCTTGAATATGTTCATATATTTTTCTTTCACTCTTACACTTAAATTCCACAAGTTCTATTAGAATGTTACCCTATCTTTCAATCTTATAGGTTATTAAGATGCTTCCTTCCCTTTTAGATCACTAACACAATTTTAAAGAAAAGGGGAAATCTTAAATGTATCATGTATAATGAGAATACTAAAATATTAAGAGATTTCAATTGAGAAGAAAATTTTATTTTTTAAGAGAATAAAATGTCATACTTTTCAAGCATTTAATTTCTAATTATTTTTCTGCATTACTATATCTCTTTCAATTGAAGTAATAATTTAGGATATGTCAAAGATTATGAGTATAGGCTTGTGATGTTCAACATTATTTTCTCTATAAAGAGAAATTTAAATATAATTTAACCAAATGTGTGCAACTTATGAAGATTTAACTAAATTTTTTGCTTATGATTGAAACATAGAAAAATAGGGGTAGGGTTCATACACATAGGGTTTTATACTAAATTTGGAATATTTCACCAAACTTACTATAAATAGAAAGAGAAAAATGGGGTGAATGAACCTACCTATTCTTCTATTTCATTCAAGAAATGAGATCCCTCAAGTCAAAATCCACTTTCAACCCTTAGGTGAGTGAATTATTTGAGGAATTTTGCAATTTCCCTTTTTGTGTTAGGACAAGGGTCTAGGTCAAACAACACTTTGGGGAAAAAGATTAAAAATAGAAAATCAACTCCAAAATGCAATCTATCACTTGGATTTAGTAGATGAAACATAAAAATGAAGGAACCTACAAAAATTTTGACAGATCTAGAAGGGATAAATGTCATGTACCTCTCACAAAATGATGTTTTGAGAAGCTATCTAAGGACTCATTTTCCCTATGGTGAATGGGCTTTGGGTAGGGCTTTCCAAAATCTGTTTATGAGTCCTCTACTCCTATTTTTGCACTTCCAGATTCCCAATTTTTACAGTCGGAAAATCAAAAATAAATCTGGGATCTAAGTTTCCATAAGATGACAACAAAGGTGACAACTTTGACAATTTTGCAATTTTGCAACTTTGAGATCTTCAACTTTTTTTCAACCTGCAAATCTACAACACACAAAGAGGGGAATTTTTTTTGTTTTTGGGTGAATGGGGGTTTTCCTTGGTCAAACCCCATTTTAGTAATTAAACCTTGAAATGAAATGAAATAGCATGAAAGGAATGATGAATGAACAACTCAATGTCACAACTCACCAAACCCTTGGATGAACCTTGGAATGTAGATCTGCAACTTGCATGAAATGACTTCAATAGATGTGGATCTTGAACCTTGAATCTTGATTTGAAACAATGCTTTGAATGCTTGAATAGATCATGAAACCTACATCATCATATTAGCTCCCATAACATGCATGATGCAAGAAGAATTTGATGTAATAATTGAATCTTGATTGCTACAATAATTCTTCAATAAATCTACCTTTGAATGCCTTGAATTGCACTTTAAATTCTCTAGTGAAAGTGCTCTTAAGATAACTTGAAATTGCTAGGTGAAACTTAGTGAAATAACCTTATATGTATAGATATGTAACATTAATTTCCTAAAATTCAAATAACACAAGCCAACATTTGAATATGGATTTGAAAATGTTAAAATACTGCCAAAAACATAATTTAAATTTAGGTCCTAGGTCTAAGGGAGGACCCATTCTCCCATGGGCGAATGGGTCCTAGGTCACCTACCTACGACACACATTGCTCAGTGAGAAGTGGTATGTTTAGGCATTAATGAATGTCGGGTTTCCTCTTCATAAAATGCAATTAATTAGGCTTAAATTTGAAAGGGGCCAATTAAGGAAAATTAAGCTCAATTAATTAAAGGATCCCTAGATAAGTGTGAAAGTGTAAAGAGGTACTCTTTACAACACTAAAAACAAGGTACAATTAACTCCATTTTAATTAATAGGGCCCTAAACTTAATGTGAATATGTAAAATACATATTACAACGCTAAATTAAGGCATAATTAAATTCATTTTAATATTATTTCCTAATTAGGTGTGAAAATATAAAGGGATACAATTTTCTACACTACATTTAGCCCCCACTTTAGTGATAGGATGACCCCGCATCAAACTCACACTAAAGTAGAAATTCAAGACATATGTATGCAACAATGACAAAGATACTCAATCATACAACATCAAAGACCTAAAGAGAAAGCAAGGAGGAGGATCAAGCCTCAGCTGTCCAACACGATGTGGAACATGCCTCAGTTGTTTGTCCAAGAGAAAGGGGTGGATCAAACCTTAAATATTTGTGATTGGACGGATTAGTATGAGTTGATTACACTTGATCCATGAAGAATTGAAGCATAGCGAAGCCTCTAACATAAAATCTCAACAAGATCATTCAAATGAAGATTAAACTAAACATTCATCAAAATAAGCATTCTAAACTACGAAAATGTTTAAATGTCTACTCTAACCCATTTGAAACTTATCTTGTTGTGAGATTGTTGACGTGTTGATCAGGTTTCCTCTTCAGAAAATGCAATTAATTAGGTTTGAATTTGAAAGGGGCCAATTAAGGAAAATTAAGCTCAATTAATTAAAGGATCCCTAGATAAGTGTGAAAGTGTAAAGAGGTACACTTTACAACACTAAAAATAAGACACAATTAACTCCATTTTAATTAATAGGGCCCTAAACTTAATGTGAATATGTAAAATACATATTACAACACTAAATTAAGGCATAATTAAGTTCATTTTAATATTATTTCCTAATTAGGTGTGGAAATATAAAGGGATACAATTTTCTACACTACATTTAGCCCCCACTTTAGTGACAAGATGACCTCGCATCAAACTCACACTAAAGTAGAAATTCAAGACATGTATGCAACAATGACAAAGATACTCAATCATACAACATCAAAGACCTAAAGAGAAAGCAAGGAAGAGGATCAAGCCTCGGTTATCCAACACGATGTGGAACATGCCTCAGTTGTTTGTCCAAGAGAAAGGGGTGGATCAAGCCTTAAATGTCTATGATTGGACGGATTAGTATGAGCTGATTACACTTGATCCATGAAGAATTGAAGCATAATGAAGCCTCTAATGTCAAATCTGAACAAGATCATTCAAATGAAGATTAAACTAAACATTCATCAAAATAAGCATTCTAAACTATGGAAATGTTTAAATGTCTACTCTAACCCACCTAAAACTTATCTTGTTGTGAGATTGGTGACGTGTTGATGTGAAATGATGACCCTTTCCCAATCCCATGGGTAAATGAGCTTGCCTCAGTCGGTTTTATTGAAGAAAACTAATGGAATGGTTGTGAGATGTGTATGTAAACATGATTTTAATCTAAATAAGAATGATGCAAACTAATTAAACATGATATATGCTAAAATGATTCAGATATACAAATGCTAAGCTAATCTAAATGAGATTCTAAGCTAAAAGATCAAACCCTAATTAATAAACAAGCTAAATGGATGGATTATGTGATCAGGGAAGCCATTAATGGAAGCTTCAAGATAACTAAATGTAATTAAAATGAACTAAAAGATGCTAGATGTGCACGCTAAATGTGAGTGTGAATATGAGTGATTTCAACAGCATAAGTTTTCTTTTGAAAGATCGATCCATTTGTCTCCAAATAGTGACCTATTTATATGAAAGCAAATGAGAAATGAAGGGTTAAGATAAAAAAGGCTAATCAATGGTCAAAATGGAAAGAAAATGGAAGCATGGATCATGGATTCTCATTAGGGATGAGAATCAATGATGAGATTTAATCAAGGGTTCTCATTCCTTCAAACAAACACACTTTTAACCTATACAAGAGGTCACAAGTTAGCTTGCACAAGAAGTTTTGAGTTAACCTACACATGAAGTTTTGAATTAACTTGCACATAAAGTTTTGTAAAATATTCCCTTTTTCAAATGAGTGCAAAAGAATATTCTTTGGAATATTCTCATGGGTGAGGAAATAGATATTGAGGAAATTAAAACAAAGTTTAATTGTACAAAAGGGGAAGGAATATTCCATGGGAACATTCCCCTTTTGGAGGAATGTGCAAAGGAGGAATATTCCCTTGCAAGTGGGGGGGGGAATTAGATTAAGATAATTGATAATTAAACAATGTTGCAATTAGGGGATTTAGAAGAATTAGATGATATTCATTAAATAAAATAATTTAATGAATGGGGGAAAGGTGGAATGACATTTAATTAAATAACTTAGGGTTATTTAATTAAATAAGAAGATTTAGGGATTTAAATTAAATAGTTTGATTTATTTAATTTAATAAGACGAAATGTTAGCATGAAAGGGAATGAATTCATCTAATTAGATTAATTAGATTAATAGATGAAAATGATGCAATTAATCAAATAGCTAGGCTAATTTAATCAATTAAGCAAAAAGAGCATAGGTTATATGACAAAATGATGTTAGTTAGCTAATGTGATCCATTGAGACATTTTTAGGTGTCTACATTTTTCCCCTCTTTCAAGCAATGTACTTGTTGCTTTGGTTCAAAGACTAATGTTGATGATGATGTAGAAATGGATATTGATGATCTCTTTGAGATGTTGATAGCCAAGCTAAAGTTGATTGATTTGATTGATTGATTGATAACATTGTTGAGGATTCACAAAAATGCAAGGATAGTGTTGTCAAGATATGAACAACACAAGGATTGATAGGGAAAGATATATCCCAATGATGATTGATTTGATAATTTGACCAAGATTTGCTAGCGAGGCTAGGAACAAAATTTGTTACATGATTTGATATTGATATGATTGAAAGATGGTTGGTTTCCCCCTTGAGAGATTGATCGGAGAATAAATGTTCCGATCAGGCTCACGATAGGTGAAAATTAAACATTGAATCAAAGAGCTGTAACTTTACAATTTGTTGAGCTGAAGATGATATAGATGCCCCATTGTGCCCCAATGAAAGAGGGATTGTTATTGTGATAGCTCAAATATTGATGTAGATGGATTCCAGGATGTATAGAAAGTCATCAGTATGGGTAGCCTCATGTATATTTTGATATATCATGCAAATTTGATACTTGGATAGAAATGTTAGTAAAGATGGAAGAATAAGATGAATGGATTGACCATTGATTTCGAGATTGATTCAAAAGTCTAACAAGTCCACAATGCACCAATAATTTATTAGATTATGGTGAAAAGACACGCATGATGATGATGATTCGATCATATCTTGGGATTGGGATTTTCTGTCATTCCTTATTTTTGATATAACACATAGATACAATGCATCAAGGTATTGATAACTAGGATGGAATTGTATCTAGTGTAATGTACTTTGACTCTACAAACATATAGGATAGTTCTTGTTCACACCTTGACATACAAAAATGTAACGCCCCGTCGCACAAACCCCAAAGGAACAACTAAAAACGCAACAATTTATTTTTATTTTTATTTTTTTCTATATTAAATTTCATTCAAAAACAAAAACGCCATAAGTATAATTTTTAATATATATTATTTCTTCCTCCAAAACATAAACTCAAAATCTGTACTGTAAAAAGAATATATATATTTTTTAAAAGGACAATACATGACATGTATAGGCATAAATATATATATATATATATAGGTGTATGTATAATTACATTTTCCCAAATAATAAAAAATAAATAAACAATAAGGATGAAAACCAGTCCAATTCATTTTCCTTCAATCACAGAATAAATATGGGTATACAATTTTAATACCCTAATAAATTGATTTTCTTTCAAATCAAGAATTTTAGCAACAAGATTTATTGAAGAAATTCAGAAGATTTTTCAATAGATTTCTATAGAAGACTTAAAGGTTTAACACAAACAATTTTTTCTAAAACAAAACCCTCTTTCCAAAAACAGAGAAATTGATTTTCAAATATGGCAAACATGATTTTTTTGTTTCCCTTACAGAACAATGAATTAATAAATCAAAAGAAATAATAAATTTAAAAGAACTTGGAGTCCTTCATTTGATTTCGAATCCACCAGCACGACAACCCTTCTTCCTCTTTCGAATATAGAATCCCTCTGCAGTTTCTTCCCAAATCTCATCTTTTAGCTAACTTCAAGATCAATAATCTTTTCTTTTCTTACCTAGAAAAAATTTTAATAGAGAAGCACACACATATATTTTCTTTAACCTTTGTTACTTCTTCTTTTCCAGACAAAACCAAAAAACCATTGTGTGTGTGTGTGTAGAAAAAACTTCTCTCACAATAAAATAAAGAAAAATAAATAAAGCTCTTCTTTTTTTCTCAAAAATCCAACCATCCATTGGTTCTTTTTCTTGCTTTAAAAGCCCACACTTATCTCACAAATTTAATTAAAAATTCATTAATTTCATATTTATCCTCACATGATATTATCCTTAGATTTAACAATATTAATATTTTGAAAAAAGACAATTATAGTTATCACAAACATTATTTATTTAAATTAATTACTCTATCCTTTTTAATTAATTAAATATCTTTTAATTTACAACATTTAACTCCAAAATTACAATTACTCACAATTAATCATATCCACAAAATATCATTAATTTATTCCATATAAGGTAAAAATAAATTAAATAACAACTAACCATAATTAAAATAAATAAACAACAACAACCAATACAGAGACAAGGACAAAGCAAAACCATGACACAACAAGACTCACAATGAGGTGACGGACTTGGGATGGGGACACTTCCTTATCAACTCCCTTTTTCAACATCATACCCGTTGGGTTAATTTAATGCTTTCCCTATCCTGCCGAAGCAGGTGGAATTGAGACTTTATTCCTGCAATTCCTGCATACAAACAAACGTCAAGTAACATGTAAATCTCCATTGCAAACAAACTATGAAAGGAAATTGCGGGGTAGCGAGGCATTCGCAAGTGAGTGATTCTACTCCATCCTTTCACCAAGACTCACTAGCAAACACATTAGAAAACATAGCAACATAGAATTACAACATCGTCACATATAATATTAAAGAAAACCATAACATAACCAAATAATATAACCACCACATAATGTATCATCAAACATCATAAGTAATGTCAAGTCTAAAAAAACCAACCAAACAATGAATCCACACACAACCAAATCGGTGAACTAATCACCATCACAAACCAAGTATTAAACCAACACTTAAGAGTATCCGAGAGTATCAAAGAGTATCAGCAACATGAGGGGTATTACATCCTCCCCCCCTAGAACGTGGCTTACTCCTGGAAGCCAGTAAATAAATATGGGTAAGCCTCTCTAATATTGGACGCATCCTCTCATTTCACTGAAGTCTCATCATTCGGGTCCCACTGAACCCGCACTTGTTCAATATCTTTGCCCCTGAGGGCGAGTCTTTGATGTTGTAGCACGGCCACAGGCTCGAGAGCTAGCTGCCCATCCTTGACCTGTAGAGCATTCCAATCAAGTACATGAGTAACATCAGGATAATATGGTATAAGAAAAGAAATCATGAAAAACATCGTGAATCTGCGACAGACTGGGTGGCAAGGCTAGGCGGTAGGCAACAGGACCAATTCTTTCTAACACCTCAAACAACCCTACAAAGTGGGGCACAAGCTTAGAACCCTTTCCATAACAAATAGGGCTCTTCCGCGGACGTACTCGAAGAAACACTCGATCACCAACTGCAAACTGCCGATCAACTCTATGTGCATCAGCATACTTCTTTTGCCTATCTTAAGCTACTACAAGATGCTCTCAGATGCGAGCTACCTGTTGCTCCATATCTCAAAGCATTTCGAGTCCAAGGAGAACTCTGTCCTCTAACCAATTCTTTCTCAAAGGGGTATGACAAGGACGGCCGGATAAAGCCAGAAAAGGAGCCATGCCGATCAAAATATGGTAACCATTGTTGTAGGAAAACTTGACCAAGTGCAGATAATCTTCCCAACATGATTGTTGGTCCATGACATACATGCAAAGCATATCCTTGAGCATCTGATTGACTCTCTCAGTCTGACCATCTGTCTCAGGATGGTAGGTAAAACTAATGTTCAATTGAGTCCCTAAGGACCGTTGCAAAGATGTCCATAGCGCAGATGTGAATACTAGATCGGATCTCTATCAGAAATGATTCTTCATGGTATCCCATGCAATCAAACAATGTCTTCCATGAACACCTTGGCCACCAAAGAAGTAGTATAGGAAGATCGGATAGGAGAGAAATGGGCTACCTTGTTCAGTCTGTCCATAGTGACCATGATAGCATCGTGCCGCCTGGAAGACATAGGCAAGCCGACAATGAAATCCATAGAGATAATGTCCCAATTCCATTCTGGAACAAGATGAGGCTGTAAAAAACCTGTCAGATGATGATGCTCAGCCTTAACCCTCTGAAATTCAAGACATCTAGCCACAAAATCGGCAATATCACGCTTCAATCCTACCCAAAAATATAATGAGTACAAATATGCATACATTTTCTTAACTCTAGGATGTGCCGAATAAGGTGCCCAATGGGCTTCAGTCAAGATTAGGGTGCGAAGACCCTCTGCAGAAGGTACATACATTTGGCCCGCATAGCGCAAGACACCATCAGAATCTAGTGAGTATCCAACAAAATTTCCTTCCAGAGTTTTGCCCGACTCGATTTCACATTTCACCTCTTGATACCAATTGTCTGAGGAGAGAGCGGTGAGGATCTGACTCCTCAAATCAACCTCGAGAGCCACTGCAAAAATCTCATGTCTATGTCAGCTCAAAGCATCTGCCACCGCATTCTCTTTTCCCTGGATATACTTTACTTCAAAATTCCATCCACCTTCTTTGTCTTGCATTCAGGTTCAACTGCATGAAGATGTATTGTAGACTACAATGATCCGTATGCAACTCGAACCGATGCTCTAAAAGGAAATGTTTCCATCTTACCAAAGCATGAACCACATCAGCTAATTCAAGATCATGTGTGGGGTAGTTCAATTCATGATCCTTAAGTTTACAGGATTCATATGCAATCACTCACCCTTCTTGCATCAAAACGACCCCTAAACCTTCCAAGGAAGCATCTGTACATACAAAAAATTTTCCAGTAGGATCCGGTACTGCCAAAATTGGTGCACTGGTCAACTTTTCCTTAAGAATCTGGAATGCTAACTAACATTGATCTGACCAAAGAAATTTCTTCCCCTTCCTCTGGAGAGAGGTAATGGGACGCACAATCCTAGAAAAGCCTTGGATGAACTGCCGATAATAGCCTACCAGTCCCATGAAACTGTGAATTTATGAGATATTCGTGGGTACAGGCCAATCCACAATGGCTTGAATCTTTGCAGGATTCATGAAAATTCCCTCACCTGAAATTACATGACCCAAATATTGAACTTCAGTCTTATAGAATTCACACTTTTCCAGGTTGACATACAACTGATTGTCCCTTAAGCATTGTAGCACCTATCTTAGATGTTCCTCATTTTCCTCCATAGATTTGGAATAAATTAGAATTTCATCGAGAAACACAGGGATGAATCTATCCAAATATGTTCAGAACACCCCATTCATTAAGCTCATGAAGACTGAAGGTGCATTTTTCAACCCGAACGACATCACAGTGAACTTGTAATTTCCATATCGAGTGCAAAATGTTGTTTTATGAATATTGGGTTCTACAATCCATAACTGATGATAACCTGATTTGAGATCAATCTTAGAAAATATCTTCACCCCTTTTATCTAATCGAAAAGATCATCAATTTTGGGCAGGGGATATCGGTTCTTCACCGTTACTTTGTTCAACTGCCTATATTCAATACACAGACGAAGAGAACCATCCTTCTTTACGAAAATTACGGGTGCTCCCCAAGGGGAAACACTTGGGTGGATAAACCCCTTAGCCAACAAATCCTCCAATTGCAGATGAAATTCTTGAAGCTACTGCATTGTCATCCGGTATGGAGCCCGAGATATAGGCTTAGCTCCAGGTACCAGATCAATCCTGAAATCTATATCCTGCTTTGGCGGCATACCCGATATCTCACTCGGAAAAACATCAGAAAACCCCTTAAGGAGTGGGTAATCATCCAATGACACCCCTCGACTATCCTATGACTCAAGATCACCCACTGATATTGGAAAAAGTTGACAACCCTGCCAGAAAAACCTTTTTAGTTGCATGGAAGAGATCATTCGCAATGAAATGGGCCTCTAAATACCCACGATCTCCACCTCCTTTCTAAAATCGTCAACGCACAACACTACTTTATAGCTACAGTCTATCATGGCACGGTGTGCACTCAACCAATCCATTCCCAAGACGACATCATACGATCCAAGTGGTAGGATCCGAAGGTCCACCTTAGTTGTCAATGCCCCTATATCCAGACTACAACCCTGAACAAGCTTCTCTACTACAACCTTTGACCCTGAGGCCAATTCAACCTGACATTTTACGCCTTGCCTAGATGCCACCAATCTACATTGCTCTACTACTAAAGGAAATATAAAATATTTAGATGCACCGGAATCAAAGAGTATGGAAATACTAGTGTCATGCAACACACTTGATGTCTCGATCACAGTGCCCTGATATTCTACTTGATGATTTTCCACTGCCGCAAACACTTGATGTGCTCTACCCGCATCACCCACTTTCAATTCAAAAGTAGATGGTCTCTAGCTAAAACCTGACGTACTCCTTTGTGGACACTGTCTAGAAATATGTCCTTGCTGCCAACATGAGAAACAACCTGTGCCTTGCCCAAATCCTTTGACACTAGACGGTGCACTCAATTGCTGAAAAACTGCCTCGTGAAGGTGCCAACTGTGTGCTTTGTGTAGGCTACACAAAACTATCTGGTCTATTATGCTTCTAGCTTTGGTTCTTCCTATTTTGAGATCTGTCTCCCTACTGAAACTATGATTTGTTCTATTTAGGCTGTGACTATTGCTGCTGCTGCGAACCACCCTTAGAGGGTGCCTGAAAATTCTTGGAAGACCCTACAGCTTGAGGCTGACCACCTCTAGAACCAAAACCTAATGCTGGAACACTGTCGATCTAAACTCCTATGTGTCCTCCCAATGCCATTGCCAAATTTTCTTCTACTAGACGGGCCTTCTCAACCACTACCTCCATTGTCTTCAGCTCGAAGACTCTAACTCCACCACTAATTCAGGCGTTTAAGCCCCGAACGAAATGTTGAATCAACATTCCCTCATCATGATTGATTCCTGCATATTGCTTCAATTCATAGAATCATCGCTCATATTGTTCAACGAACATCGACATCTACTTAAGGTCATGTAACTCATCTGCCCTGCGCTGCCTCCAATGATCTGAAAGGAAGCGAGTGTGGGACCTATCCAAAAATACCTCCCATGTGACCATACTAATATCTAGATGTAACTTTTGCTCTTCCAGCTACCACCAAGTGGATGCGAAGCCTTGTAGATGCATGACTGTGCACCGAGCTTTGGCATTGCTACCATAGGGGTGCATCGTGAAGCATCGATCCAAATCGATTAACCATGTTTCCACTTCCAGACCTCCTCCAGAACCATTTAATGTAAGCGGGTGTGCTCTCATCAAGTCTCTCATATGACTAGCTAGCACTACATCCAGATCTGTCGTTATCTCCCTCCGCCTTGGTGACCTTTCCCTTTCTCTCTTGACCTGTTGCTCCTCCTCTGGCCTGGGTCCCAACTGATCAAGAATCTCCCCCAAAAGGTGTTGCAATTGTCCATCTAAACTAGGTTGTTCCAAGTTCTAACCACCACCTGACGGATTGTTTTGAGGTCTCTATCGTTCCTTATGCTCTAAACCGTGGGAACCCGGTGGTGATGGACTTTGGCGGTTGGCTCCACGACCACCACCTCAGCCTCTTCCTCGGCCATGACCTATACCTTGAGGCATGATCCTACACAACAATTACGGTTATGTAAGATCAAGAGTTAACACAAAGGTTTCCTAACAGACACAAACTACCCAGAGAACCCAGCATTAGCAACCTTGGCTCTGATACCAAGTTGTAATGCCCCGTCATGCAAACTCCAAAGGAACAATTAAAAACGCAACAATTTTTTTTATATTTTTATTTTTTTTCTATATTAAATTTGATTCAAAAACAAAAATGCCATAAGCATAATTTTTAATATATATTATTTCTTCCTCCAAAACATAAACTCAAAATCCATACTGTAAAAAGAATATATATATATATTTTTAAAAGGATAGTACATGACATATGTACAGGCATAAATATATATATATATATGAATATATGAATATATATATATATATATATGTATATGAATATATATATATAGGTGTATGTATATATATATAGGTGTATGTATAATTACATTTGCCCAAATAATACAAAATAAATAAACAATAAGGATGAAAACCAATCCAATTCATTTTCCTTCAATCACAGAATAAATATGGGTATACAATTTTAATACCCTAACAAATTGATTTTCTTTCAAATCAAGAATTTTAGCAACAAGATTTATTGAAGAAATTCAGAAGATTTTTCAATAGATTTCTATAGAAGACTTAAAGGTTTAACACAAACAATTTTTTCTAAAACAAAACCCTCTTTCCAAAAATAGAGAAATTTATTTTCAAATATGGCAGACATGATTTCTTTTTTGTTTCCCTTACAAAACAATGAATTAATAAATCAAAAGAAATAATAAATTTAAAAGAACCTGGAGTCCTTCATTTGATTTCAAATCCACCGGCATGACAACCCTTCTTCCTCTTTCGAATACAGAATCCCTCTGCAATTTCTTCCCAAATCTCATCTTTCAGCTAACTTCAAGATCAATAATCTTTTCTTTTCTTACCCAGAACAATTTTTAAGAGAGAAGGACACACATATATTTTCTTCAACCTTTGTTACTTCTTCTTTTCTAGAAAAAACCAAAAAACCATTATGTGTGTGTGTGTAGAAAAAGCTTCCTTCTCTCACAATAAAATAAAGAAAAATAAATACAGCTCTTCTTTTTTTCTCAAAAATTCAACCCATCCATTGGTTCTTTCTTGCTTTAAAAGATCACACTTATCTCACAAATTTAATTAAAAATTTATTAATTTCATATTTATCCTCACATGATATTATCCTTAGATTTAACAATATTAATATTTTGAAAAAAGACAATTACAATTATCACAGACATCATTTATTTAAATTAATTACTCTTTCATTTTTAATTAATTAAATATCTTTTAATTTACAACCTTTAACTCCAAAAGTACAATTACTCACAATTAATCATATTCACAAAATATCATTAATTTATTCCATATAAAGTAAAAATAAATTAAATAACAACTAACCATAATTAAAATAAATAAACAACAACCAATACAGAGACAAGGACAAATCCAAAATGATGACACATCAAGACTCACAACGAGGTGACGAACTTGGGATGGGGACACTTCCTTATCAACTCCCTTTTTCAACATCATACCTGTTGGGTTAATTTAATGCTCACCCTCTCCTGCCGAAGCAGGTGGAATCAAGACTTTATTCCTACAATTCCTGCATACAAACGAATGTCAAGTAACATGTAAATCTCCATTGCATACACACCGTGAAAGGAAATCGCAGGGTAGCAGGGTGCTCGCAAGCGAGTGATGCTATCCCTCCTTTCACCAAGTCTCACTAGCAAACACATCATAAAACATAGCAACATAGAATTACATCGTCACATATAATATTAAAGAAAACCATAACATAACCAAATAATATAACCACCACATAATGTATCATCAAACATCATAAGTAATGTCAAGTGCAACAAACCAACCAAACAATGAATCCACACACAACCAAATCGGTGAACTAATCACCATCACAAACCAAGTATCAAACCAACACATAAGAGTATCAAAGAGTATCAAAGAGTATCAACATCATGAGGGGTATTATAGAAAACCTCATTGGAATGTAAGTTAGAAGCTTAGAATATATCGGACCAAAGCATACGCAATAGTCACCAATGTACTCCAAACAACTTTCCTACACACAACTAAGCAAGTATGTACCAAGATTATTTTACAAGAATAGCCACAAGCACATGAAACAAAAGATAATGATCGATGCCCCATTCCTTTCTCTCTAAATCATTTTTGATAGACATCATCGAGAGGTCCTCAGAATGGGTCAATAAGATAAATCAAAAGAAAATATTAAAGACAAATAGTCAATGTTATCTATATATGTTGCCAATTTAAGATAGATAAGGTGATTTTTGATACTGATGCCCATCACAAGAAGGATTCATCCTAGGCCATGTTGATCAGATTTTTTTATTAGGATGAGGTGTTTGATAAGCCATTGATGCAAAATTCACTGACTCATTTACCTATGATCTAGACTTTATATTTTGACACTTAGGTTCTCACTTTACAACTTGTGATACTTTCTTTCTATTTGTTTTTCCAAAGGTTGAAGATGGAAATTGATTTATTATGAATGGAAGTTTATTGTGGGTGAAAGCAAGATGGGATGGTTGGTTTTGAATTTTCTAGATATTTCAATGTTTTTGGTATTTTGAAAATGTTTTGAGGCTATTTTTGGTCCTTTTGAAATTTTATGTGAATGTTTTGGTTTTTGGTTATTTGAGGTTGTTTAGGGTTTTTCAAGGATATTTGATGTTGTTTAGGTCTTTTGAATGTTTTTTGGGTGTTTTTGTATTTTATAAGTTTTCAAATGTTTTTGGGATTTTCTAATATCTGAATGTTTAGGGGTTTTTTGATATTTTACAAATGTTTAAGGTTTTTTTATTTTTTGAATGTTTTAGGATTTTTCAAGTTTCGACCAAGAATCTAACCTAAAATAAATATCCTAGGGGCCTCAGGGGCTGATCAAAGATAAGCCTTGCCTATATTATACACATAGAGACCACATAGTTCGACTAACATGACTTATTGAAGATGAGATATGAACATTTGATGGAATGTCAATTTATTATGATGGAATCCTAATGAACTAACCTAGGTTGTCTCAAGGGCACATCAATGATGGACTTTCCTATGTTCAAGCTTAAAGATCTATAGTTCAACAAGGTACTATTTTTGAATTTTCAATGTTCAACCTTTTGAGGGATTTTGACATGTTTTTGGGTATTTTCGATTTTGAATTTATAATTTTACGAATGTTTTTTGGGATTTTTGATGATATTTTGAGGCAAACGATACCTACATCATGATGTTGATGTCACATTGTGAGATATAAGACATGGATCAAGAGTTATTTGAAAACAAGAGTGCAAAAACTTGCCCCCAGTGTCTAGCAATGTTTCATAGATCAATGAAAAAAGCAATATAGGTAATGTATATGTGAAGAGTTTGACAGAGTTTTATCATGCTAGATATGGGCTATGGGATTTCATGAGATAAAATGGTAAAGAGCCTATCAAAAATTTTCCATAAGTAGAGTTGAAGTATATGCCAAATCTTAAGATCAAGATAAACTAGAATATCTGGGTAAAAGTTGGATTGGATGGATAGAGGGAACATTGGATTTATCATGACAAGGATGAGATGCTTCAATCTTAGAAGGATCATATAGATGCTCGATTCTACTCATGATGCCTATTTTCTCGGTTTTCATCATAATCCTTGCCCAAAGTGCCACCAAAGTGGTTTTCATTGGAGGACGATTTTTATCTTTACTATTTTCAGTCCTTTTTCTTATTTTTTTGGATTTTTGATTGATTTTTTTTATTTTTTGGAAGTTTTACCCTCATGTTGAGCCACCTGGTGGTACTGATGTAGAGGACACTATCATAACATGCTAACGATATCCTACCTAAAGAAGTTGCTTTGCTAAGATAAAAGCACTTGAATGCAACTTTGAAGAAGTCTGATCTACCTTGTGGATACCAAAATTAACCTTTTCTATGTGCGCACATCACGATAAAGTGCCTTAAAAATTGTTATGATGAAGGGTAGCTTCCAACACATGGTCAATGCGAGAATTGGATATCATGAATGGAGTGGACAGTGGCATGTATGAAGGAATATGACATGTATTGGTTGATGGTTTGGGACCTTTGACTCTCCAAACTTGGGAAGATGAGTGATGATGGATGGGGATGGAGGTTTTCATGGAATTAGGACCAACCATTGGATATACTTTGTTCCTTGCTTCAGAAGCTTGCTTTTGTATTTGAGGACTCTTTTGATGGATACATTTTCCTTTTTGATTTTTCCCTGTAGTTTTTTTGACTAATGGAGTTTTTGAGGGATGATTTTCTTTATTTATCTTTGGTATCCATTTGTACTTGACGTGTCCTTTTTTCTTTATTGCTTCATTTTCTTTGATGATCTTTTCCTTGCTTTGATAAGAATTATTATTTCTATGTTGGTCCCAATTTGCGTATGAGATGATAGATGAATTCCAACTCATGATACAACAAGTTGTAGTTTTGACTATATTTTCATCATAAGGATCCTTCATCCTCCATATGTTGATGTTTGTTGTAGACAATATGACATTGTGAAGGTATTATCAATACCTAATCCTTTTCCCTGATAATGTATCCTCTAATCCATAGCCACTGAATATGAATTTTCATGAGCACGATATTGCTATGGGTTCCTATTGTTCAAGAATATGAATTCTCTGCTCTGATTCTATGGCATTGTTAGTTGTTGATACTACTTCAAAAGATGTTGATGCTAACTAAAAATATGTTTATGATGCACAATCATTGTAAGAATCAAGAATCTCGACTGTTACTTTCTCTTGTGTAGGAATACCAAGAGTGGGAGACTCTTGTTTATGATGAAGAATGTCTATATTTTCGTCAAAAAGAAACATCTCAGGAGTGATATCGGGGGCATCTTTGGAGTTTAAAATGGTTTGGAAGATGTCCCTTAGCTCTTGGTGAAAATTTGGGGATAGGGGTTCTTGATCTTGACTTGATTTAGAGTATTTTTCATTATCCTCATGAGCCTCCTCTTGACATGATCGTTGGGTGGATGATATATCATCGATAAAAGACTCTTTGCAACATTTTGTGGGTATGGGTGCAATAAGGGATATTTCTAGCTTGTTGGGAACTTCTTCAACATGCGCAATCATTGAGTCATATGTGGGAGAGATATCACAATCTGATATCCACTAGATGTCATTATGGTATAAAATAGTGATAAACACTAAATTGATGGGTTTGGACTTTGCTTTAAAATAGTATCTTGATATGTGTTTGATTCCTCATGTTGTGATAAATAAATATGTCCCACTATGGTATCACAAGTATTGTTTACATTTTTTGAGGTTGATGTTGTTCTTGAATCTTTTACTTTTGTATGGTTAGGCATAGGGTTTTTGTAAAATTTTAGATTTTCATTCCTCAATTTTTGATAGAGATGAATTTCTCCTTGTTCAATAAGATCTTCTACATTAGATGTTTGATTTTAAAACAATTTTGTGTGTTATGACTTTTGTATTAGTGAAATTCACAAAAAATGATCATCTTTATAGCTATGAGGTTTGACTTGTGGCTTGTGATAGTTCAAGAAATCTAGGAGTGTGATAAGATTAGACTGTATCAACTGCTTCAACACATCCTCCATAGGTTCCCCTAAGGGAGTGAATTTTTGCTTAGGAGCAATGTTCTTTGTTTTCCACATTAAGTGTTTGCAACGTTGATTGTTGTTTGATTGTTTGACCATGACGTGTATGGTTGTTGTGTGTTCATAGTTTGGGTGTTTTCTTGTCTAGGAGAAGTTAAGACCACCTTTGCATCAACAACACCATCACTAGTAACATTTCTATTCTTGGCCCAATAGCGGGGCTTGTCGTTAAAATTAGTGGATGGGCATTTTTCTCTATATACTTGTGTGTTTTCTTGTGAGATTCAGGCTCTCTTGATGTGAAGGGCTCTAGGGAAAAGCTCGCCATAGGAGGTAATGCACTGCATTTTCAAGAGGAAGGATAGATCTAGATCTATATTTGCTATGATAATTCCAACTTGTTGTTCGTCAGGAAGTGGCAACTTGCTTTTACTATCTCTTTTTCTCCATCGTTGTAAGAAATTGGTGAAAGATTCTCCATTGTTTTGTTTTAGAGTATACAACTCTTCTAAGCTTACATCCATGTCAATATTGAAGGAGAAGTGATCTATGAATCTATCAATGATTTATTGGAAGGTTTTGATGCATGGAGGTAACTGTGAAAACCAATCCATGGCAAGGTCTGTTAAACTTTGAGGTAAGAGGCACATTAAATAAGAATCATTGTAGGCAACCTCCACACACATGACATTGAACTCCTTGACATGATCCATAGGATTTCCTCTCCCTATGTATTTATTGAATTTTGGGATTTCCAAATCTAGGCGGGAATGGTACCATTGTGATGTTTCGATTGAATGGATAGGGACATAAGTTCTGTGTATGGGGTTTCTTTTCCTTGCCCATCTGAAGATCCTGCATTTCTTGTGATAATTCCTTAAGTTGTGATGCTAGATCGTCTTGTGGGTTTGGAGGAGGAACATATGTTGGGATGGAAGATGGGTTATATGTGGGATTCTGATATGATAAATTGTTGTATGGGGTGTATGGTGGTGTAGGATATGGAAATGATGGTGTAGGCATATATATTCCTAATGTGTTTGGGTTGGCGATGTTTTGTTGAGGGTTATAGTATAAACCTTGTTGTTGTGCAAGCAATTGTTGTTGTTGGGAATATTGTTGATCTTGTTGTTGTTGTTGGGCATATTGTTGCACTTATTGTTTTTGTTGGAGCATATTAAGGTTTGTTGTGTTGCTAAGGCTCTTGATGTTGTTGGCCGCGGCTACTGTGGTTGCTTGCTATCGTTTGTTGTTGCTGTTGTGTCAAGTATGATACTTGTTGTTGTTTCATTGTTGACCATTGTTTGCAATCCCATTGTTCTTGCTGTTTTTGTTGCTTTACCAAGGCTGCTTCTCTGTTGTTGCTATTGTTGGACCGCTTTGTTGGTGCTTCCATTGTGCTGCTTTTTTTGTTGTTATGTACTACGGCTATTGTTGTTGTTGTTGTTGTTGGATTACTTTCAGTGTTTCACGTGCTTGTTGTAAAGCCAAGGGAATGTGCTTGCAATGTAGGATCAATCAATGGTTAGTACATCTACGATAGGTTTTGGGTGTTGATTTTTTGTCCAGGTTGTGGATTGTTGATGAGAGGTTGGGGATTTGCTTGGTTTAATATCCCTTGCAAGATAGTGGATTGGGATGGAGGAATGTAAGATTGAGGTTTCATTTGATTTTTCATGACATGGGGGACCAAGGGAAAAGATGATGATGGTGCCATTTGGTATTGCGATGGTAATGACACATTAAGACTTTGTAATAGATTGAAAGGGTTCCCTTGACCGAAGCGTAGGGGGTTCCCTTGTTATATTTGAGGTGGGATCAAGGTATTACCTTGGTTGATGGGATTCGTAACCAAGGTGTTGTTTTGATTTGGGTCGATGATAAATGGGTTTGATGTGGATGGTGGATTAACATGGGTAGCTTGGGTAACCACTTGTTTTGATATGTCAATGAGGTTGTTTGAACTACTTGTCAAGGGTTGACTTTGTGTGAGAGTGTTAACTTGCCCTTGTTTTCCTACTTGAGGCACTTGGTCCACATTACCTTGTGTAAAATTAGGCATGCTTGTGGTACGCTTGAAATGTTGAGCTTGTTGCGGTATCATGGAATGTAAGCAGTTTGCCAAATGTTGGTTTCCAACTTGTGTTCTGGGGAAGGTTGGCGGTTAATGGAATGGTCATGTTGTGAATACCCACAGTTTTGTTTGTTCCTAGACATGAAGTGAGACCAAGGTTGGTTACTAGCCTAGTTGTAAGACTAGATGTTAAAGGTTGACTTGGAACAATGGATGGTGTTGGTTGAATCGTAGATGAAGTCAAGCCTTGTGTCAATGATTGTACAACAAAAGATGGGGAAATTGGAGCTAAGTTTTCTAAGGCTTGATGTTCTTGTTTGTACTCCATAATTTCTTCCTTAGTAAGTCCAAATGGGTTGTTCATGATGTCTTCTATCTTATATGGTCTTGATGGAGATGAGGGTTGTTGTGATGGGGTAACTTGACTTCTTAGATCAAATTCTTGAGGATTGGGATCACTTGAGGTAAATGTGACTTTGGTTTTCTCCATGATTCTCTTGTGTTGTGATCTTGTTTTTACCATAAATTGTGGGTCACCTATGGGAGAGTTGTGTTGGGGTTTGTAATGTTTAAACTCTCTAGTTGACTCAAATTTAGGTAAAAGGGATGCTCTAAGTAGTTTTGGAGCAATGGTTATAATGGGAGATGAAAAGGTGAATGATATGGGAAGTGATCTTTTGAAAATGTTTTGGGACAACACTTTTGACTTAAGTTTGATGTTTTGATGTTAGGATAAAGGATGTTGATGAACTTGAGAATCTTTAGGATAGAATTGTGACCTTCGAGATAAACTAATCCAAATATGATAACTAACTCAACCAAATGCATGGAAAATGATTCATTTCACATACAAAAGTAGATAACTTAAGGGTTGGTTTGATTGATAGATGTCCAAGTCCAAATTGTTTGTGTGTTTGAAATTTTTTACAAAGTTTGGTGAAGTGAAGAATGAGTTTTGATGAAGGGGTGGATGAAATGTTTGACCCAATGTTGACCTGGAGTGAACCTTTGTTTTACAATACCAAGGTAGTGAGAAACTTGTTATACCTCTAAAGTGATCAAACCCTAAAGACTCAATGATTTTGGTAAAGTGAAACTTAATGATTTTGGATAATGAAACTCAATGATTTTGAACTCAATGTTTTGCAATGTTTTCCTTGTATGATAGTGGGTGTAAGGTTAGGTTGTTCAATCAGAGCGATTGGACACCAAATGGTCAATGTGGGGTTCAATTTTGTCAATTTATCTTGCTTAAGTGAGTTTATTTTTACCACAAACACTTGTCTTGATTAAGTTTTCAAACTAAATGTTTATGTTAGAAACACCATAAATTTCACAATGTCCATTTTATGAAAATCATGATGTTGAAGCCATAGTTGCTTATGTTAACTTTGTAAAATATGGATTGAGATATAATTCAAGATATTTAGAAATCTCTAAGGATATAAATCCATAGGATAAGCATTAATATCAAGTCTATTTCAAAAGGTATCCATATTTAGACCAAAGGGTTTAAAATTTTGAGGAAGATTGTGAATGTTTCTTTGCAACATTTTGGAACCAAGCAAAGTATTAAACTGACTCACAAGCATTTACCATCCTAGGTTCAGAAGATACTATTTGTTGAATCCCCACTTGGATTTCTCCAAACACTAAGACAATGCGAACAAATAGAGATTTGGCGACACTAGCTCCCCTCCATGGCACACACTTCTCAGGACCACCAAATCTCAAATCATGAAGATCCAAAGATCCTAAGGATTTTCTTGTTTCAACAATGAATAGTAAAAATGTGAGGCAACTTCGGAATGACCATTCTTGCACCAACAAGCATGAAGGTTTTTGGCTTCTAAACAATGGTTCTTAATAAGGGCTTTTGTTCAAGGTGGCCATACACGTGGCAAGACTAGCTCAAGATTATGGAGAATCAAGAGGCCTCCTAGTATCTTCCTAAGAAGATATTTTAACGTATCACATGGATACTAAGGGTGAAACTTGTTGGTATAACACATCCACAATTGTAATTTATGACTTTCTTCACAAACACATTATTTATATAGTGGCTTGAAAGAGCTTGGATTTAGCCTGTTTCTGCTTGGGTCATTCCCTCTTTTCGAAGTAGGGAGGCAAGCCCTTTAAAGATAGAAAATTACAAGTACGTTTGTAGTTGTATCATCCCATTTTGCATGAAACAAGGAGAGAAAAAACACCACACCTTTTCCTTACACTAGCATGGGGTTCATTTTTAATCCAAATTGAAAGATGTAGGTGATTATTCAAAGTGTTAAGAAATGTTTTTGTTTCTCAAGATCGCCGAGTGGTACGAGAGAATTGCATACACATTCAATAACAAAGATGTAAATAAAAACATAGAAAACAATTATTAATTTTAACCCCCAAAGCTAAGATGACTTCATTTTATGCACCAAATAAAATGTTAAGTTTCCTTCTTCAATTTTAAGCCCAAAATCAAATGATGAAATGAGGGTTCAATTTAGTCTCATTTGAGCATTCTTTCTAAACCCAAATGAAAATTAGTGTGGTCCTAAAGCATAAAATGAAAAGCATGATAGATGGGTTATAATTTCCCCAAAAGCCTCAAATGCTTGTTACAATTATAAGATTTAAAGATGAGAACACTTCTTCACTTCAACTTTTATCACCCAACCTGCAAAACCCAATTAGCCTAAAAAAGCATTGTTGTATTTGTAAACACAAGGAAATAAAAATCTAAAGAGAAAATTGTCAGATTGATTAGTTCATGCCCTCCTTCTAGTGCTAGAATGTGATTGGATGGATTAGTATGGGTCGATTACGCTTGATCCATGAAGAATCGAAACATAGCGAAGCCACTAACGTCAAATCTCAACAAGATCATTCAAATGAAGATTAAACTAGACATTCATCAAACTAAGCATTCTAAACTATGAAAACGTTTAAATGTCTACTCTAACCCATCTGAAACTTATCCTTTTGTGATATTAGTGTTGTGCTTATGTGAAATGATGACCCTTTCCCAATCTTGTGGGTAAATGAGCTTGCTCAGTTAGTTTTATTGAAGAAAACTGATGGAACGGTTGTGAGATGTGTATGTAAACATGATTTTAATCTAAATAAGAATGATGCAAGCTAATTAAACATGATATATGATAAAATGATTCAGATATACAAATGCTAAGCTAATATAAATGAGATTCTAAGCTAAAATATTCAAACCCTAATTAATAAACAAGCTAAATGGATGCATTATGTGATCATGGAAGTCATTAATTGAAGCTTAAAGCTAACTAAATGCAATTTAAATTAACTAAAAGATGCTAAATTTGTGCTAAATGTTAGTGTGAGTATGAGTGATTTCAACAACATAAGTTTTCTTTTGAAAGATCGGTCCATTTGTCTCCAAATAGTGACCTATTTATAGGAAAGCAAATGAAGGGTTAAGATAAAAAAGGCTAATCAATGGTCAAAAAGGAAAGAAGATGGAGGCATGGATCATGGATTCTCGTCAAGGGATGTGAATCAATGATGATATTTAATCAAGGGTTCTCATTCCTTCAAACAAACACACTTTTAACCTATACAAGAGGTCACAAGTTAACTTGCACAAAAAGTTTTGAGTTAACTTACACATGAAGTTTTGAGTTAACTTGCACATGAAGTTTTGTAAAAATATTCCCTTTTTCAAATGAGTGAGGAGAAAGAATATTCTTTGGAATATTCTCGTGGGTGAGGAAATAGATATTTTGAAAATTAAAACAAAGTTTAATTGTACAAAAGGAGAAGGAATATTCCATGGGAATATTTCCCTTTTGGAGTAATGTGCAAAGGAGGAATATTCCCTTGCAAGTGGGGGGAGAATTAGATTAAGATAATTGATAATTAAACAATGTGAATTAATGCAATTAGGGGATTTAGAAGAATTAGATGATATTCATTAAATAAAATAATTTAATGAATGGGGGAAAGGTGGAATGACATTTAATTAAATAACTTAGTGTTATTTAATTAAATAAGAAGATTTAGAGATTTAAATTTTAAATAGTTTGATTTATTTAATTTAATAAGATGAAATGTTAGCATGAAAGGGGATAAATTCATCTAATTAGATTAATTAGATTAGTAGATGAATGATGTAATTAATTAAATATTTAGGATAAATTAATCAATTAAGTGAAAAGATGATGGGTCTTAGGATGAAATGATGTTAGTTAGCCAATGTGATCCATTGAGATATTTTTAGGTGTCTACATTATCCAACACGATGTGGATACACCTCGACTGCTTGTCCAAAGATGTTCACAAGTAAAACTTGATGTCCACTGTGCAAACAATGTGCACACTCACTCCAAGCTAATGGAACCTCAGGCTGTCTGAGCCCCCCAACGAGTGGAAAATAAGAGAATCTTATTAGGCTCCCATACCATATCAAAGCTATCACTCTGAAAACTTCAATAAGGCACCACAAAATGAGACTTCAAGTTTCACAAGGCCTAACAAGCTACGTTATGCTAAGAACCTATGAACAAGGCAAGATAAGGCTCCACTAGCAAGAAAAGTGTGTTATGCTTGGTGGCCTTGAAAGGGGTTCAAGCTTCACAAGGTTAGCAAATTGTGTTATGCTAAACACTTATGAATAAAATGCAAGTAAAGGTTTGTTTAAAGGGATCTTTCTTAGTTCATGTAAGGTCTCTTCTTAGAGAACAACATGCCTAATGAATCCAAGAGAGGAAAATTCTAGGATAAAAGAATCGCAACTTAGGGAATGCAATGTGTACCAACACCAATAAGAGGAAATTCATACGCTAAGAAATATCATGCTCTTAGAGGACATCAAACCCAATGACACCACCAAGAAAAAGATACATCAGAAGCCAACATTTGAATATGGATTTGAAAATGTTAAAATACTGCCAAAAACATAATTTAGATTTAGGTCCTAGGTCTAAGGGAGGACCCATTCGCCCATGGGTGAATGGGTCCTAGGTCACCTACCTAGGACGCACACTGCTCAATGAGAAATGTTATGTTTAAGCATTAATGAATGTCGGGTTTCCTCTTCAGAAAATACAATTAATTAGTCTTGGATTTGAATTAAAGGGGCCAATTAAGGAAAATTAAGCTCAATTAATTAAAGGATCGCTAGATAAGTGTGAAAGTGTAAAGAGGTAAATTTACAACACCAAAAATAAGGCACAATTAAGTCCATTTTAATTAATAGGCCCTAAACTTAATGTGAATATGTAAAATACATATTGCAAAACTAAATTAAGGCATAATTAAGTTCATTTTAATATTAATTCTATATAGTGAAATGTAAAGGGATACATTTTTCTACACTACAGTGATTAACAATTTTCTTTAATTGATTGCTTGTTTTTGCAATTATACCTTTCACCTAGAAAGTCACACATTTATTTCCAATTATATGTGTGTGTGTGTTGAACACAATGGAATGCTAAGAGGGGGGAGGGGGGTGAATATTCTATCAAATATCAAACCCTCTAGAAAAAATAGATACTTCAAACTTTACTGCATAAACATAACTATGAAAGATGAACACAATGCACAACACAAAACAACACCATATGTATGTGGAATATCCCATAGGGGAAAAACCATGGGGAAAAGAGCTCACAATATGAATAACAAGTACCACATTTTTTTAGAGCTACAACCCAAGGAAGCTACTACTCCCTAAAAATAGTTTTAGGGTTACTCCTAAGGAAGTTATAACTCCCTAATTACACTATGTTTTAGGGCTACAAATCTATAAACTGAGCAAACACTCAATAAATATTCAAAATGGTAGTCCTTCCACTTTCTAAAACTAACAATTAAGCCCAATCATTTTGATGATTGCAATTCTTCTTTGTCTCTTCTTCAAATGTCTTCTCAACTGCTTACTAACTCACCATTTTCAACAATCAAGAAGTCTTTCCTTCGGCTAATTGCCTCCAGCAAAAAAATAGGCACACTTCTTCACTTACCTTCTATCATAGAGATATGCTCAGGATGAAACCAGACATGATCTACTACTCTTTCTTTTTCAATTTTAGTCTTTTACACAATTATCATAATGTATCACACACCACACTCATGCATCAACCTAGATCAACTAGGTTTACAATATATACATGATCTATTACACTGATTACATCTCATATGTTAGCCTACAACAAATAATATTATATTTGCAAGTTGACCAGAGATAAAACAATCAACATGAAATGTGTAGAGGGAAAGACCCAAAATACTATACATAACACCGGAAAGAGGAAAACTCCTTCCAGATTCCAACACACGCTTAACTTGGTCCCAAACTATCTTCACCAATCAATCTTCTATGAACATTATCTACATGCTTTGCAAATTCAAATTAGTTCAGTCTTAAGTAGAAAATATGTAACTTGTAGTATCTTGGCCTTCACATCATTGGAAATATACATGAATGATAAAGCATTACTTGCACTTCTCCTAGATGAGTTGACATGACCCATATAATACTTTCAAACACTCCATCAGCTCTACTCACACTTAAACTAGTGGCACACATCATCAACATACCTTAGTCGGCCAGCTAAAAGCATAACCCAACAAAACATTCATTTCAAACCATAGCTTATTTTGGAGAAACTAGAAAACACCTTGTAGAGCATCAACAAACATTATATGATATTCAAGAGCACTCTCATACATCCCTTTCACAACTCCATACAACAAGTTGGCGCAAGTCAACAAACATTGAAACCAATCATCAAACAACACAGTCTTGCACTCTGTCACTTCTAACTTTCTCTATGGAAGGATTAATGACATGAAACTTTAGAAATAACACCTTCACATCTCAATGTACTTACTTCTAAACCGCATAACTGTATCTACAAATGTAGAGATATGTAGAGCCAAAATTTATACCTCTGAGAACATCCTCATAGAATCAACACAGACTTCAATCTATCACTTTCAAAAACACCTTTCCGATAACCCAAAAGACTTGAAACTTGGATCACACATGCCCTAACACAACATGAAGCTATCTTCCAAAGCACAGGAGAAAAACATCAATGAAGAAATGTGGAGCATTTCTCAAACTCTTTGGTAACCAAACAACCAAACTGCAACACACTGCACAAAACTTTTGAGATCAATGACAACCAAACTGTAACAAACTCCCCCTTTGGCATTGATGGAAAAACCAATCTGATGTGCACCATATATCCTCCTTTGACATCAAGGACAAACGGAAAAAGGATTTTCTTTCCCCTTTGGTATAAAAAATATTTCCCTTAATCTCTCTTTCTTGAGATACCTTACAAGCTCCCCCTAACAGCAACAATCACTACCTACTCCCCCTAAGAGGTAGCTCCCATCAGTCCAAGAATAAACATATGACTTGAATTACTCCTCTTGGATAGATGCACCAACTATGCATTTGGCAAGAAGGGGGGGAAATTACCCCTAACATCTATGTGAGATATTCAAATGTATCCTTTGCAAGATCCTTTATGAAAATTTCTACAACCTAATCCTTTGTGGATACATACTCCAACTTCACTTCTTTATATGCAACCTTATCTCTCAAAAATTTATACCTGATTGATATGTACTTGGTTCTAGAATGCATCATTGGATTCTTGGAAATATTGATAGCACTTGTATTATCATATAGAATAGGAATGGGCTCATCATACTTTATCTTGATATCCTTCAATGTTTGATTTGTCCACAACACTTGATTACAACAAGATGTTGCAACAATATACTCTACTTCTACTATTGACAAAGACAATGAATCTTGCTTCTTACTATGCATGAAACCAACCTACTTCCTAGAAAGAAATCAAGACCACTGGTACTCCTATCATCAACACAACCAACCCAATCAACATCACTATACGCATTTAGATCAAATTTATTACCTTTTTGATACCATAATCTATAATTTGGAGTACTTTTCAAATATCTGAAGATCATGTTGACTTCCTTCACATGATTTTATTTAGGATTATTTTGAAATATTACAACCAAACACACTACATGCATAATATCAAGTCTTGAAGCACTTAAGTACAACAAACTTCCAATCATAGGTCTATATAGAGTCTAATCAATTAGGGGAGACTCTTCATCTTTTCTCAAATGACAACCAGCTACCATAGGAGTACTCAGTTTGTAATCTTTCATACCAAAATTCTTCAACATCTCCTTAGCATACTTTTCTTGAGAAATAAAGATACCATCATCTAGCTAAGCAATTTGAAGACCAAGAAATAAGGATAACACGCCTATCATAGAAATTTCAGATTCCTTCTACATTTCTTCAGCAAACTTCTTGCACATCTCATCATTTCCACCAAATATTATATCATCAACATATACAACAACTATCAAAATTATTTCACCCTCAATCTTGAAGTGAATATTACTATATGTGATACCTTTCTTGAAACCTTGTTGAAGAAAGTACTTATCCAACCTTGCAAACTAAGCCCTAGGAGCTTGCTTGAGACCATATAATTCCTTTTTGAGTTTGCACATCATGTCTGGTTCTTCCGATAACTGGAATACATCAATTTTCTCAATGTAGACTTCTTCCAAATCTCCATTTGGGAAGGTTGATTTGACATCCATTTGATATACCTTGAATTCCTTATGGGCTAACAAAATAAGAAACATTTTTATTTCTTCCATTCTTTCTATTGGAGCAAAAGTATCCTCAAAATAAATTCCTTCCACCTGTGAATAGATTTACATACCAGTCTTTCATTGTTTCTTACAACTTCTCCATCTTCATTCAACTTATTCCTAGAAACCCACTTTGTTCCTATCACTTTTTTTTTTGTAGGCCTTGAAACCAATTGCCAAGTTTGATTCTTCTCAATATGATTCAATTCTTCTTCCATTGCTTGTATCCATCCTCCATCCTTGCTAGCATCAACAAATTTTTTTGGTTCTATAGTTCATAGTAAACAAAAGTTTACTTGTTCATTTGTTTTTGCAAGCCTTCTCCTGGTCAATATTCCTTCATTCTTATCTCTAATAATCTAATCTTCTGAATGATTCCTTTGAACATACTTGGTAGGAGTCTTGTTGTGCTTTTTAATTTTTTCTTCTTTCTCTTCAACTTCTTCTTCTTCTTATTCTTCTTATTCTTCTTCTTCTTCTTCTTCTTCTTCTTCTAAGCAAGGAGGTGCATTAGATCCATAGTCCTTAATTTCATTCATATTCTGATATAGATCTTCATCAACTTTAACATTTATAATTTCAACTATTCTTCCCAATCTTTTGTTGTAGCACCTATATGATTTACTCTGAGATGAATATCCCAAAAAAATACCTTCATCAGCTCTTGAATTAAAATTCCCAAAAATGTCTTCATCTCTTATGAAGTAGCTTTTTCTTCCAAAGACTTTAAAATACTTGAATTTTTTTGATCTTCCATACCATAACTCATATGGGGTCTTAATGTTGTCCAACCTTAACAATCCTCTCTTGAGAATATAGGCTACAATATGAACTATTTTTTTCCAATAAACATCAGGAAGATTTGCCTCTATTAGCATGGTCCTTTCCATCTCTTGAACAATCCTATTATTTCTTTCCATTACCTGACTCTATCGAGGAGTTCTAGTAGTAGATAGGTGCCTCCTTAGTCCATGTTTTTCACAAAAATCATTAAACTCATTTGATGTGAAATCACCTCCTCTATCAGACCTTAAGCACTTTATTTTAGCATTCATTTCATTCTCAATCATTTATTTGAAAATATTGAATCTACTAAAAGCATTAGATTTATCTTTCAAGAATGTAACCCATGTCATCCTAGAGAAATCATCAATAAAAAGCATGAAATACCTTTCTCCTTTCATAATTTTTGTTCTAGTATGTATGCACAAACCAGTATGTACTAGCTCCAATGGTCTAGAGGAAGAGTACTCTTTAGACTTGAAACTTATCCTTGTCTATTTTCCAAACTAACATTCCTTGCAAAAAATACTTGTAGGCTTGATTATCTTAGGCATATCTCTTACTACATGTAATGAGATGATCTTCACAAGATTTTCAAAAATAATGTGTCCCATTCTCCTATTGCCAAGCCAACATTCACTTGCTTGTCCTAGAAGAAAATTTCTCCCATTGACATTCCTTAGACTATATATGTCACCACTTGTCCTAGATCCTTCTACAACCAATTTTCTAGACCTTCCTTTTTTTATTTCACATCATATTTTATTGAATATGAGATTGTATCCATTTTACACATTTGACTCACAGTAAGAAGATTGTTCCTGAGACCTTTAACATAAAGAACATTTTTTTTCCTATGATTTCCATCAATACTTATTGTACCTTTTCCATAGATCTATATGGAAGTATCATCTCCAAGCTTGAATATTCCACCATTCCACTTCACATGCTTGATAAACTTGCTCCTATCCTCAATCATGTGATTAGAACAACCATTGTGAATCACCCAAGATTTTGCATCATCTTTTGCATGAAAAGCAGTACACACAACATTTGAATCTTTATCTTTATCTTTAGTATTCTTATCAGCCAAAAATAAGATTTCATCCTCATTATTCGGACCAATAGCATCACCATCCTTTGAAGAGAAGGAATCTTCCTTGGAGTAGAGACTCCTTTTGAACTTATTTCTTCTAGAATCTTTGTTTCTCATTTTATAATATTTCAAGGGATATTTAGAAGCAAAATGGCCAACCTCTCCACACTTAAAATATTTGAAAGGTAGATTACCTTTGTAATTTTCGGTACCCCTCTTCAACTTCCTTACAAAATATTCTTCTTCTTCATCAGTTTCATTTCTTTGATTAGCTACTTCATACATTTCCTTCATACTAGATTTGAAAGTTGTTTTCTTCTTTGGATTTTCTTTGTCAAACTCTATCACTTGAAAATGCAGTGAGGGTACCATACAATTGGTCCATTGAAATTGTATCTAAATCTTTGGATTCCTCAATAGAAGATACTTTAGGACCATAAGCTTTAGGAAGAGATCTCAATACTTTTTTGACCACCAGTGATTCTTCTATTTCTTCACCAAGTCCTCTAATGGTATTGACCACTTCATCTACTAAGAGCATATATCCCACAATATCTTTATTTTCTAACATTTTTAGGTTCTCAAACTTGCCTCTGTAGATCTAAAACTCGGCTTGTTTTACTTTGATTTCTCCTTCATAGATGCTACTAAGCTTTTCCCAAACCTCCTTTGCTAACTTGTAGTGCATTACTTTTACAAGATCAAAATCTTCCAGATCACTCAAGATATCATTCTTAGCTTTTCCATTGTTCTCATAGGCCCTAATCTCTATTGTATCTTTTAGAGGAGTAAGAGGAATAGTATAACCATCTTTGACTGATTTCCAAACAGCAAATACTAAAGAGGATAGATAGGTTTCCATCCTGAATTGCCAGAAATTAAAATTTGTTCCATCAAACCTAGGCACCTTGTGAGACCCTTCTTGTGCCATCCTAGATCTTCCTCAAGCTGTTAAACTTCTTCTAAGGAACTTGGCTCTGATACCAATTGTTGAACATACCAGAATATTGAGAGGGGGTGAATCAGTATTCTATGAAATCTTAAACCATCTACAACAAATAGATACTTCAAACTTTACCACATAAACATAACTATGAAAGATGAACACAATCCACAACACAACACAACACAACACCAGATGTAAGTGGAAAACCCCATAGGGGAAAAACCATAGTGAGAAGAGAACAATATGAATAATAATTACAACTTTTTTTAGGGTTACAACCCAAGGAAACTACTACTCCCTAAATATAGTTTTAGGGTCACTCCCAAGGAAGTTACAATTCCCTAAATTGAGAAAACACTCAGGAAAGATTCAAAATGGTAGTCCTTCCAATGTTTGAAACTGATAATTAAGCTCAAACCTTTTGATGATTGAAATTCTACTTTGTCTCTTCTTTAAATTTCTTCTTAGCTGCTTACTAACTCACTTCTTTTAGCAATAAAGAAGTCTTTCCTTCGACTCACTACCTCCAAAAAATAATTAGGCACATTTCTTCACTTCCCTTCTATCACAAAATATGATTAAGATAAAACAAAATAGGATATACTACTTATGCATTTTCAATTTCAGTCAATTACATAATTGTCATAATGCATCACACACCACACTCATAAATCGACCTACATCAACTAGGTTTACAATATATAACATTATATTACATTGATTACATCTCATATGTCAACCTACAACAAAGAATATTGCATTTTCAAGTTGGAAAAAGATAAAACAATCAACATGAAGCGTGTAGAGAGAAATACCCAAAAGACTACATGCAACACCAGGAAGAGGAACATTCCTTGTGAATTCCAACACACACTTAACCTAGTTCCAAACTATCTTCACAGCTTCAATCTTCTATGAACATTATTTGCACACTTTGCATTTATTCAAATTAGGTCGGTCCTAAGAATAAAACATGTAACTTATAGTATGTCATTCTTCACATCATTGCTAGTACACATTAATGATAAAGCATTAATTGTGCTTCTCCTAAATGAGTCAGCATGACCCATACAATACCTTCAAACACTCCATCAGCTCCACTCACACTTAAACTAGTGGCACATCATCAGTATTCCCTAGTCAACTCGGTAAATAAATAAATAACTACCTAGAACACAAGCATTAAATAAATGTCAACAAGATAAGATAAGTGACAACTAATGTTTAACTAGAAAGATTCCTTCCTAGGACCTAAGTGTACTTAACATGTAAATAGGACCTACTAATGACCAGATAGGTAAAATACCTATTTACACCAACACCCCCCCTTAAGTACAACTTAGGGAATACTTATGCAAATGACACAAAGATGGGTCCCAACTACAAGGCCATATTAAGTACCCATGTACAAATGAAAATGAAATCTATCAGAAACAGACAAAAGGAGAAAACCAAGTGGGACCAAACTCCTCCCCAAAATAGAGATAGAAAAAAAAATCCTCTCAATGATGTATGAGAAGGATAAAACCTCATTCAAGGAAAAAATCACCCTATAAGAGAGAAGAACAAGGACCATGGAGCCCCCCCTCAATGTGTAATATCCTATAAAAATGGTAAGTGTTTGAAGACAAAACATGATCCAATGCCTAAAAGCAATGTCCCTCCCATTGGGAAGAAGATATACCAAGTAAAAATGTAGAAATGCTTCCCATTTTGGATAGGAATATTTAGGAAGAATAATGATGTGTGATTTCTCTGAAGGATGCTCAAGTGTCTCCATGTCAATGATGTAAGGTGTCACACTCCAAACAGGCATTCTAGGCCACATTACCGAAGAATACAATCCATAATCTCCTAGAAATTATTGTAGAACTCAATCCAAAGGAAAAGATACCTCCTCCAAAGACAAAGAAGCCTCCTCTATATTTTTTCCAAAAGTATCCACACTCATGTCAAACTACAAAGGATGATCATGCAAAGAATGAACAAGAGGGTCTAAGTGATCCCTTATAACAACTAAAGAAGGATCGTCTCCATCAAAGAGAATATGAATAATGCAATCAATTATGTCTCCCAAATCTAAAATGTGACTCACAAAACAAACCAAAAATGTTTGTCAAGTACTCATCCCATGTAGCCATCTTTGGAGGGTGATAAATGCCTTGTACTAAATCACAAGGAGCCAAATCTATGGTTTCACAAGCATCTTCAATTAAATTAGTAGATGAAGGAGATGAGATCACAGTGCATTTCATTCAACTACACCTATTATCCTCCATTATGTCCTCATCATTAAGAACACTAGATGATGTGGTTGATGTTGGTTCAAGGGAATCAAGAAAACGGATGCCTTTGGCAATGCAAAGTTGTTGTACTTGAATTTTCAAATCATCAATTTCATTTTGCAAAAATTCGTCGATGGTATGATTTTTCTTCACACAATAATCATATTTGACTCTCCATGATTTAGCATACATGATTAGAACCAACAACAACAAAATATTACCCCTCAATTACTCAATCAAAAAACCTAAAGAAAGATATGAGGTTGGCACATTATTCTTAGTGTGATTATATGTGCCACTTACCAACAACAACAAAGTGGACTCGATCTCATTGTATACAGATTGCCAAATTTTTCCACAAGCTCAAAGTAAGAATTTTACACAAGATGAGATAGATATGATCACACCACTGAAAAGTAAACAAACAATTATGTACTTTCAAAAAAAAAAATCACCCAAAAATGTTACCATAGGAGCAAGAATGGAGCCCTGGAAGTTCTAAAAATTAGAATGACTCAGTGACACCTATGAGAATCTATAATTTCAAGAAAAACCGGGCACCAAAATGAAAACCCAACTGCACCACTGCATAGATCACAAAATTCCACCTCAAATATAAAATTGCACTAAAAAGGAGTTTGTATGACCAAGTTATGGGCCTCTAAAGTTTTCCTTCCAAAATGAAAATACCTACAAAGAGGGGGATAAATCTTCAAAGGGTTTGTTGACACATTGTTGATGCAATGATGATGTCAATAGTCTATGTTATTAAAAGTAAAAATGGAATATTCCTTTGCCTATCAGAATATGCTTGGAATCAGCTAGCACTCAGAATATTTTGAATAATCAACAGTCGATGAAAAGTATCTATGATCGAATAAGAAATATTTTAGTTGTTGGCAAGACGGTGGGATCCATTAGGCCTACATGGGTGGGAAAGTGGAATTACACCATGTGGCAGCTCTGCAAGTAGGGAGTACCCTGCATGGTAGGGGCAATTTTTTCCCAAAATGCTTCAAAAATTCAGCTATCTCCTGGATTGGAAATTGAAACCCTTCCTTCAAACCCTTGTAGATTGATAAATATATGATGAAATTTGATGAAACAAAAACCAAACTAGACTTTCTCTGATGCCTTGGATTTAATGGAAAAGTCCTTGAAACCCCAACTTACACATAAAAAAATTTACACCATGATTGGTCCCTCAAATCTAGGAAGAACTCTATAACACTGAAGCTCTGATACCATGTAGGAGTTTATGGTGAACTACTCAACACCCCATGATCACTTGCAAGACAACAATAACTTCCACAAGAGAGAAGTGGTAGAAATATCATGCTATGATTAATGATGTAATAATTCCAAAATGTATATAGAAATGTACATACAAATCCTTGCTTATATAAGCAAGGTGAGGAATAGGATTAGACAAGATCATGACAAGTGTCTTAATCCTATCACATGAGACAACTAACTCATAACTACGTAGGAAGAAAGCATTAAATAAATTCCAAATAGATAAGATAAGTGACAACTAATGCTTAACTAGAAAGATTACTTCCTAGGACCTATTAGGGTTTAGGGAGATTGTAGCAATAAACATTAACAATTATATGCAAATTAAATAACCCAGAAATAAAAATGAAGAATAACACAAAAGAGATCAACACATAAATTTAACATGGTTCACCCAGTATGGGCTACATCCACAGAAACTTAGCTATCCAATGATTTTATTATCTAGTTCAAAGCATATTACAATCTTGTGAATTACACACACTGCAACTTACATCCCAACCGCTTATAACAAGATTTTGGAAGCTTCCAGAATTAGGGTTTTACAAAGTCATTTTTTCATTTGATGTGTCAGCAGGAAAACCTTGACGAGTTAACGGGAAAAAAAATTTAGGGGTTGCGCCCCCAAAACCAAGGATAGATGCACAAGAGTGAATTCCAGTTAGTTTAATGATGATGGATATGAGGATCCAAAACCTTGAGACAAACATTGAATATGATTGTGCCTCATATCTTGAGAAAGCATTGCATGAAGGATTTTTGCAAGTCAAGGAAAATAGAGCCCCCATAACATTTAGGAAATATTCTTTGTAGTGCCACCTAATATTATACCAAAATAAAGATACAAGGACCAAAAGGATGTGTTTGGGTAAGATTAACCTGCAAGGGAATTTTCTGCCAGTGCAACGATGGTGTTATATATGGGACAACAGATGTAAGAATTCAAATTATGTGATATTCCATGATGACTTTGTGTACAAAATTATGAGAGTTCTTGGCCACCCACCACCAAGACTACACACACTTGTGCTACAACTATTAAGACCTTTGGCTTTGAAACCTTAGCAAGGACATACTCATAACTTCGATGATTGGTTTTTTTCACTAGATATCACAATAATCAAGATTTATGGATGCCCACAGGCCCCACATATACTGCCAAAATTTTTCACCCTTCAATTATCCTTTTTAGAGTTCATGTGGAAGATTCTATGGATGGAAAAGGATGCCATGCATAAATAAAGGAAGGGTACATTTCTACCCAATTTGACAACATATAGGGAACTATCAGTGGGATCTGATACACTTGAAGAGTTGCAGAATTATCTAAAAACAAGGTACTCTTTAGAGTCTAGAAAGGAAATAGATTTTGACCCTGAGGGTCACATGAATTTTGTAAGACACGCCATCCTTACCAAGGCTATGGTTACTCACCAGATTGATTATGAAGAAGATGTAATCATAAATTGTTTCACTCCTCAAGAGGTATATGAGGAGGAGAAAATGGGAAATTATGAAGTCTTGAGGAAGAAAGAAAGAAGAAGCACAGTGATTTCTTGGGGTATTTTGTAGAGGAAACAGATCCTCTCAAGAAGATCAATATGATGATTGATAAGTTTCATGAATTATATGATAATTTTGTAGTGGAGATGGGAAGACCTACCAAATTTTCTCCCAAAAGGCCAAGTGGTATTGTAATTATAGAACCAACTCTAGATACTTTTTCAGTATGTCATGCTTCTCCAGGATCACCTCTTGAAAAACCACCTTTTAAAAAAAAAGACACAAGAGATAGACCCACTTGTTTCCTATGAAATAAGTGAGAAGGTTGGAGATACAGAAGTAGTTAATATGTTAAGACATTTCAAGGATGACGTTGAAGTGGACCAACCTATGCTTAAAACTGAAGACCACTGGCCTAAAGCTAGAGTTGATATTCAGGTACAAGGAGAAAGAGAAATGGATGATGATGAGAAGGTAATTTCAACTCTCAGGTTCTTGGAAGATTATGAATGTATCAAAACCCTTGAATTTAAAGACTTTTAGATTAAGATGAAAATGAGAGAGTTTGAAGTGAGGGTTGAAATAAATAAGATGGGAGTCGAGGAATCCTAGCATGACTAGATAGTAGCCCAAAATTTTAATGAATTAAGAATTGATAATATTGATGTCAGCCCACAAGAGGCTAAGAGATGATTACACAGGTAAATATGCTTGCTTAATCACTTGGTATAGAATTAAAAAAAAGATGCTGATCAGAGTGAACGGGAAGAAAAAATGTTGATTGTTGAGTTTGACTTAGATGAAGGGGTAAGTGGGATAGGCTATAACCCTAAGATTGAAAGCTTGGCATTCTAGGTCGAACAAAAGAGTACACAAAAACCAAGGTTACTAGATGTAGTGTAGGAAATGAAAGGGACAACTATGGTGAAAACATTAAAGGATACATCTCCTCTAGAAGCTACAACCATGACAATGCATTCAACTATGTTTACCTAAGTTGCAATTAAGGAGATGGAAGCTAGATTGAGAGAGTACAAAAAGGAACAAAAATTTTTAAATGATGAAGTCAATAAATTGTTCATGGAAAATTTGAAGTTGAAGGAACAATTGAAGGGAGTAGGCCCCTCATAGAATAAGGAAATGATGTTATACTAGCCTCGTCTTTCTCCTCCAATTAATATAGAAAGTGATTCCACTGAACAAGTGAGCATTCTTAGATAGGAGATTCAAGAGTTAAAGAAAGATGAAAATGAGGGTAAGGAAGGAGTGAAAAAAGAAAATTTGCAATGTTTTAGAGAAGGTCCTCGAACATAGGATAAAGATAATTGTGGATAAGTTGGAAAGTATGTATGATTGCTATAGCTCACTGATGCAAGAAATTGATCAGATGAAAACACATGTACCCATACTAGATCCCCTTTTTAAGAACTGGAAACCCATACACCACACATTGATAACCTTGTGCAGAATCTTACAGAGTATTGAGGCTCCTACAGCATTAAAACCTACAGAGCAGGTGACCAAAATAGTTATAGATGAATTCCAATATATACAAGGACCAAAAGATCAGAACAAGAATAGATTCATTTCATACTCTAAAGTACTGGTTTGTGCAAAAAATATCAAAATATGATGACCAATTGAAGGACCTCAATGAATGGAAGATATAATTTGGCCAGATTGTTCCACATTGCATCATTCACATACAAAAGGATGGTGAGTTGAGTCTTGACAGGTTCAACTTAATCATGGATGGAGTAATAGCCTTGGATGTTGTATATTCTAAGATTATCATGGATGGCAAGGCATTACTAGACAGCTAATGGAAGATTCACCTTGCAAATATATTAAAAATTCAAGAATACAAATGGCCACATGATTATACAATGTACGAGTGGGAGCATAAGTATTTGGGTTCTCTTCAACAATAGGCCTTGGGGCTATCACAATGGAAGAAACAGAAATTCAAATACACTAATATGGAGAAAGGACCTTGAATAGATCTTCAATGATCACAGGTGCCTTACAAAGACTAATGGACTATGGTGTCACGAGTGTTGCAGACTTTATTAGTTATCTACTTTCTGTGTTTTATCTTTATTATGTTTTAAGCAAAACTAATGTTTAGTTTATACGAAGAGGCATGCATTTTGAAAAGATGCCATATTTTGTAACAGTTTGAAGCTTGTTGCTTCTCTTATAAAAGAGAAACCAAGACAATTTTAATATCATCGTCATAGGCATTTATAGAAACATATATGAGGATACTTTTGTTATATTGTAATATCTATTTGAAGCAATCGATGGAGAAGAAGATTTAATCTGGTGCTCAAATTTTGGTCTCAATTATTTATTGATAATATTGTGTATGATTAGATTTTTTATGTATTTTAGGTGGGAATATAGGGGTATATTATGAATTGGTATCAATTATTTGTTCATAATATTGTGTATGATATAATAATTTGTGGTCTTGAATTGTGGTATTGGATTTTTTATGTATTTTAGGTGGGAATATAGGGGTATATTATGAATGCAGTATTTTAGATATCATTTTATTGAAAAGATTGAACAATTTTCTAATTTTGTAGTCTCTTAGTTTTAGTTTTAAGTGCCAGTCAAATCTAAGAGATAATTTCTTTTTTTGTAATGAGGAGGCTTAGTTCACTTGATGTTAAGATATCTATATGTATTATTAAATAAAAAATGTTCATTATTGTTTCCTTCACACAAGCATATTCAATGAATGTGGAGGCTAGATGATATATTACAAACTAAAGCTATCATCTAGGACATACAAGAAAATTCTAGCATCTAGAAAACATATAAGACATACAAGAAATTATATTCTAACTAAATAAAATTAATTTCAACCAAAGTAAGAAAACTAAGAATGAATTACATTCAATAATAAATTACACCATACATATAACCAAAGTTTAGGTGAAAAGCTAACCTCTTAAGGTGACAGGCTAGTTAAGGTGACAAAACATCATCATAACCATCTGCATTGTTGATTACATTGCATTGCATATCTTTCAAAGTCAAAGCATTACTTCACATTGCATAACTAATAACTAGATGTTGATAGATGACAAAACTTCAATTACAATATAGTTTTTACAAATTCAACCTAAGTAGTTATGCAATTACTTCACATTGCATAACTAATAACTAGGATAAGCTTCCAATTGCATTTTCTTGTCATGGAATTCCATGAGACCACATTTCTTTGAGGCATTTTTTCAAATAGTTCATTGTCTTGTCTATGCTACCACATTTTTCATACATATTGTCTACCAAAGCATTTTATCAAACAGTTCACCGCCTTGTTGCTATGGCTAAAATCCTAAAACAAGTGCTTTCAAACAAGCTATGGATGCTTGGAAAAAATCTATCAAAGCATAATAGTAAGCAATAGCATAGACAAGGCAGTAAACTAGTTGAAAAAATGCCTCAAAGAAATGTGGTCTCATGGTGGTGGAATACCATGACAATCCATAACAATTCGCTTTTCATGGCATTCCATCACCATGAGACCACATTTCTTTGAGACATTTTTTGCAAAGTTCATTGTCTTGTCTATGCTACCACAATTTTCATACATGTCTACCAAAGCATTTTATCAAACAGATCATTGCATTGTTGCTATGGCTGAAATCCTAAAACAGGTGATTTCAAACAAGCTATGGATCCTTGGAAAAAATCTATCAAAGCATAATAGTAAACAACAAGCTATGGTCTCATGGTTTCTTTTTGGCATGAAAATCGGCGTGATTTTATTTGTATTTTTTTGCAAGTTTTAAACGCATTTTTTTGGCAATTTTGCTATTTGAAATGAGGGAAAATCTCTCTGGTCAATTTTGTGCATTTTTTTAATTATAGGATTCTCACAGTTAGTGAAAAAGGTAGTGTTCATGAAGGAATGGAAAAGATGCATAGAGCCTTTGAATTATACCTGTGTTGTCCAATGGCATCGAATCATTTAGCAAACCATTTTTTCTTCACAGGGTAGCATTTTCTTGTGGAACAGTTGACTGAGACAACTCTTGTTTCAACTGACCACCCTCTCATGAAATCTCATTCATATTATAATCTTGCATGATCTTATCATAGTAAAGGTGATTATGACACCACTGGCCGCTACCACATGGCATCATTCAAGGAAATCCAAAGGCCACATGATTTTGTGGACAGGTTCAATTGAAGCTAGGAGATCTTAAGAGTTCTCTCTCAAATTTTAAAAAGGTTCTAGAGGTCCACCCTAAGAACTATGAGAGTTTAAATGTTGTAGGCCATATATATGTTTAGCAAGGGCAGGAAGAGAAGGCTTTGGATATTTTAAGAAAGGAAACTCACATAGATTTGTGCATGATTCCCATGTGTTTATCAAGATGGGTGAGTTATTAATATTGATAGACCCTACTGTAGCCTTAGATTCTCTTAAGACAACAAAGTCTCTTCTAAAGAAGAGCAGAGAAGAAGTGCCCATTGAATTGTTAAACAACATTGGGGTTCTTCATTTTGAGCATGATGAACTAGAGTTGGCTCAACAAAATTTTATGGAGGCATTAGGAAATGGAATTTGGGTTGAATTCATAAATAAAAGCCCTAGTGCCAATTCTGCAGTCTTTTTCGTGCACTTTAAGGATATGGAATTCTTCCATCGACTAGAAGAAGGTGGTGTTTCACTTGAGTTACCCTGGGATAAAGTCACAACACTATTTAATCTTGCTAGATTGTTTGAAAATCTACATCATACTAAAACAATCAAATCTTTTATGTAGGCTAATATTGTTCTAGTCTCCTAATTATGTGGATGCATATCTATGTCTTGTAGCCATGGCTCAGGCTCAAAATGAGATCCAACTAAGCCTAGAATTGATTGGGGATGCACTTAAGGTGGATAGAAACTCATCAAATTCTTTATGTATGCTTGGAAACATGGAACTGAAAATAGATGATTGGCTTAAAGCAAAAGAAAGAATTAAAGCTACATAAAGTGAATCAGATGCAAAGTTTTCTTATATTAACATTTCACTTGGAAAATGGGATTATTTTGTTGCTTTTCACAATGAAAAGAGGGATCCAAAGAATGAGGCAACACATCTTGAGAAGGCTAGAGAACTGTCTTGTAAATTTTTGGCACAGAGACTAAGAAATGTTTATGCTGCAAATGGGGCAGCCATTGTGCTAGCTGAAAGGGGTCAATTTGATATTGCAAAGGAATTTTTTACATAGGTACAAGAAGATGCTATAGGAAAATGCTATAGGAAACATCTTTGCTCAGATGTCTAATGTGTGGGTAAATATAGTACATGTTTACTTTGCACAAGGACAGTTTGCGCTTGCAGTGAAAATATATCAAAATTGTTTGATGAAATTCTATTTTGGCACTGACACCCAAATTTTATTATATTTTGCTTGAACACATTATGAAGCGGAACAATGGAAAGATTGTAAAAGAACATTATTAAGAGCAGTAGATTATAACTACTATAAGTTTCCAATCAAAAAGCTATAGATTTTTTGTTTAACGTAATGAGGGTTTCGAATTACCTCTAAATTCGCTGCAGAGGGCATCCCCAAATCTGACTTCTTTGCAGACTACAAATACTTTGTAGTAGACACCAAAGTCCTTTCCTATCTTTTCAGAATTCTCCAGGTCCTCTCCAAACAATCTTTATCTCGCATGCAAGTGTTGTAACTCAAAATGCCTTAGTGTAGTTTGTGTGCCTAGTTGTTGTAACTCAAAACAAGGCACCTCAATGTAGTTTGCATGCCTCAATGTAGTTGTCTAAACAAGAATAATGCAAAATCATCAAATTATAAACAATAATAATGTAGAATCGCACGCAATATTACATGACTCTCGCCTATCATTTCCCCAAATATTTTTTAATTTTTTTTCTAATTTGTACTCGCATGACTAACTGTTTAGTCATTTTTATTTGTGTGACTAAATAATTTTTTACCTGACGACCAAATTAGTCATTTATTTACTCATTTATAGCTGTGTTGCAAAAAATTAGTAGAATTTAGTCATTTTTAGTTCTTGTGACAAATTTTTAGTCACCTAGTCATTTATTTTCCAAATTCTACTAGTGTTACTTACCTCTATCGTATTTTTTTTCTCCGCCATATTCACATATGTCACAACCCTCGAGATTTAGGGATCTGATGTGGGTCCCTTTCCCTTGTATTGGTTGGGTGACAAGACTGGATCTAGCAACAAGGCTTGCTCCTCTCTATTCAATGCATCCCGCAGCAAAGTCTTTTGCTCTGGAATGGATAGGATGTCCCACAGAGATACATTGGTGGGAGCCTTCTTCAATTGCTCCACCACATTAAGTGTTCCAATTGGTAGGACCTTTGGTTTGAACGGGGGTGCTTATTTTGTTTTAGGGAAAGGATAGTCTACCACAAGAAGACTAAGAACCCTATCCACGGCTCTTGGTTGTAATTGTGGTACTTATAGCTAAGGCCGCTATGGTTGTCAGGCTGGTGGTGCCAATGGTACGTATGGCACATATTCTCCAGTGAACCTTGTCTTTGATTTGGTGTTATAGTCTGACTGTACTTGTGGTGTTCTCACGGTCAGGACTTCATTTGTGAACATTGATTCTTCTCCCTCCATCTAAGAAAAGGGTACTTGGTTGGGGGAGATATCCGCTTCTTGCTCCAGGGACATTCTCTGCATCTAAGCACTAAATATAGTATTCTCAATCCCAGGGGATTGGTAACTTTTGGCATCCGAAGGAATTCCGTGACTTCTTTGTTCTGCCACCCTTTGTTGAAGATTTCCCCACAATTTTTTTTGAGTCATATGGGCATCATTACACAAAAAACACCATGCATTTGTATCTTCTAGAAGGTTGTTTTGACCTGGAATCAAGTCCTTGCTTGTGTTAGCTTTGACCGTTTGTAATGGAGTGGTCACCAAGACCATATATCTTGATGTTTGTGGTTGGTTACTCCCTCTTGGAGCTCCTTGGTACATATTATGCTGGAAAGGTGGTCTCCCTCCTTGATAATTTTGTGGGGGGGCTTTGGAGGTGTTTCTTGCTGTTGCCGAATAATGACAAGCTCATTTTTGAAAGTCCTCATGAAATTCTTCATATCAATGACATTTGTGGCCAACGAAGAAGAGCCTAACATGCTTGGTTGTGTATTCAGATACACATACATCGAAGGTGGCAGCATGGCCGATGTGTTAGGGAGTGAAGCAAGCATACTAGGGGCTACCTCCTCTTGTGTTCCACCAAAGATTTCTAAGAACATCAACATTGACGATTGTGGCAGTAGCTTCCCAACATCTATCAAACTGTTATGTGCTCTCATAGCTCGATCATATGCGTCGAATAGAGTATCACCCCCAAGAGATTGCACCATAACGGTGATGTATGAATTGAAAGCATTTAGATAGAACATGAATGCCATGGTTGTTGGAGGTCTAGCTATTGTAAGGATTCTTTGCCAAGTTTTATGGAACCTAGTGTTAAAATCTATCATGTAGCTTCCTACTAATCTCTCTTGATTGTTATCAGCTACTGCAACAAGGATGAGTGATCTCCTTTCTCTGAAAAATGCTCAAAAGTATTTCCTCCAAGATCATCACACAAGCAGACGGAATTGGGGGCTAGGGATATATACCAATCTTGGGCCTACCCTTTAAAGGATACGGCTAGTAATCTGAGGGCAATGTATTTCTCTATGATGTGAAATCTACAAACATCTGTAATATCTTAGAGGTATTCAGAAGTCATTTTGAAATCTTCCCCGATAAAATTCAAGATTACTTTAAGGGCATTGGCGGGGATGGTAGGCCACCCATCTGGAGGGGTGGATGGAACTAACGAACTGCCACCATCCCAAGTCACAAAATTTATAGGAGCTCCTTGGAGATCCATCAGAAACAAACCTCTATGGACTAGGTAAACAGGTATTCTAATTTGAAAAGTTTGACCACCTGGAGGGGTAGATAAGGCTCTAGACTCTAGACTAGCACTCCTAACTCTATTGCTTCTGACAGGTGATACATAACCTGTGGCTTGTCTCCTAGGGGCTAAAGAGGGTAATTGAGAATATTGGAAATTTCCTCTAGACAATGCCCTAGTCTAGACCTTGGGCATAAGTTTGCTAGCCCCTTCTATTAATCTGATTCAAATGTCTCCTCAAGGATGGGTATCAAACACTATGAAAGATCCTAGTTCCACCGGGCATCCCAAAAAAAGAACTATTAATCATGAAAGCTTGTGCTTCTCCTGAATAGCCTTGTGGGAAATTTAGTGAGTGGGGGACCTGATTGTGCCTCACTGAATAACCTTTAGGATTTTTAGAGAAGTTGACTCTTCTTTGGTATTTTGGAAAAGGGAAGAGGAAATGCAGAAAGAAAACTAAATGCGGTGATGTGACAATGCTTTTACAACATTTCAAAGACCCTGAAAAGCTCCAATTTCTAATAAGGTGAACACATAATGCCACAAACTCTTCATTGTTGGAAGGAGAACAAGCGACTAAGGCCAATGTGGGCACAAAGTAGTCATTCAAATCCTCCCATGGGAAGCACCCATTAAGGTTCAAACAAAAAAAGGATTTACTCGAAATCAAACAAAATACTTTGGATCCTTACAGAGCTATTCCACTTGACAACATAATATGAAACCGACAAAACTTTAATAGGAGAATGAAAGAGTATTATAACATGATTTAATTCCTAAAATTCTAGGTTAGAAGATCATAAAAGCTAACAATTGAAAATCGTATACCAAGACTTATGTGCAGAAGTAAATAAACACAGAGCATTCAATGTATGTGAAATAGAGAACAAAGTGTAAAACAAAGGCGACATGAGCACGATCTAATATCAATTTTCTTCCTCTATTACTTAATATTGCAGAATAATGGAAATGCTAATGTCAAATAATGAATCTGAATAATTGTCTTGACATCAATTACAAAAGAGGGACAAGACTCTATAAGAAATCCTCTATATCCTATTCTAATGTTGGTAATCTATCTATATATTGATCAATCTATCATCCACTATTCATATCTCTATCTACAGAGGCTCCTAGAAAATTCCCTTTTATAAAACAAGGGAAGCATACAAGCATCAAGAACTTTGTGCCACCAAAGCTAGAAACCCTAACAGGTGTCACCATCAGACAACCTCAAAATCTAATAAAAAATTGGATCTGATATGATAATAAAATTAGAGATGCTTCAATATTGGTAATAGGTATAACAACTCGATAACCCAGATCTCCTAAGAGCTTCGTGCAGGTCTCCCTGTCAAGAGGAAAATACAATCGTAAATGCTTGTCTAAATCTGATCCGATCTTTTGTAGGTGATAATGGTGATGTCAAAAGGAAAGGTTGACTCTAATAGTTGTAGAGGAAAAAAACACGTTGCCACCCAATATCATCCCTGAAGGTATAGCCCCAAAAGGTGAAGAAACATTCCCAATAAAAGATGGACGACATGGCAAGCTAGCAAGCATTTTTGAAAATTTGAGAGAGAAGCTAGAGGAAAATCCATGCAAGGCGGCCACGTATACAGCTTCGAGCCTGAAAAGAAAGAGAGCCCCGAAAAGGTAGCGCAGCTACTGTGTGGCATAATCACGTACCTTTTCGCAAAAATTATCCCGCAACCTCCAAAAAGACGCACTGAAGTGACATGTGGTGAGACAAAATCAAAAGCCGAAAGAGTGAGGGCTCTGAGGCCGAAAAGAACAAAGCAACGGAAACAACATACTTAAAGAGCAAAAATGTTCCACATATACCATGTATAATAAGTAAACATGTAATAAGGTATACATATTGAAAAGTAAAAATATTTAGAAGTAAATTAAAATAAATGTATATTTGAAACACATTAATTTAAATTATTAATATTGACAATAAATGAAAATTTCAAATGATGTTTGTGAAATGAAATGAGAAATAAAGCATTTTATTTTTACAACTACAATGAGAATAATTTTAAGATATCTAAAATCTAATTATTTAAGATATTTTATTTTGAACTACAATGATAAATAATCTTAAAGCTATACAAGGGTGGTGGACCTAGCTTGATTGGCTAAAGCATTTTGTTGCCACTCTCTCCGTGGTACCGGAGGACGTGTCATGTCAGCGCTAGGTAAAAAAAAATTGATAATTTCATCTTATTTCACTAAATTAAATATATACTAATAAATTTATTTTGATTTATTTCAAATATATAAAATATTTAATATTTATATTAAAATTGATTAAAAAACTTAAATGAATAATAAAAATTTACTAAAAAATTCAAAAAATATATATATATTTAAAAATTTATTCTTTGAAAAATACTAAATTATTATGACCATTCATCACTTTTAATCTAAATACTTAATAAACACATTTTATAAAATAAATAATCATAATAAAATTAATAAATACAATTTTATAAAATAAATAATCACAATTTTATTCGTACATTTAAAAATTAACTTAATCTTTAAAAAAAACTAAGATTAATCCACCTTCATTTAATTAAATTATCTAAAACAAATAAATATTTAAATCTTAAAATTAGTATTTTAAAATGTTAATTTTTTTCAATTTTAGAAAAATAGTTTAAATCTCGTGAATGAATTAATTTGTCTATATGTATATAAGCAATAAAAATATAATGATGTGAAAAACAAATTAGTTAATTTATATTAAGTGAAAATAAAAAATTTAAATGATATTTGTAAAAATAAATAAGAAGAAATAAGTATTTTGTTTTTAGAGTTATAATAAATATAATTTTAATTATATAAAATTTAATTACTTACATATCAAAAGTAGATACTATTGAAGTGTTTTTCATTATCAAAGAAATGATAATTGTAAAATTAAATGAAGAGATATAAGACATTTTATTTTTGAAACTATTATAAAGAACAAACATAATACTACTCAAAATTTAATGATTTGTGTATTAAAATACATTGATGTGTTTAACATTTAAGAACTATAACAAGCATTAAACTATATACAATTTAGACATACATAAATAGCATATCAAACTTGCACTTAATGAAAATCTTTAGAAGTGCGTAACTATTCTAAAACCCATACATGAATAAATAATATTATAAAAAATTAAATAAACAAAAATTATTATCATCATTCATTGCTTTAAATTTAAAGGTTTAATAAATACAACTATTGAAGTAAATAAATAAAAATTAATTAATCTCTATATATGCATTTAGAACCATTAAACATTTAATGGCGTATATATATTGAGAAGTGAATATTTTTCCCAATTAAATTAAAACAAATGTATATTTGGAACACATAATTTAGATTAAATAATATTAGTTGAAATTTGAGAAATGAAAATTATTTTTGTGAAATTAAATGAGAGATGAGACATTTTGCTTTTAGAAAGATAAGACATTTTGGTTTTAGAATTATATTGACAAATAATATTAATGTTATGCAAAACTTAGTTAGTTAGGTATTAGAAGTAACTACTTTGATTGTCATTTAAAAATTAAAAGACATTAAAGAAATGATATTTTGTCAAATTAAACAAGATTGTATTTGTGAAGTTCATGTCAAATGTTGGCAAGCATATTTTTCTTATTTTCTTATAAACAATTATTTTCCTTTGTATGGGCAGACTTATTAATAACAAAACTTTTGTTTCTTGAACAACAATGTCTATTATTTCTAGGTTAGGATTTAATTAGGCTAAAATTTTGAGTTCAATTATGGTTATTGTTCATTATAGTTAAAGTCAAGGTTCAATTAAGGTTGTGATTTAATTAAGGTTCAAAGTTAAGGTTAGAGTTCAATTAGGGTTAGGGTTCAATAAATGGTTAATTAGAATTAGGATTAGGGGTAGGAATTCATTAGGGATAGGGTTACAATTACATTAGGGTTAGGTTTCAATGTTGGTTATGGTTTAATAAGGGTTAGAATTTAATTGGGCTAAACGTTGGAGTTTAATTAGGGTTACTATTCACTTGGGTTAGGGTAAGGGTAAGGATTAAAATTCAATTAAGGATGTGATTCAATTTAAGTTCAATTAGGGTTACTATTGGGTTACAATCAAAGTTTAGTTAAGCTTATAATTTATTTAGAGTTCAAATTTAATGTTATAGTTCAGTTAGGGTTAAGGTTCAATTTAGTTTAGGGTTAAATAAGTTAGGTTTAAGGTTAAATTACAATGAGCATTATGATCTATAGATCTTCCTAGATTAGCAAGGCATGCAATTATCATCATGTGATAAGTCACAATGAGGGATAATTTGTTGGAGGATATATTTTCATAAGTTACATATCAAACATTTGATAGTACTTGAAGTCTAAGAGATTATTCATTTCATACATTATAAAATGATTATAAGTTGAGTCCAAACCCAGATTATCTTCTAAGACTTGACATCTAATTACATGGGAGATTGAGATTAAATGATATTGTAGAGGAATTTATATTTATAGCTCAAGGTCTTTTAGAAAGATTTATTTCTTTTTATTTTCTTCTCAAACAAAGTTCTCATCTAAAATTTAAAAAATCTATTATTTTTAAGTTAGCATGTTTTATTTTCTTATAAATAAATATTTATTCAATATATTTTCTATAAAATAAGATAAAAATCTATTATTTTAAGTTGCATGTTTTATTTTCTTATAAATAAATTTATTTTTTTTTGATAGTTTTCTTATAAATAAATATTTATTCAATATATTTCTATAAAATAAAAAAATTAAAAATATTTTTTATTATTTTTAATATTTTTATAAACAAATAATTTTGTAAAGCTTCATACAAAGTTACCAATACTTTTACAATATATTTCTTTATAAATAAATAATTTTATAAAGTTCAGTAAGTTTGGTATTATAATTTAAAGGGATTTCTTTTGTATAAAAATCTATGCAATTTTCATAAATATTAGTTTAATTAATTAATTAAATTAAATATTATTGTAATAAAAAGACTAACTAAATATGAAAAAATTAAATGTACAAGTATTTAGTTCTAAATTTAATGAAGATGCTATTATACATATATTAGAAATGTATTTTTTCATAATTATGAATTTGATTGTGTACTATTTTGTTTCATTTATAATGTCATCTAAGTGATTTCTATGTATGTGTACTTTAACTTGAAGTTTGGATCTAAATTTGTAACTCACACATTGGATCTCACTAAATTATATTGTTTGAAACTTGTTTGTCTTTATGTATGTGCTCTAAATTTGATAGGGAACATGTGTTGTTTACAAAATACCTTTAAGAAATCTATTGAACTGTGATGGTCATGTTCTCCTTAGTCAATTCAAGAACAATAAACTAAGGTTGAGAAAAATAGTTTGCAAGAATGTAATATGCTACTAGAATAATGATTTAATGTTGATGTAATAAGATTATTTTTATTCTTTGATTCTCCTAAATGATTCATTTTCATTAAGGTTAAATTCCTTAAATATTCCATCCTAGAATGCAAATTGATAATTCATATTTTAGTTGGCTCACAATGGTTAAATAAAAAATACAACATGGATTTGAATTTTGAAATTTAAATTTAAAATGTTAGGTTTCATATTTACAAATATAAATCCTTTCTATAATTTATATCTATATTATTTGTTTTATTTTTTTAATATATTTATTTTATTTGTGTATGTAACTTTTAATTTTAATTTTGAGAAAGTCATTTCAATATTTTTTAAAATTTAATTTTAAAAAATTATAGATTTATTTGTTACTTATTTTAGAAATATTATATTATTAATATTTGACATGTAAATTATTGTGAAAATTAAGAAAAATGTTAAAAAATGATTAATAGATTTAAATTAATTATTAACAAATTTGATATACAAATAATTAAAAAGATATACTTATATAATAAATTAAGTAATATATAATTAATATTTATGTCATATAATATCATACAAACACTAAAATCTAAACAATATATTATAAATTTAATTTTTTTTAATTTTTTAATCTAAAAAATATAAGAATAAATATATAAAATATCTAGATTACATAATTATAGGGTCAAAATAACTTTTCAAAACACAAGAATAATATTAATATAAATTATATTCTCCAAAATCTTTATAAAGTAAAATATATCTATATATATATATATATATATTTCTTAAAAATTCATTTGACAACAATAAATATGAATTTTGGCAACCAATTTAAGTGGACATGAATGTTCTTGAATTTTGGTATGAAGAAGAACGTAAAATATTTCATTAACAAAATGTTTTCCTAGGAATCAAGAAAATATTCAATGCTAATTTCAACAGGCTCATGATGAAAGGGATTTTTAATGAGTGGGATCTATTTTAGGGTGGAGATACTTGTGGAAGGAAAGATACGCGTTCAAGGAAAGACCAATTTCAAGGAAGTGGATGATGTAGCTCATAATGCTTTAGGTGATATACAAGATTTTATAGAAAAATCATGTGTTCTTTTTATTCGAGGAAGAAATTGCCCCCATAATAGAAATAAACCTGTTAAATTGGAAGCCAAATGTCACTCCATTTACTCTTATTGTAGGTTTTTTTTTTTTGCCTCTTTTTTGGAGAAGAATAATTTGTTGGATAACAATAGAGAAAAATTGTTTATTATCTTATTATGTTTAAAAAATGATCAATTTAAATCATTAAAATATTTGAAACTTTAGGGAAAAAAATTGAACAATATTTTCACGTTTTAAATTAGTCTAAACTAGATAATTTATGAACAATATTGTCATCTAATTATAAGGAACATCAAATTATGTGTAACTTCCAGTACATGATTTTTAGAGTCCATAATATTATAGCGTGCCATCTAATTATAAGAAACATCAAATTATGTGTAACGTATAGTACATGATTTTCAGAGTCCATAATATTATAGTGTGTCATCTAATTATAAGGAACATCAAATTATGTGTAACGTATAGTACATGATTTTGAGAGTCCATAATATTATAGTGTGTCATCTAATTATAAGGAACGTCAAATTATGTGTAACTTCTAGTACATGATTTTGAGAGTCCATAATATTATAGTGTGTTGTTTCTGGTTTTGACTATGTGAATTCTTCTCTCTTGTCTTGCTATCTTCTGATTATGGATCATAACATTTGATCCTAAATGTCTATGAAAAAATGTACAGTCAAAACAGAAACAACACACTATAATATTTAATTTATTTTTATTTTTTAATATTTATATTAATTTAATTACAAAGAACTTAATTAATAACACAAACAATTATAAAATTTTACAAAAAAATATTCAAAATAAATAATATTTGATTTCTAAAAAAAAAAATTATCCAAAAAAATTATACAAAATATACACAGTAAAATCTAGAAAAACACACTAATTAACAATATGGATTGTGGAAATCTAATATCTTTAATTAACCATTTATCACTTTAAATTTAAATATTTAATAAATCATAAATAAATAAAAAAGAACAATTTTATTTGTATATTATCAAAAATAAAGATCAACCCTCCTTCATTTAACCAAATTATCTAAAATAAATAAATACAAAAACGTAAAGAAATTAAAAATATATATAATTTGAAGAATATAATTTAAACTTCTATTGTGTGGGATGAATTATTTATCTATATGTAATATGTTGAAAAAAGAAAATATTTTTTAAAATTATTTTTTTCAAATTATATTTTAAACTTATAATGAAGAAAAATGTTTAGAAATATCTAATTATTATGAAATCTATAGAATTGATCTTAATTTGTTAAATTATCTTTTTATTATTAAAATTTAGCCTATTTTGATGTACTTTTAAAATATATTTTTAACATTTATATTAAAATTAATTAAATTTGTTAATAATTTACATAAACAATTATAATTTTTTATTAAAATATTTTTAAAAAAATTATCATCAGTATTCATTATTTTAAATTTAAACATTTAATAAATAAAAATTCAAAGCATAGAGAATAATCCTCCTTCACTTAACCAAATTACCTAAAATAGATAAAAGAGAATACTAATTTCTTTTTTGCTTAATTTTAGGAAAGTAACTCAAAGTTCATGGGTGGAACGAATTAATTTATCTATAGACAAGTAATAAATATGCAATAATGTGTATGTATTAGAAAGTAGTTCTTTTAACCTAAATTAAAATAAATGTATATTTAAAATATTTTATTTTAGATAAATTAATATTAGTTGGAAATGAGAAATTAAAATTATATTTGTAAATTAAATGAAGAGAGATAAGACATTTTGTTTTTGATCTATAATGAAAAATATTTTTAATACTATTGAAAATTAAATCATTTTTAATACTATTGAAAATTAAGTTGTAGATATCTTTGATGTTCTTGCAATTTAGAAGGATAGGTGTGAAACTAAGTTAAAATTCATGGGGTTGATATGGATGATTGCGTACTTTTGTCACCTTGCTTACTCATCTCTATGGTCTACTAAAGGATAAGTACTAGTGGTATATAAAATATCTTAGAAAATTGGTTGATAAGGATGCTCAAGTTCTACTATCAATGCCCTTGTTTATTAGTTTTAGAGCTTTGCAAGTGAAACATCCTAGATGATTCTAATATAACTATTGAATCCTTTTAATGTTCCAAAAAATTTAAAAAATCTACAAATAAGTGCTCCTTGTAGTGACGTGATCTAAGATTTGCTTATTTCCACCTAACATTTAAATGTTCCCATGAATGTCTTTAAATTCCAAGACATCAAATAGTTGCACAAAAATATTTTTATTTAAGAGCTTATTTTATTTTACTTCATTGTTAATTGAAGAATTATTTTATAAGTACATAAGTTATTCTATAATCATTTTCCTTTGTTGGAGAGTTGTTTTTATTTACTTACAAGATATTTATAGTTACAATTTTTTTTAAATACATGATTATATTTATGTGTACAATCAAATCCATGCCTTGTTATCATTGTATAAAACCTTTCAACATAACTAGTAAATATTTTTTTATTATGGATAAAAGTGAGTTTTTTAGAAGGGCCCAAATCCTTATACAAACACAAAATAGAAATCCCAAATGAAACAATTTTATAAAAAGGTAATGGGAGACAAAGTTGTGGCAAGACAACACACCAATAGCTACACTAGTAGAAAAGTATCAAAAACTACATCAAGGTCTTCTAGTTGGGGCATAGGAGAAGACCCATCCTCCAAAGATTTAGAAGCATTAGAATCAAAAGTTAGATGGGAGCGAGGGGCATTTTGCCACCAAGAAGATGAGTCCAAAACCTTTTGGTAAATATAAGGGCAATCTAAAATAGGAAAGCACCATCTACAATTGAAGGGGAGACCCTCATAATTGAGAGACTAAGTTCAATTCTACAATCTACAAGACTATGTACCCAAGAATAGCCTTGGAAATGTCAATGTCCACCAAGATATGGTCATAGGATAATGGACATAGTTTGAAGTAGAGTTGACCTTTAAAAAATGACCTATAGTGTTATCAATAGCCTCAAAATAAGATTCATGCCAAAAGTGGAAGAAAATTGGACATCCTGATCCAAACCAACATGATATTGAGAAAATTCATTAAGAGGGTTGAGAGAGGGAAACCAAGGCTTGAGCAAAAGAGAGTGTTGGCCCCATATCCAAAGCTTTTCATCCATCACCACATCCTCGTTAAAGGTTGAATCAAAGGATGCAATAATTAACCCCTTAGCAAGAGATTAAGCTCAATTATGCCCCCAAAGAGAGGCTTTTGGTTCTCCAAAATGCATTTATACAAATCAAGGTGATAAGACCATAGTTGGCTAAATCTACAAATCAAACCTCTTTTCCGAAAATATTCCTCATTATAAATCACATCATATTCGAGGAACACAAGGGAGGATTGAGCATAATGAAGAGGCACAACCTTGTCATGCAAACTAGGGTGACATAGTCATATGGCTTGTAGTTCTACCAATAGCCATTATGAATGAACAAGGGGCAACACCCAAACCTAGCGCAAGGCATACACCATGAATAGTTTGTACTTGTCCCAACCATACCAATCATAGCCACATACGAAACAAGGGATTCACAAATCTTAAATCTTGTCCCAACTAAGGAAACAACATTGTCAACAATGGGTGACGAGAGCAATAAAAGGTCTACATGAAAGGCAAAACATAACACAAGGCCCTTAATGCCCACAACATCCACAAAACCAAACACATGAGAACATAAATCATCCCCACACCACAAAACATGCAAAAGGAGAGATGGCACATCAACATTCTAACCAATTAAAAAGGAACCATTGATGAAGAAATGTATAGGGATGGATTATCAACCGCCACAACAATCAATGCAAAACCACCAACACCTACAATGACACTATACATAACATTGATAACATGCACATAACTAATAAATACTAGTTTTTAAATTCTCAAATAAAGATATAAAACGTAAACCAATAATAAATCATAATATGAAAAAAAAAAATTAAAATTGAAGAAAAGTAAAACAGTTTTTTTTTAAAAATACCTTATATATAACATTCCGTCCAAATAAATCCAAATGGAATATTGGGTACGCAAATTTCGCCAAGACATTAATTTGAAATGCATGCAAGAAGATGCAACCGTATTTATAGAATAGATGATAATCGTAGAGAAGATACCCAAAGGTGAAAATATTATTTTATAGAAAGTGATTTTTTACGCAACATTTAAAACGTATTAACGAGATTCTTTGACGGTACTGCAGTCCTGACGTAGAATACTAAAATCTGTCATTAAAAAAATACTTTGAACAGAAAAAAAAAATTGTATTTTCAAAATTATAAACTAATGTTAAAAGGACCAAGACATTACTAGAAATAAGAGAATGTGAAGAGACATGTTCCTAGGTGAAAAATAGATACACGGTCAAATATTACCTAAAAAGGGGTGTGTACATTTTCCTCGTCCCCACAATTGAACCTATATCCTTAGGAATTAACTTTAATTTAAGGTCCGTTATTCTTTCCATTTTAACACACTTCTACGCATTACCCTCAATTCGTGTATGGCATGCAAGCAAGCTAAACCATGGACCTTTTACAATTATATATATTTTATATTACAGCTGTCCGACAGACTCCATTCTTTGCCATGACAGAAAGATAAGAATGTAATAAAACTAAATACTATAATCACATGTGGGGCAGGATTTCATTGGACTTACATGTTGTATTTTAATGGTCAATTCTTGTGCGTGCAAGGGAAACAAAACACAGTGGTAGAGGCCTTTGCATTGTGAAAACAAAACAATAATCATTTTTTGATCATAGTCATCTGCCTCAATTGGAGACACCATTCAAAAACTAGTGCTACAACAGTCATCATTGCTACAATTTATACATGCATTAACTCCTCTCTCTCTTGTATGGCAGATGTGTGGATGCTGATTCTTCATCCTCTAGCCATAGATATATACATGATCGGCCAGGGCAACCTGCAATGCAATGGCATTTTAAGTCAATATGCTAAGCAGAAGTTTAAAGAAGTGTGGGATCCTCATCTTTTGGCCCTCTTCCTTGACTTTGAAGGTGTTGAGTCATCTGCTTTTTTTGCATGCTTTGGAGGCCTTCCAACCCCTCTTTTCAGAGGAGGTGGATCTGATTCCTGCTCCTCTTGTTCCTTCTTCAGTGCCCTGCTTCCTTGGACAATGTTGCCAAATGGCTTTTTGGGTTCATCATTGCTCTTTTGGGAACTGTCCCTCTTGGCTTCATTGTTGACAGCCTTCCTAGGATCCTTGTCAGTGCCAGTGATCCTTTTGGGTTGAAAGTTGCTTTGATAGCTCTTCACAATGTTGTCTCTCACTTTCTTCCCCTGTCCTTCTGCTACAATCCTTGACCCATCTTTTAACTTTTTTATATTCGTTGCTGCTTCAGATTTCTGTGGTGTCTCTGCATCAGGCTTGGGTTTTGGTTTTGGAGGTGCAGAGGAAGCTACATCTGTGGCATCCTTGGGTTCTTCGAGCTTATTGTTTTCTTGCTTTGTCTCGTTGGTGTCCTCATCTTTGGCAGATGGGAATTGTTCGTAGTTCAATCTTGCAGATCTAGGTAGCCCTGTAGTAGTAGTTGCTCTGCCCCCACTTGCTAACCTTGTATTCCTCCTTTTGCCAGTGGAAGTGGGATTGAACTTGCTTGCATTTGAATTGGGCTCTGAGGGTTTTCTGGGCTCTCTCTTCCTTGTGGATGGGCCTTCCTGCTTTAGCAAAGCCTCTGTCTTGAATATGGTTTCCATCTCCTTCGTTGCAAGCTGTCTAAGAACCCAGGCAGCTCCATACTCCTGAGAGGATTTGGGGTAGTACACCAGTGCATTGTTGAAAATCAGCAGCAAATCGCGGAAGAATTCAAGGCTGCCAGAGTAGGTTCCTTCCTCTAACCTTGCCCTTATCATTCCCAAATCCATGTGCCTTCTGATCATGTTTCTGTATTGCTGCTTGCTCTGCAAAACAATCATAAGGACAGTGTTATGAAAGATGAAGTACTAGATATAATTACTGCTGCCAACTTCAAATTATTTGTTTATAAAAGATACATGCAATGTTATGAAAAAAATCTAGTGTTCATTAAATACTGGCATCACTAAATTGAACAATGAAATCTTCAACCGAACGAAAACAACAACCGGAATGTGCATCCGGTCATTATCTAGGTCTAGATTGATCTAGCGGCCGATATTATCGGGCGTCATAGTCAGATAGATGAAAACCACCATATTGAGTTGAGTTGTACGGTGGAGATGTTGTCTAGTAGATCTTTGGGATCAAGGGGTAACGTAAAGACCAGTTGCTTTGTTCAAAGTGAGGATGTTCTTGTGCTATAGAAATGAGGAAACAATTGGCACGTTTTAAACGGAGCAATTGTTTGGTAGTATATTTTTCCTAATTAATTAATTAATGATGTGGAGTCACACCCTTTTAATCTTTGTTTCTAACCATTGTTTTCAAAAGAAGTTGAACACAAATAGTTAAACCAAAATTAGTGGTCCTTATAAACTCCTAGTTTAGTGGTTAAGGCGAAGACCACAACTACTTGCTCTCCTAGTTTAGTGGTAAAGGTGAAAACAACTTAAAAGTTAGGATATAATTACAAGGTGAATTCTTAGGAATAAAAGGTGAGCAATTGATGGCAAGGTGGAATAAACACCTAGTGATAAAAGGTAGAGAGTAATCGTGCATGGCTTTGATTTAACCTATAAGGTGGAGTCATAATTTAAAGAGATACGGTTTAATTGGAAGGTGGGGTGGGTGTCTAATGGGCCATAGCTAAAGGGGAATTGAATACCCAATCAGACATGACGGCAAATATATTATATATAGAGCTCGTCCGCGTTTTACGAATAAAGAAAAGTAGTTTAAACGTAGAGTAAAAAGGGTTGGGCGATTATTTCAAAAATAATGGGTGAATAAACGTTTAGCCGTAGAAAATAGGGCAAAATCCTTAACGAATGTAATATCATTTCATTTTAAGGGCGGAAAAAGAAAACTGATTCTACGAGTAAGATTGAATATTTTAAATAAGAAATTAATAGGGCAAAATCCTTATCAAATGTAATGTCATTTCATTTTTTTAAGGGCGGAAAAAGAAAACTAATTCTAAGAGTAAGTTTGAATATTTTAAATAAGAAATTAATAGGGCAAAATCCTTATCAAATGTAATGTCATTTCATTTTAAGGGCGGAAAAAGCAATCTAAATCGAAGAGTAAGTTTTGAATATTTAAATATTAAATTAAATTCTCGATAAGTCAAATGGGCCCTACCAATGAGACAAGCACCTCAAAGTCAAAGAAATTGAGGTTAATGGGAAGCGAATAGTTGTATAGGGAAAGTGCAGTCACACGGGCGATCATTAGATAATATTATGTAATCTTAAAGACAATGAGGGGAATTATCTTGAAGGATTCATTTTCCTTCCTAATTGTATGGTAGAATTGTGGTTCAAAGATTAAAAAGGTAAAGAGCAACCTGGCGGCTTGTTGAGTGAAAACATGTGCATTCCACATAAAACATATAAGAAAAAAAGAAACAAGGAGAGAAACCATAAAAAAGAAAAGCAACCTGGCTTTCAAGTTTATGCTTGAAGAGAGGTCCAAACTTGTGACTAGAGAGGGACCTTAAGCACTCCAACAAAGGCAACAATTTCCCAGGAACCTTGGGCTCCCTTCTGTTCCTTCTGCTCATAGGAGAAGTCTCAATCTCCTCAGCCCCCTCCCCTTCCATGTGACTGTCCCCTGACGACCTGGCGGACATGTAATCTTCATGGCTGCTACTCAAACCCTTGCCGCTGTCTCGGGGCGGTAACACAGAGCTTAGCACATCGCTGTCCACAACCCGTTTGTCTTCTTCCATGGACTCGCCGCTGCCTTCTTCCTCGGAGCTCTCAGAACGAACAACCGAACCCTTGTTGCCCTGCTGATTTCTTCTCCTTCTGAAGCTTTTCTCAGACGCATTCGTGTCCACGGTCTGCAAGCCCGAGTTTTCCGTGCACCCATCGATGTCATGATGGGCCGCAGGCGTAGCGTGCGCATCCTCGGGCGTGTGCTTGGGAAGCTCTGCTTCTGAATCTATGGCGGCCTTCGGCTGGTGAGGAAAACCAGCCCAGGCGTTGGCCCTGGGCCGCCTCGACCGTTGCTTGGACCGCAAATTGGCCCTCTTGGACTCCACAAAATCGTGCAAAGGCTTCCTGTTCTCCTCATCCGCCAATGTCTCAGAGCTGCCATAGAATGAATCCAGCGGAGATGTCGGGTGATGAACAGGAGGAGGAGGAGGAACAGCAGGGAGGGGATTTGGGGCCACCTGGGCCTCCTGCGGATTCGAACCTGCCACCTCCGCTCGATCTGGATCCGCAGCAGCGGAGGCAGAAGGAGCTGTTGCTCGTTCCTCCGCGCTTGTCTCGCGGACAGGTGACGGATTCGATTCCCGATCTCGCACCCCTCCTGCGTTCTGAATTCCGTCAGCCTTATCAACTATCCTTGCAGTGTCGGTGGTGCCTTCACGCTTCCTCTCAGGCGTCCCACACGCGGCCATCTGTGCGCCATCCGCTAACTCGGTAAAGCTTCCCGCGGAGGATCGATCCTTGGACCTCTCCGAACACGCCTTCGAACCCCCTCCCTTTCCACCACCGCTCTTTCCGCTCTCACCCTGCAGCCTCTCCAGCCTCGATCGCAGAGACCTGCAAAACACCCAAGGTCAGACGTATACACACAATATATACATCACAGCCATGGCATATACACACAGCACGCACCCAATTGAGTCATCCGAGCGCTGCAGCTCCCTCCGTAACTGCGCAACCCTGAGGCGCCGCAGCTCCTCCAACCACGACGTCCCGCTACACCTGCCATTCATTCAAAACGTGATTTAAAATCGAAAAAACATAAAGAGCCAAAATATCATGTCATAAATTGATCGCGCCCAACTTACTCGAATCGCCCCTGCAACGCATCGTACTTGGCCTTACAAGCCTGCACAAAACACACACACACACAGAATCAGTGACTCGTCAAAAACACGCCTCCTCCGCCGAAACTCAACCATAAAATGCGACGCACCTCTGGAGAAAAGAAAAGGTATGGAAGCCTGGCTTGCAGTTGTTTGGATACCAACTCCCAATTCTGCGTTCCGTATCTCTCCACTGCGCTTCCCAACAACAATTCCTCGCATGTCCCCCACTTCATATTTTTCTCCATCGCCTCTCCTCCTCCTTTCTGCCCATTATTCAACTTCATCCCATCACTGCGCCACGTATTTTCTACGCAATCGAAACAAACAATCCCAGTCCCAATCTCAATCCCACCAATTTGTTCAAAACTCCCTGGACAGACCAGATCTAACCCCACCTCACCTCCCTTCCTTTCCTCAACCCCACATCCTCCACATCATCATCCATATAAACACATGATACCATATAATCATGATAAAACTCACCTCATCTAGCCAAGAACCCAACATGGGTGGTTACACTAATTGGTTCGTTAAAAATGAAAAACAACAAAAGAATAAACCCTATGCATTTATATTCCTCTACATTTCAAAATTTATTAGAGAAAATGAAAAACCACCTAAGACCCCTTAAACCGCCAATCTCCCATTCCCTGATAGGGCAATGGAGAAACAGGTGGAGAAGAATCAAATGGAAATAATACAAGGCCAGTTCGCCGCTTTAATATATCCACCTTCCCTTCCCTTCCCTTCCCTTCCCTTCCCACTCCCCACGCCACGCCACAAGACAACCCAAATATTATTTTAATCGCCACTCCTTTTTCTCTCTCTCTTGTGAACGAGTTTGAATTCCTTCTCTTCCCTAACGATTTTGTATGCCTCGTTCCTAATTAGATCTTGTGTTCCGCGGAATTTTATTTATTTTATTTATTTTATTTTATTCTTTATTTAATTAAAGAAAATTGAGAATAGTGAAAGGGGGACCGGCGGGTTTCGTTGTACGATCTTTGAGTTTTCCCTGTTTTTACTTTTTCTGCCGCTCCCACCTTCCCTTAATTTTCTCGTTCCACCCACGATAAATAAGAAGTGTTTTTGGGAAGCATTTATTTATTTTGGCTCCAAGTGCAAGCCGGATCATATTCATTGCCGGTTTGTACTCAAAATTGGATCAGATTATTCAACGGAGGATTCTGCCCGGACATTATAAGGCCCTTAGCTCAATCATCATTCCCCTGGTTTCTAAAGTGGTAATTAATGAACAATTCTTTATTCAAGTACTTAATTTTTTCTAACATAATTTAATCTAGCAATCACACAATGAGTATGAGGATGATGATTGTATTTGTTCAGTTCAGTATTTTTGGTATATAATGAGGTAATGTATGAGGTCAATTGTAAGGTCATTAAGCAAGTGGCGTTATGTGTGATCTATACTTTCATAGATGGGTGGCATCTTCAAATTGATTGTTTCTTTTTTTGCAAACAAAAATGTCGTATGGATGTATCCTAAGGAGTCGAGATCCTTGCAATCAATCATAAATGTGTCTTTTAAGTTCATGTGGTTATAGTCTAAAGGGTGATAGCAGCATAGGCATGTTGAAGGATAGAAGTAGAATTGTTTATAGTACTAGATTATTGGTAATTTGGAAATGTGTACTAGAAACCTTCAACTAGGAATGCTCATTACACCCAAAAATCAAATAAGAAGTCACTTGTGATCGCAGAACAAAGATAGTTTATATGAGGCTATATATAGGAGGATTTTTTTGTTCAAGCAAAGAAATTTTATATTTTACCCATAAATTGATTGAAGAAAATTGGTGGCTTAGTTTCTTTCATAAGGAATGTGGATCCACTGTGAGACTTTTATTTTATTTTTTAGCAAATTATTTGGATGTTTGCAAACACTAAATATCAAAAGTTACAATGATAAAGAAAAGTGAAACAATCACTAATATTGGAGGCCATACAAATGAGCTAAACATGTATGACTTAAAATTTGAGTTTAGATAGCAATATTCTTAAGAAAAATTTATATAAATTACATATATTTATGTCAAGTAATATCTTGCATATAACAACAAGAAGAAGATTTGATCCATTTGTAAAGATTGTGAAGCTCGTTATAAGAGGATACACAATTTGAAGAGCAATAATTTTTAATTAAAATTTTAAGAGATGGTTGAAAGTGTGTGTTAGTTGATATCTTTACATATGTTCCATAATCCGGTTTGGTAATTAATAACAATACACATGATCCAATTGTAAAGACATGTAAAGAAAAAATAATTTCTCTATCTACCTCTATATCTTTGTATCCCCCCTTTATGTATGTGTTCTCTATCTCTTTCATGCTCTCTCTCACTCTCTTTCTCTCCCTCTCTCTATCTCTCTTTTGATCTCTCTCATTAATTTAAATGTTATATTAAAATAATCATATATTTTATTATATTTATATATAATAATTTATACAATATAGAACTATAATTTAAATGTTTATGTTAAATAAATATATAGCTAAATAACAAATATATATTCAAACTTGTGCGAGGTAAAATTTATTAGAACAACAATGCTTCAATTTAAACCAATGGGTTTGATTTTTCTTCCTAATGTTACCATTTTCTTTCTTTTTCTCATCCTTAGGGGGTCATAAACAATTAACAAATCCTAGATAAACATAATATAATATGTATTAATAAATATAATTAAAATATAAATTTAATATATAATATATTTAATATTATATAAATTTATTGGAGCACCAATGCTTTAGTTTGAGCTAGTAGCTTTGATTTTTCTTCTAGTGGTCACCATTCTCTATCTCTTTTTTAAGCCTTAGAGGGTCATAAGTAATTAAGAAACCCTAGACAAACATAATATAATATATAGTAATAAATATAACTAAAATAAAAAATTAATACGTAAAATAATTAAATAAATATTAAACATATAATATATATAATTTTATAATATAATATTATATTAAGAATAAATTTACTAATTTATACTATATAAACTATCATGTATAAAAATAAAAATAATTATATTATATATTTGATATATAAAATAAATATAGTTTAACAATAAATATATATAAATATAATATATTTTATATTTTATATTAAATATAAATTATTTTTAAGTTTATTGCATGTATATCAAGTGTAAAAATTTGGTGGATGCTCATAAAGTATTTAACCACAAGAAATAATGAGACATTGTCACATAGAATATGATTACTATAGTGTTCAAAAGACATGGGTTTTCTCTTGAGGTAATCATATTATTTATCCCAATTCATAAAATATTATTTATCCCAATTCATAAAGTATGGAGGAATTTTAAGCAACATCTCTTATCATGATATTTTGATGGGTGATAGTGTCTCATGAAACATGATTATTACAGTCACACTAACACATGAACAAATGATAATTTCATGTATTTTTTAGACTTTGACAACTAGTATAAATTTAATTGTATTACACCATTAATATGTATTCTCAAGCATAGATAAGTCAAGTCAAATCATTCCCTCTCACAAAGGGAATGCCTTCTATATAAAAATATATTTGGACATGATCATGCTCTTTCCTAAGGGTAAATTTAGATTCCTTATAATTAACTTAGATTAAATTGAATAAATATTAGGAAGTGATAAAACATATAAAATAAATTATAATTTTAAGAAATTAATTGTGAAGGGTTATGGTATTTAGCTCTGAGATCAATGTAGATGAATAAGTTTGATGTTGTGTTAAAAAATATATTTTTTGAGATTGGAAAATAATCTATTTTTTATGTACTTCACATTAAAATTGGAACAATTAATCACTCTATTGTGGATTGTTCCCATGGCTCATGATCATTGTAGGTGTGGATATGTCCTAAGACACACGAACTTGATTTGAGCAATTGTGCACTTCTACTTTCTAATTCAACAAATTTCCTACTCTAAGATGAGTTTCAAATATTAATGATATTTAAAAATACCATGGAGTGATTATGGGATCATAAAAGTTATGTTCTCCTAGGTCAATCCCTTGATTAGAATGATTTATGATTGTGATTCAATGATCAAAGACAACACTCTACAATCATGCAAAATACTATGCAATGATGATGCAAGATTAAGTTCTTGTTAGTGCTTCAAATCAAAAGATTCCTAGAATGATGCTTCTAGCAATGCGTAGTTTTTTAATGAATAATAAATGGTGAATGAATGCACATTAAATTCTTTTGAATACCGAGACATAGAAATTGATTGTTTAAATATTTATCAATATATATCATAATAAGTAGAGTGGAATAAACAAGAGTCAACAATATTTGAAATGCAGATTTTTAAATTTTGGGTCAATTCTACATGGTGTGGGATCAACTTTGCATGCCACAAAATTGACATTTTTTTAGAAAAGTGATTTAATATCAAGTTGGATAATGGATGTGTGGGTTTAAGTGCATGTATGGACATTATAAATGGTAGATGGTAGGTACATACAAATGAGTGAGGATAGGGATGGGATAAGGATCAAATTTATGGGAATGTGTAAATGAAAAAGGTTGATGAATGAGGAAATAAGCTCAAGTTGACATAAGAATATACCATTCATCGATATGCAATTGTACCATTTATTGAAATTTTCCCAAAACTAAATAAGAATCAGCATGGGTTTGGAAATGTTACAATATACTTTCCCTTTGCTATGAGGTGCATGTGAATTCTATTGTGAACATGTACCTTAAAGTAAATGAGCACTCATAGACATGCATGTAAAGTAAATATTCAAACATAAAAGGATATTAAGGTCTATGTAAAGTAATGCACCCCACTAGATCTCATCATTTGTGTTCATCCTTTAGCATGTGTGCTCCATGGGAACTTAGAAAATAAAGAAAATATATGCAATGAGTAGCTTTTTTCACACAAGTAAAGGTAATAATAATTATAGGCCAAATTGTGGGCAGTTGGGAGGGCGCTCCTCCAAGCTAGCGAAGGGCTTCTAATGGGTCGGGGTACGTGGCCTCCATGTAGGGGTGTTTAAGCTAAGGTGGAAGTTGGAGGCTTTGAAGAGTGATAGGGTGGAGAGGACATTTAAACCGAGTACATGCCTTGGAGGATGTTAGTTTAAGTGTGTTCTTTAATGAAGGCTTCGTTCACAGTGAAGGATTTGCAAGACGAAAATTATGTTGCAAGGACAACTTTCTTACTTGGCAATGATTCCTCACTTGTGTGATGTAAGCATTGCTAGGCAAGTGAGGGAATTTTTAATGTGTGGAGGTGATGGAATGTTCAGAGTAATAACGCATTTTTGGTGATTGTCGTTGTGTTAACGGTGGTGGGTTGGTTGGTGGCAATTGCTCGATCTATAGTGTCATATGTGGGTAACAATGGTCGGGCACTCGAATTTTATAATTGAAGTCTCGGTGGAGGGTGTGGCATGGTTTGGAGCGGCTACTCCAATCTCTTTGAAGGCATCTTCAAGGTAGACAAAATTCTGCGAGATAAAGGACCAAAGGCTAAAGCGAATTTTTCTCAACATCGACCCTCTCACAATCGCAGTGGTTAAAATGATTTTGGGCACTACGCATCTCGAGCACAAGGAGTGTGGGAGGGATAACACACATATCTCCTTGAGGTTCTTGGCCTCTTTACTTGATAGTCATGTCCCTAAGCCAAAGGCGAAGGAGTTGTTGGTGAGGTTGTTCAGGAAGGGTTTGGTTGGTGGTGTGGAGGAGGTTCTAAAGTTAGCAATTTTAGACACTGGGATCTCGTGCCTAGATGATTTGAAGCTCTTGTGGGAGATTGATGAGGTAGTGAAGTTTTATCCATTTCTTTTGGACCTAAGCGGGGTGGCTCTCATGCGCCATCAGATGATTGTTGCTATTGCAGTCGAGTACCTTAAGGAAATGCTCGGTTTAATGGTGGTTGGTGGTTTTGAGTGGATACGGGACTTCGAGCCCTTTGCAAAGCTTAATGGGTTCCTAAAATTTAGTAATTTTCTTGGTTTTTGCAATTTACAGTTCTCGATAAGTATGTAAGTGGTTGCTCGAGCTAGGGTTTTAGGTTTTGACATTGGTTTTACAAATTTTAAAAATCTTATCTTTTTTATTGAAGTATCTGAAGGATGTATGGTGTCTAGTTGTTTTAGGGTGTCTTTGAAGCATTGGTTTTCCTACTTAGCAAATAGTTGTATGCTTTTCGCTTATAAATTAATATATAAAAAAAACTCTTATGTATCAAAAAATAAAATAAAATAATAATTATAGGCCAAATATATTATCAAAGATCATGAGAGGGATAGAGAGAACCTAAGAGAGTA